>CM076569.1:590121247-590523440 GCA_034641835.2 Pinus albicaulis
CATGGCATCCCGTACAACTTCGCTCTACTAAACCAGTCCATAATCAAATCATCGTGGGATATTTGGAATAACTTTTATTAAAGAATCCAATATGGGCCTGACTTGTCGAATTGGAAAGAATATTAAGAGGGATACCACAGGACTGAATTTCAGACCTTGGAAATCCAAAAGTACAGAGATACAACAATTTCAATATCGAGCTCCAAACAAACAAGAAAATTGTGTGCATTTTTTAAATTTTGCATAAATTTTGTTTGAAAAATAATTTTGAAGTGATTCAAAGGGAATATTGAAGCACAAATATCATTATTTGGTTATAAAATTCCTCCAAAACAAAAGAATTCTATACCCATTAAGCCCTCAGAAAGCTCTACTATGACGCATGAAGAGGAAGAATTGCAACATGATATATCAGAATTACGGGACCAAGTGCCACACATTTTTCTCTCACAAAGAGAAACCAAAGATGATATGGGTGGTTTAAAAGTAGACATGGATGGTTTGAAAGTAGACATGGAAGGTTTGAAGGAAGGTTTGACAAAGTTGTTGCAAGAAAGGCTTCCCGATGGTGACAAGGTAATCCATGAAAATCATAATGAGGACAAAAGGAATATGAATTATGGTTTTAGAGACTCCAATGTTGGGTTTAAGAACCACCACATTCCAAAGGCCGATATGAGGAAGTTTGCTGGCAATGATTCAATAACATGAATACTATAAATGGAGTAATATTTTGATCTCCATGATTTGCAACACTCACAAAAGGTGTACACATTGAAACTTTATATTTAGGACCCAATAAGTTTGTATGGTATTGATGGATTTTTTCTCGTAAAATATTTTTCACTTTGTCAATTTTTATAGAGGAAATGATAGCACATTATGAGGATACAAAGAGTAACACCTTATTTAGCCAATTGATAAATCTCAAACAAAAGGGTTCAATGGTGGAGCACATTTAGGACTTCCAAAAATTGAATATCAGGATAACAAATATTCTAGAGGAGCATAAGATTGGTTTCTTCATATGGACTTTAAAGGATAACATCAAACATGAGGTTCACCTTTGGGAACCTGATTCATTGGAGAAGACATTCAAGGTGGCAAGAAAATTTGGAAGCAAAATTATGGCAACAAGGAAGACCACCACTCACAACTATAAATATGGAAGTTTTTCTGCTCCTAGCCTTCCACAACCTACAAGGTTGACACCAAAAAAATTGGAGGAAAAAAGCGCAAAAGGGGTTTGTTATAGTTGTGATAGAAAATACACTAAAGGTGATAAGTTCCCAAAGAATAAATTATTTTACATAGATTGTGAAGAGGAGGAATAAAAGGAACAAGAAACATCAAAAGAGGAGGATACACACATGAACCAACCCCAAAGAAAGAAGAAATGATTCCGAACATATATTGTAATGCATTGGTAGGAATTACCTCTCCTCAAACTCTCAGTATAGAAGGACATATTAAGAAGAAAAAGGTAATAATTCTGATTGATTTAGGTAGTACCCAAAATTTTATTCATTGTAAGATAACCAAGGAATTGAATTTATTCCTATATCCAACAACAGAGTGTCAAGTGATGGTTGCAAATGGAGGAACTATAAATTTCTCAGGAAAGTGCCATAATATCAAGATAACCATGGGAGAATATGTATTGAATAGTCCAATGCTTTCTATTTCAATGGGTGGCGCTGATGTTGTACTAGGAGTCCAATGGTTATAATATTTGGGGACAATAGATTTTATTTTTCAAGAATGTTTCTTGATTTTTTTGTGGGAAGGAAAGGAAGTTGAATTAAGGGGTATCATAGGGAAACCATGAAATATAACCAGCTCTAATGTCATAAAAGATTCTTAAGAATGAAAAACAAGGCTTAATTGCACAATTATGCTCACTAGAGGTTCAAACATTGAAATCATATATTTCTCCAGATCTTCAAAAAGTCTTGGAAAAAAATCTGAAGGTGTTTGAGACTCCCAAAGTCCTCCCACCTATTTGTGATCATGATCATGCTATTTGTTTGATTCCATGAAGTGTTCCTCCAAACATCAGGCCTTACAAATATCCTTATGCCGAAAAGAGTGAGATTGAATCTATGGTTGCATAAATCCTCGAGGCTGGTATAATTCAACCTAGTCAAATTTATTTCTCTACTCCACAAGAAGGATGGATCATGACACGTGTATGAATTATAGGGAGATCAAAAGTCTCACTATTAAAGCTAAATTTCCCATCCCTGTCATTGATGAATTGTTGGATGAATTACATAGAGCAATTTACTTCACCAATCTAGATCTTCGTTCAGGATATCATCAAATTAGAATGAAGACTCAAGACATTTCGAAAACAACATTTTGAACTCATGAGGATCATTATGAATTTTTAGTCATGCCTTTTTCCCTTACTAATTCACCTTACACATGTCGAGGTTTGATGAATTCCATTTTCAAACCCTTCCTCAAAAAAAATTTGTTAGTATTTTTTGATGATATACTAATATACAACAAGTCTTGGAAGGATCATGTTCAACATGTTGACAAGGTGCTCAAACTATTGGAGGAGAAATAATTATATGAAAAAACCTCCAAATTTTTCTTTGGAGTACAGGAGGTGGAATATTTGGGTCATATTGTAGCTCATGAGGGTGTTAAGGTAGACCCTAAAAAAATTAAAGACATTAAGGAATGGAAAATCCCCACAACCATAAAGCATCTTTGAGTATTTCTCGGGTTGACAAGGTATTATAGCAAGTTTGTTAAGAATTACGGGAGAATAGTGATACCTCTAACATCATTACTGAAGAAAGATGAATTTTATTGGACTCTAGAAACAACTAAGGCTTTTGAACATCTTAAAAAACCTTTATTGTGGAATGTGATGCCTCAAGAAATGGAATTGGTGCGGTTTTAATTAAAGAAGGAAGACCCATTTCTTTTGAAAGTTTTCCAGTCAAAGGAAAGTATTTACACAAACCTATTTATGAGAAGGAAATGTTTGAAATACTAAATTCACTTAATAAATGATGACCTTACCTAATCGGAAGACACTTCATGGTAAAAAAAAACTCATGATAGTCTTAAATAATTTTTGGAACAAAGATTATCTTCAGAAGAGAAAAAAAAATGGGTCTCAAAGATGTTGGGTTATGACTTTGAAATCATCTACAAAAAGGGAAGAAAAATGTTGTTGCATATGCACTCTCAAGATAGGATGAGGATGTGGAAGCATTTCTTTGTTCCATTTTTATTATTCAACTTGAGTGGATAATCGAAGCAAGGGATGAATGGAAGAATGATGAAGAGGTGTGGACACTCGTTAAAAAGTTGCAGCACGATCCTAGTACATCTGATACATTCAGCTAGAAAATGATTCATTGTGGTACAAATATACCTTATATCTTTGTAAGAATTCCCAACTCAAACAAAAGATTATTTTTGAATTGAACACCTCTCCCTTAGGATGGCACTTTGGATTTTAAAAAACTTACCACAAGGTCAAGAAGGAATTTTTTTGGGATAGCCTTAAATATGATATTCAGAAGTTTGTGGAAGAATGTTTGGTTTTCCAACAAAATAAAGTTGAGACAATTAAGAGCCCAGCTCTGTTACAACATTTAGCCATTCCAAGTTAGCGTTGGGATGAGGTCTCAATGAATTTTATCACAGGTTTACCCAAGTCTGAAGGAAATAGTGTCATCATGGTGGTAGTTGATAGAATTACCAAGTATGCACACTTTTATGCATTATCTCATACTTTTAAAGCAAATATAGTTGCTACCAAATTTATGGAAACAATTCAAAAGATTAATGGAAACCCAAAGATTATGGTAAGTGACAGATATCCCATTTTCACTAGACATTTTTGGACGAAATTATTTTCTTTTCTTGGAAATTAATTAGCTCATAGTTCATCTTATCATCCTCAATCTGATGGGAAACTAAGATAGTGAACAAATGTTTGGAAGGATACTTCGTTGCTTTATATCTGATAAACAAAAACAATGAATCAAGTGGTTACCTCTAGCTGAATGGTGGTATAACACTTCCTTCTATACTACAACAAAAATGGCCCCATTTATGGCACTTTATGGATATCATCCACCATCCATCACATCATATTTGAGAGAAAATTCTAAGGTTCATGCATTGGAAGATAACATCAAGCACATAAAACAAATTCTCCAACTCTTAAAGGATAACCTCACTTTGGCATAAAATTAGATGAAACAATAGGCAAATCAACATCGTAGTGAAAGAAGTTTTGATGTAGGTGACTGAGTAATTTTATGGCTGCAACCATACAAACAAATTCCCCCAAGCAAGCTAATAATGATAATAAATTATCACCCAAGTACTATGGTTCTTACAAGGTGTTGCGAAATATTGGTACTATGGCATATAAATTGGAGCTTCCTGCATCTTCCCGAGTACACCTAGTTTTCCATGTTTCATGCTTAAAGAAGGTTATCAGTGACAAGCTTCCAGTTCGAACAGTGTTTCCAAAACTTGAAGAAGAAAGAAAATCACATTTGAGCCTAAAGCAGTCACATAAAAAAGAACCCAACAACTACGGAATTTATCAATTTCAGATTATCTCATTAAGTGGAAGAACTTACCCATTGAGTTTCCACATGGGAGGATGATAATTTTATATAGAAGTATCCAGAACTACTCAAGCGTTGAGGAAAACACTTTTTTAAGGAGAGGGGCATGTTAGGTCCCTATAATACTAGTGTATTTCCCTTCTTGTTATTGTTAGTGTAGACCCCTTATTGTTATTGGTGTTCCCATGTAGCCCCCATATTGTTATTATTGTGCCCCATAGAAGACCATTATTGTTATTGGTGTGCCCTTACATTATTATTGTTATGTAGAATGTGATTATATTATGACCCCCTAGACTCCTATATATACAAAGGAGGCATTTTCATTTGTATCATCCAAGAATTGTTCATTTATGTAATATAAAGTAGGTTTCCCCATCGAAGAGGCTATTTCTCAAGTCATTGATCTACCTTTTTCTCTATTTTTTGAGCTGGTTGCATTAAAAATAAGAACAAAATTAGTGTATATACTCCTAACAATTCTTCTCATGAGAGTGCACTTTTTGCTTCTAGTTTTTCCTTCAATTCAACTTTTACTTCTTATTTTAATGAGTGGATTATTTATTTTACAGCATCTTATCACGTGGCTAAGGATACATCCATGTTTTCTTCTCATCATGAATGTAACGCTAATTTAATATTTTTTGTTGATGACAGAAAAAATGGTGTTATGGGGTCTTTAATAGTTTGAGAAGATGATGACCAGTACCTTCAAACTTATATCAATGTATCAAATCACTCATTTAAAACAATAAATTTTCACTTCATCAAATTATAATGAAGGGTTTAAAAGATCCTAATCATTTGGAATTGTTGATGAGAAATATTTGAAAACTTCAGATCATGATTCCTTCCATTATTTTTTGTTTCTTGTAGTGATGACTTGGAAATTTTTTTGCATGAATAGTTTGGCCATTAAAATTATCGCTCGTTGCAGGAATATGCAATCAGAATATAGGGACTATTATTCCTCTAGTTTCTTGCAGAGATGGTGTTTTTTCCGTGTTTGGTCTTGAAAAACATCATTGTGATTTGTACAAATGTGCCTCTTGGAACACCTTGTCCCCCATATATCTTTGTCATAGTGATTTTATTCCTTTTGCTTCTTTATTTACGTTTGAGTACTTCTTAACTTTTATTGTTGACTTCTCCATACACACTTGTTTTTTTTTTCTTACTAAATCCCACTCTCCAACCCACGTGTAAGGCTAAGACATTATTTAGGGTTCAAGTTCGTTTAATTACAAGGCTTGAATCCATTACAACAATATACTCGATATTAACTTAACATGCCACTTGTGGGAATTGAACTTAGGTGGGGAGAAAAATAATCATTCCCCCCAAACACTTGAGATAAACTAATTTATTGGTGCACTTGGGGGTTTATTTCTTGAAACTTAAGAGTTAAGTTGTTGACATGTTCTTGGCCTAAAAGGCACTTGTAGAAAAACAATATGGACATCAAATTCAAAAGTTAAAAATATATAATGGAGTGTATATGTTCACAACAAATTTACAAGTTGCTACACCACATAGGGAATTCAAATGCAACACACTATTCCATGTACACCACTACAAAACGAGTTTTTGAGAGAAAGAATCATACAGTAAAGAAAACAATGAATTGAATGATCTAGTCTAAGGGATTAATTCCTAATATTTTGGTAGAAGCCATTAATTATGGAAATTACATAGTTATTTACATTCCTACATATGGTTTAAAATATATAACATTGAAATAAGTATGGAATAAAACTAAACCAAATGTAGGCCACTTTTGTGTGTGTTGTAGTGAAGCATGGGCTCACCTTCCTAGTGAGAAAATAAAAGCATTGCAGCCTCAGGGTGAGAAGATCATTTTTGTTGGACATTTTATTGATATAAAGTTAATATAATTTTTCAACCTCATCATGGTGAAATTATATTATGATATATTAAGTTTGATGAAGGTGTATTGAACTACAAGCCTAAGGTGGTGGTTGTGCGATCTTCAAATTCAAAGTCATCTTCGAAGATAATTTCATCTTCTACTCCTAGCTATGTTGTTAGTGCCCCTATATTGGTTTCTTCTTCAGATGATGACAATGAGGATGGAAATACACCCCTAATTACTCACCTTCATATATGGTCTATACAACAACAAAATAAACCATTAATCTTGTTAACGATCCTTTAAACAATAATTATACACATTCACAATACAAATGATCCTCCTCTGTTTTAAATCAAGTTTCAAAGAATCATGATACATAAACATTTGCAAAATATTCTGAAAATATATATTGGAGCACACCGTTGAATAAAGAATATCATTCCTTAATATAAAATGATACTTGGGACCTTGTACCTCTTCTAAAAGGAAGAAAAATTATTAGATGTAAATGGTTGTATAAAACTAAGTATGGATCAAATGGAAGTGTTTAAATACATAATGCTCAATTAGTTGCCAAAGGGTTTTCTCAAGTAAAAGGCATTGAATAACTAAATTCTTTACCCCTATAGCGAAAATTAACTAAATTTTCCTTCTTCTAGCCCATGTCACTTGATATAAATGAAAGGTCCATCAAAATAATGTTAAATCTGCATTCTTACATGAGGATTTGCAAAAACAAATTTACATCAAACAACTTCATGGATATATTTAGAATAATTTTGGCCTCATTTTCCACCATGAGAAATCTCTCTATTCCTTAAGCAAGTTCCTTGGGCTTGGTATGCTAAAATGGATTTCTTTATTTATGAAACAAAATATTCTAGATGCCATTCCCAATTAATATCTACACCAAGAAAGTAAGTAACCATTTAATAATATTTTTTTTAATGATCATGACCTTTTACTCACTAGAAATGACTCTAAGATTTTAATACATGCGGAATATAACCTTATGAAGAAATTTGAAATTATAGAATAAGAAAATTTGCATTATTTTCTCAGCCTCCAAGTCTTGCAAACCGAGGAGGGAATTTCCCTTTCCTAGTCAAAGTATGCATGTGATGTTCCTCACCACTTTCATGTGGAAAATTGTAAATAAAACCTATCACTTTTTCAGTTTGGATTCAAATTTAATGTCACCTATGCTATGATCGAACTAGATGTGACTTTGTAGCATTATTTAATTTGTAACCTTTTTTATTTGACTCGTACTTGTCCTAATATATCCCTTGCTATTGGTCTTGCTGCCCAATATATGAAAACACCCCACGATAGCCATTGGAAAGCATATAAAATGAAAGTTTGATATATACGGGGTATAGTTCAGTGTAAGATACATTATATTTTAGTAAGTGACTCATTTGTTAGTTGGTTTCAATGATTCTGATTGGCATAGTTTCCCCAATGTTTGGAAGACTATTGTAAGTTATGTTTTTAGTATTGGTTCGAAAGAAACAACATGCCCTTGCTATTTATTTTTTATTAAAGGATTCAATTTATAAACCCTGTGATATCCCACAAAAAATCCAACTAATATTTCTCTAACACTGATATAATATGTAACTAGCCATGGATATTCCATTAGATAGTTGATCACGATAGATATTATAAATTTCCATAATTATTGTGAGGTTATGCTTTATTATGTAGTGTTTACTTACTATTATAATTTAATATTACAATCATAATGCTCAAAATTATTGAATAAATAAAAAATGTAAGAAAGAGGGTAATAAATTAAATACCACACCATCGACACAATGACATAGAATGTAACCACCTAGCAGTGGAAAAAGTAGCTACAAGTTGAGGGCTGTGCCTTTCTCTTTTCTTCTCAAATATAAATGAAAACATAAAAAAAAAAAAATAGAATCACTATGGAGTACAATAAACAATATGGCTTGAATGGTTACTATAGGGTCTTTTACTTCCTCTATTTTTCTCAAAAGATCTCACTTCTTCTCCTCGACTCAACCATGTAACAACAAGTTAAGACAATATGAATGAAACCCCTTCCTTTCCTAGTTTCCCAACATTTAACATGTATTTATATCCATTTGCAATTAAGGTTACTAAAATACTCCACTCATAATAAGTATTATGATTTTTAAACCCTCAATAATAATATTGAAAGTATACACGTGATTTACCCCACAATTATGAGCTATGGGCACTGATGTGACATTTAATGGGTACCACCATGGTGGTTAAAAGTGTTAATTTCTAACCCCCACAACTTGATTAATTAATTATTAACAAATATAGATATACTAAATAAGAAATATTGTTGATATTTTCACATGTAAAAGTAAATATAACAACAAAATTAAAATCATACGTGAATCTCACGCATGCACACACATTTTTTCTGCCCTTCAAATAAGTTCAAAACTTACAAGGGCTCCTGTCATGGGATAACAACCCACTAAGGAAAACACACACACTAATAAAACTGAAATAGATCTCTCTAATTAAACCCTTGATCAATTCTTCGATTTTTTGGCTGACCTAGATCCTTCCCTTGCTTCCCCTTGCACTCTTTCTCAAACACTGCACACTTGAATGGAAGCCCTTCTCCATATAATCATTTGGATATCACTCTCACTATGTCTTGTGCTTAAAGATGTGGATTCACCCTTATTGATCCATATTGAATAATTATATTATTTTTCATCCCTCTTGATGCTTTAAAGTGGAAAAAACGGAGGAATCATCTCATAGGACCATTTTTACCAGCAAGTCCTAGTTTGGAAAAATGAGGATTAAACCTTCCAGAGGTAGTTTGAGGCATTTTTTGAATTTCTTTGGGTCCAAAAATTCTCACTTGTGTAAGATACCATAATGTTTTTTTAAAATTAGACACATTTCCAATGGTTTAAGAAAGATCTCAAATGGATTTTGTATGTAAAAGGTATTCCACCTGGAAGTTGAGCCTCCTGTTTTAACCAACATAATTCTAGAGGATTCCATGTCAACCCCATTACTCATGGAACAAGGGCCAAACACATGAATACGATGAAAAAAACTCTAGAAAGGTTAATATTGTAACTCTAATTAAGAGTTGAGGGAGACATACTTAACCACTAGTAGGCTATCAAGGCATGTTATAGCATGATCATTAAGAGGAGAAGGGGTTCTGTTAGCATAAGAAATCACTCCTTGACTACTTAAGGAGTGAGCCTTACACATCATAGTTCATTTAAAATTTTAAAGGGGTTGTTTGAGTGGTGGGACGAATTTCTCAAATATTTTGAAATGATTTTATTTTCTTTAATACATTCATGCATTTGGAAAGTTGTGGCAAGTATAAATCGTGTGGGTAAAAGGTAGTATAGGGAGTAGAGAACACAAGTGGAAGCAGATGAATAGCTCATGCCTATTTTAGGAAATATTCTTATCCTAAATCAATCACACAACTATGTTAATGACCTTTAACACAAACTCTGTCTATGTTAAGCAAACAACACTTAGAAAATAGATTGCATGTTTAAACTATTCCACAAATCCTTTTTGAAATCTTCACTGACATGTTATATTACACATATATAACTTGTATAAAACTGAAAGAAGATAATTTACTTTTAAATCCTTTAGCAACTTCTCACTTGCGCTTCTCTAGTTGATGCAATTTATATTTTAGAAGAAATTAACAAAGGAAAGATATGCACCATGCATTAGATGTTTCTTGAATTACAAAATCCTCCAACATGAAGAAATATTTTTTTTTCTATTATTTTCAGTCTTTGGGTAGACTAACATCCAACCTAGAAATAATATTTACAAGTGTTATATATAGTAAGAGAGGAACCAAATCCATCTCTTCTAAAAATAAGGAAACATTAATTCTAACATAACATATGTGTCAAAAGACATTACATCCTTATCCCCTCGAAATCTAATAGAAAGGACATATGGAGAAAGAAGAAGAGAAGAATTTTGGGCTCGAATGATGAGTGTATTGTCATGTTGCCCCTTTTTTTGCTGAATTTTCTCCTTGTGTCTTGGGCCCTTAATAACCACGTAGCTTCATTTAATAAGACCTCCAACAACCTCATAACTACCTGTCATCATCACTTGTATTTTCCATTTAGTTATGGGTTCTTATCCATCCTTAACTGGCTCGGAAAAACTTGCTGACAGGTGTCCAAATTCAGTTAAAAAAGGTGCTGCCAGAAATTCTTGTAAAAACCTGTAACTACGCAAAATCTGGAATGCTATCGGAAATTTTGATAGCGCCCTGTTTCTTTTTCAAAATACACAGAAAAATGATGAAAATTATGTGCTGACTTGTTGTTACACGTTATTTTGTCACCATGACATTTGATTGTCCATTCAGGTCCATCACTACTTATATTATGCTCCCTTAGAAGTCAAAAACCCTAATGTTCCTAAACCAAGTCTTGGAATTGGAGAAAAGCTCATTAAAACCCTTAAAAGTCTAACTCCGCACTTTTCCTAGCTCTTTCTTGCGGATCCACATATATTTTTTCTATAGCCCACGGCAACTGCCGTACGTTCTGCTTATAAAACCTGCGGATCTCCGTAAAAAGTCAAATAAAGGAAAAAGTAAGTTCTAGAAGCCCAGCTGGTCGAATATTCTCCCAACTGGAAGCTTCTAGAGGTGTAATCGGTTCGAGCTTTATCCCTCCACTCCTGGAGCTTATCCCTTGGTCCATGGAGCTCAAATCCCTTCATGAAAGGAATCCATCCCCCTCTTCATGGAACTGAAACTATCTCCATTTCCCTATAAATTGAGCTCATGTTTCAGCCTAAAGGGTAGACATACATGTTAATTGTTGAAGGAATTCTCAAGAGAGCATATTCTCTACACTAGTTGTCGTGGCATGAGAATGATCACACTATTATGTACATAACTACATGTTGGTTCAAAGAGAGGAGCAGCTTGTCAAACTGGACAAGCTGCTCTTCAGTAAGTAGAACCTGCAGATTAGTTGTTCTTAATTATTATATGTTGTAGGTGCTTTTAATTCTTTTTTCTGTCTTTGATTGCAGGTTCTACTTATTGAAGAAGCCTCTTTGGAGCGACTGGAGAAAAGATTGCACCGAACGTTGGATTTCAAGGTAGGGGCATGTCCTCTTTCTTTGTTTATAATAATTATGAATCACAAATAATCTAGATAAAATGATTGAAAAATGTATGTTTGTTTCTATCTATTCGTAGAATACTAGGAAGATCGCTCTTGTCCGCAAGAGGGATTTATCCACATAACAAAATGGCGACTCCACTGGGGAATAGAACTTAGTTTTCCTTTTTTGTTTTTTTAGTTTGAATTTTAAGAGTTTTCTAATTTTGATTTTTTTGAGACTGGGTTGGGTAGATAACATCTAAGAATCCCCGAAAAGAAAAGCTTAATATTTTTTTTCTGTACTTTTCCTTGCCTCCGAACTTTTTTTTAAAAAACAATGTGGTAGCCTCTATAGGTTTTAGTTCAGAATAGTGCGGTACCGCTCTATTCTCCATTAGAAATTGCAGACTTGTGGAAATTTTTTGAAAAATTAAAGATTCTCTTTTTAGGAGCCAGATTACCAGATTCTCTGTGTTTTCCCCAGTCCATCTTAATTGTCAAATCTTATGTGTAAATTTATTTTCAGCAAACTTTTATGTTTGTGTGATTTTTCATCTGATTTTCATGTTATGAGTGAGTTTTTGCCCTATTTTCTTGCTACTCCATATAATATTCCTTCATATACCTCAAATTACTGGTATAATGATGATCTCTTTCTGAGCCATTAAAATCATTGCAGACTTCACTTTTATGAAACTTGATTTTGTTTTCATTTGCAAATTTAGAAGACTTTTTTAGCTTATTAAAGCCTTGTTGGAACGGGGTTCCCTAAGCTGCGTTTTTGATATAATTTTGTAGTAATTGGTCTTGCGTAGGGGTTTTTGGGAAGTTCAAAGGCCCCAATGTTTTGTAATGGGTTAAAGGGTAAACTTGCGGTCCGCAAACCACGGTTTGTGTACCATAGGATAGCAAAGGCTACGATGATATAAATAGATAGATAGTTGGGTCTAGTAGGTAAAAAATAAGTAAGATTGATGCTACGTATGAAATGTTGAAATCTGTCTTGGGTTGTTTCGAGTAAGGACTCCTGTTGGCTGTGTGCACAGAGATCCTCAATTTTGTTGTGTGCAGACCCCACTGGCTGTGTGTGTGGGCTGTATCTTGGGTTTTTGGATATCTGGACTGATTGTGTTTATTACTGAAGTGCATCTGTGTTATTTATTTAAGCTGTGAATGTATCTGCAATCTATGAATTAGCTTTGATTATAATGTTCTGTGATGGTAATTGTTGATACGCATGTGGCTGCAAATGTATTGATCAGATCTGTTAATGATAGTAGCTTTATTATGGTTACATGTTGATTATGCCGCTAAAATGCTGATAATAGACTTGTTTTGTGCGAACCTGATAGTTCCAATGAAGATCTGCCTTAACTACCTACGCTCTCCTAGGGTGCAGAAACCTAGTTCCAGCACCCTCCCATACTACTTCGGGTGAGACCTTGGCCTGTGAAAGTAGGTCATTTCCAAAAGGGCTAGTAGTATAGGGGTTTGTTGGCAAACGTTAACCTACGAACCTAGGTCAGGACCCCTCAAGCCAACAAATGGTTCCGTTTCCTGGACCAGGAGAATTTTGAGAGAGAGATCAGGTAATTCCATGAAAGCCATTGGAGACCTAAGAGATTAGAACTCGAAGACTGGTTTGAGAGACAGATTCGGGAGTTTTTTGTAAAATAGAATCGTAGCATGAAGCTAACAACTGAGAATTGGAAGAAAAAATACATTTTCACCAAGGTATACAAAATTTTCTTTGTAAATTTTGCGCACGAGCTCGAGGAGTGGCTAGCAAGGCTAGTAGAATTTTAGATGTGCTGGAAAGACGATCAGGTTACGCAGTGGACTCCATAATTGATTCAACAGTTGGATAAGGCTGACAACACAATCACCCATACTATAGATCACTCGGTGGATAGTGTGCTAGGAGGATTGGTAATAGAATTCGTAGTCGATCAATTTGTTTCTTACTCTGAAGTGGAGCGAAGGTTCTTCAAAGGATTCTGAGGTAAGTTCTTACGAAATTTTCCACTGCTAATTAAAATATTACTGTGCGAAAAAGTCATTTTGTGCAGCCACACCAAATGAATGACCTCTGATCAGGGTGAGAGTACGACATGAAGTGATAAATACTACCGAATCAACCAAGAAGGGGATAGATCCGTCTACTTCCCGTTAAGAGAGCCATCTATGCACGCATGAACTAGTCCTCTAGCTATGCCATCGTCGAATCAGTGGAATGGCAAGCACTCATCTACCCCTCCGCCACTACCAGAAGAAGATATGGCCACACACATGAAGCTTCCAACCTTCAAAGGTGTGAGAGATGAAGACATGGATCGATTTTGGTTCGTAGCAGAATCAGAATGGAATGCGCAGAATGTTGCTAGCGACACTGTGAAAAGGGCGCAACTATTCCTAGCCTTTAAAGGGAGGGCCTTGTATTGGTTCATGGGGTACATAGGCTAGCATGTGGAACCGTCAATAAAAGAAATTAAGGATGCTTTAAAACAAAAGTTTCGGAAGCCTAAGTCCTACTCTCAAATAGTGGTTGACTTGAAAGACTTTAAAGAGGGACCCACTGAGTCAGTATGGGAAATTGATCAGCGTCTAAAGAAGGTTATCAGAGATGGGGAATTTTAGTATGATGATAGACCGAACAAGGAATGGTTCATCGCTATGCTGTTTCCTCACCTATGCGGACCTATGGGCCAGAAAGAAATTGAGACACAAGAAAAAGCCTTGGATATTTCTATGAAGTTAGAAGTTGCGCCAAGAGATGATGCCCAATTTTGGGTCCAGCAAATCCAGGGACAGCTGGAGGCAATGCACCTCGAAATCCAAAATTTGCAAAAATAGTGGGGAAATGAAGTTATTCCAGACATATGGTGCATAAGATGCAGGATATCGGGCCACACCAAGGATTAGTACCCTCTTCTGGTAGACTACGTGCAGGCCGAAGGGCCCAACCCATTGCACCCTAAAGAAGCTGCGGGACCAAGTGGTCCCACGTTATGGTGTGCTGACTGCCGCGTAGCTGGACTGCATGATACAAACCACCACCCCTGTCTTGGTGCCTATGTTCTGGAGTTGAAGCAACAATAATGTTGATTCTACTCATCTGTGGGCCATGACGAACACAGCTTCTGGACATATGACTTAATGATAGATCGAGGAAACCTGTACAGGGTATAGGCTGAACCTTCATCACCACTATTCCCCTTGGGATGAGGAGGTTCCCTTGCCAGAGGCTGGGGGGGGGGGGAGAGGCAGAAGCATAGGTCGAGGAAGAGGGAAATTGATCTGTTACAATTGTGGAGAAATAGGGAACTTCACAAGGGACTGTCTGAACCCTACACGAAAATCTTATCGATATTGTATACAATTGGATCATGTGATTGAAGATTTCCCAGTACTGATAGCAAAAATGCAGAAAAAAAAACCAACACAAACTTAGAATGTACAAAGGGTTAAGGCAGAACCACGCTATGAGAGACCAAGTGTTATTGTCATAACACATAGTGGCATGGCTACTGGAGGGGCTGAGGAGAAATCTGCAGCTAAACCCCTTATCCAGAAAGCGGCTATCAAACAGGAAAGATTAGACCTATGGAAGGAGAAAGAAACCTTCATCAAAGCTCGCAAAGATTTTACCGAGGATGAGGCTTCTACTTCCAAGGCTCCAACAAACCTAAGAGTAGACGACAAAGTTAAACCATTCCTATAAGCATGTATGAAGCTGCTACGCAACCAAAATGTAGTATAGAATCTGCAAGCACTGATAGACAACTGTACAGAAAGAATTGACCCTCCCACAAAATTTAAAGATGTTCAAAAACTGTACAAGCATAAGAAATGCACTGGGCGGGAAATGCAGCTAACAACGCAGATCAGTGACTATGAAATGGATCACGTCATCCTAGATCTGGGATTAGACGCGAATGTCCTGCCCAAGAAAACATGGCAGAGGATGGGAGAACCTAAGTTGGAATGGTCTACTATACAACTATGCATGGATAACCAATAGAAGATCATACCATTAGGGAGACTGTCAAATATTATGGTAGACATCGCAGGGGTTAAGGATCACGATGAATTTGAAGTAATTTAGATTGTGGAGGATGCAGACCCTTATCTTGCACTCCTAGGACTGGATTGGGCGATAGACATGGGAGGCATTATCACCGTGCAGAAGGAGATTGGTACACAGAGCATGTGCGCGAAGAAGACGATGTGGATAATATTTATAAACTTACCGCCTGGGACGAGGATTGGATTAATCCTATAGCTAATGGTGTGCTTTTCTAGGAAAAATACAGTGAATGCCTCTCTAACTTCGACAGGGAGATTGAAAATTGGCAGAATCGGTTACACGACGTATCTGCGTTGCGATGTCTTAGGATCACAAAAATCTTATGGTGTATCTCCTTAGAGGTAAGAGAGTTGCCTTACTTTGATGGGTCTGGTAGTATTAGGTATTTTTTGAGAAAATTTGAATCAGAAGTCCCAAGGGAGTGAAGAATGTGGGAACTTAACCTAGCAATGCGCGCCACCCCTGCACGGTGGTGGGACACTCATAACGGGACGTTCCAGGATTGGGAGGAATGCCGTGAGATGATGATCCTATGATTTGAACCCCCAGTTTACCTACACATGAGGACTTTCCTTGGCCAAGGAGACCCATGCAAGCATGTGGTCGCATGGATGGAGGTATGGTGTGAAAGGACCATGGACGAATGGGTCCACTTGTTTCTTCATGCGGCCCCTGGGGCCAATTACCATTGCATGGTATCTAGACGTAGAACTACATCAACGTACCCACCACTGGGAAATCATGAAGGATGATTTGGTGGGTGTTGGGAAAAATACTGAGAGGGGGGGTGAATCAGTATTTATTGCATATTCAAAAATTATTTACTTTTTCATTCCTTAAAACCCATACACAACTTTCCTTTAGTGAACTCGCGTATACACGCGGATACCCTTTATGCAACTCGCGTATACACAGAGATCTAATTATGTCATTAATTCTTCACTTATATCATTCCATCATTCATTCATCATATGTTCAATAAATAGTAAACATGTGTAGTAAGAACTGAATAAACCATCACATAAAGCATCACACATGAACACCAGGATTTTAGGTGGAAACCCAAGTCGGGAGAAAACCACCGCTGCAGTTGCTCAGCCTTCAATATTTTATTATAGAGAAAACATCTTACAACATATGTGCTGGCGCAGACTTGACCAGCACGCAGGCACCCACCTGCGCTCGTTTACCAGCCTCTCCTGGAAGAGAGCTCCAACCCCCTGACTCGTTTACCAGCCTCTCCTGGAAGGGAGCTACGACCCCCTGATCTCGTTTACCAGCCTCACCTGGAAGGGAGCTACAACCCCCTGACTGAAGGCTACAACCCTCAACACCTCTATGGACCTCGTTTCATCAATTTTCACACTGGATCCAACAACTTCAATAGAGCACAACTTGTAGGCCTCTTTTCATCATATCATACATTGAAGCATAAATGAACATCAAACTGATACATATAACTTACTGACAGATATCAGTAAACTAGCAGAATAGATCAGAAATTTCTTACCACAGACTTCAGCAAACCCTACTTTGCATACGCGCTTTCCTTTCACTAATCCCGCGTATATACGCGCCTTCTACCATACAAACCCGCGTATACTTCTGTACATATTACAGAGCTAATTTCACTGCGCATACGCGCTTCATATTTAGCGAAGCCACGTATATACGTGCTTCTTCTGTGGCAAACAAGCGTATGGTTCTTCAGACATTTAGGTCATTGCAATTCTTCAGAACAGATACATTACATAGATTTTTACCCTTTACTTCAAACAGATGTTCGCCTCATCTCAGATCTAATCATTCCATAAACAGATCTAGCAAATACTAGTACATTTCAGATCTAGATCCACTTCTTCATCATTGGTGCATTATACATTCAGATCTATCATTCAAATGTAACCCTTTCCATTCAGATATCCTTCAGAGAGAAGTATTCATTCAAGCTCAGACTTCTTGCACCCACACTCATGATCTGCACAATGAATTTCTTCTCTTTATATAGGTTTACCCTTTTTCAATACCATGAGCCAAAACCACATTACTTCCGATGGTATTCCTGGACGGGGTCATTTAGACGAATCATTACCCAATACAATGGGTCAATACCATGGTGGTTACCCCTAGTTTTGCACTTTATGAGCGCTTTTGCCCATACGCGACTTGGAACGTTGTTTCCCGCGTGCATACGCGACTTCCCCTAGACAGATCCGCGTATGCCTTGAGACATACTCTTTTCACCATAGATTTAGCACAAGCTGAATTCCTTTCTCCATTGTTTTCTGTACTCACTGTAGATACATCAGATTTAGTTCATCAAAACATATTCTATCAAGCACAACTTCATCAAGTAAGTTTCCATCATCTTCATCAGGTGGGTTGCCATTCAAGAACAACTCTCTACATCATATTGTCAACGAACATCATATCACATCAGATTTACATTATTTACCAAGTCCATCAAGTCAAGAATAACTTCATCAGGTGGATTGCCATCAAGGACAACACATGTCAACAGTCGCATGTCTTCATCTTCATTCAGTGGGTTGCCATCAAGGACAACACTCTGCATCATATTGCCAACAATCTCCCCCTTTGGACTTGATGGCAACCACGATGTTGTTTGGTTACCACAACAGATAGGTACATTAAGAATACAATGACACCATGTCACATTCCCCATTTTTGACACCATTCAAACACCTCAAACACCATGTCACTCTCCCCCTTTGACATCAAGGGCAAAGGGTGGACCAAAGCCAACTTACTCTCCCCCTTTTCTCTTCATGTGGAAGAAGTGTTCTGCAGATCTGATATAAACAGAAGTGACCAAGCTCCCCCTGAGTTCATGCTGAATCTTCAAAACATATTTTCCAATGAAGTACATGACTCTATGACTTTCCTATCACCAATGACTCATACTTACATCAAAGATCCATCCAAGTGAATTTACATATGAGACTCAAGTACCCAACCAAGTGGGTTTACACATTTCAACTCAGCTACCCAACCAAGTGGGTTTACAAAATTTGACTCAGCTACCCAACCAAGTGGATTTACAATTTTGACAAGTCCTTTACATGACTGTATATTACAATTTTACATCATGGGTCTCAACAAGACCTTTTCACCAAATTACAAAAATGACCATTTAAGACCAACACCTAGAAAGTCCTCAAGAAAGAGAACATTTTTCAGAATCAACATAATCCCAACAATGCATTATACTCAGCAACGCTAATGCTCCCCCTGAATCTATGCATCCAAGCATCCTTTTCATATGACTAAGGCTCCCCCTTAGTTTGCGCATCCTGAACACTTTCATCAAGGCATCTTTATCAAAACATGAGAAATAGAATTATGAGAACTGGAACACCACCAGAGATACCAAACAGTATCAGAGATACCAAACGGCCTTTATGAGAACATGTGAGAAGGCGACTCAAACAAAAATTTGTCGACAATCGGACATGCGTTCTGTGCATGAATTTCCGCGTATATACGCGTGTGTTCGGAAATCCGTATCAACCTCTTTAATCTTCTGAATTTAAGCAGATTTGTTCTTTTGACTCCTGTGACCACTTGACCTTGTTTTAGATATATGTAACTGACGGAAGGTTTGGTAAAGATATATTTCTTTTCTGTTCTTTGGAGAACCTGCAACTTCACCTTTTGCTCAAGCACTTGTTCACGCAAGAAGTGATACTTGATGGGAATGTGCTTGGTCTTCGAATGCATAACATGATTCTTTGAAATACTGATGGCACTTGTATTGTCACACTTAATGGGGACAGGATTTGTACATTTGATTTGAAAATCTTGTAAGGTTTGCATCGTCCAAAGGAGTTGAGTGCAACAAGATGCGGCAACCACATATTCTGCTTCTGCTGTAGATAAGGCAATAGAATTTTGATTCTTGCTGAACCAAGATACTAACCGGGGTCCCATATAGAATGCACCACCACTAGTTCTTTTCCGATCATCAACACTTCCAGCCCAATCTGCATCAGTGTAAGCATGAAGAGTAAGATTAGCATTCTTTGGATACAGATAAGAATAGAAGGTTCCTTGTAGATATTTGAATATTCTTTTCACAGCTTGAAGATGAGACTCCTTTGGATTAGCTTGGAATCTTCCAACAATCCCAGCTAGCGCCAATGTATTCTAATTTAATGAGATAAAGTAGACTTCCTATCATTGATCTGTATTCTGGTTTATTCACTGTGGGAGAATAATCATGAGAACTGAGATTGCATCCGATTATCATTGGTGTACTTACAGGTTTGCATTCTTCCATGCCATACTTCTTCAGAATTTGCTTAAGATATTTTTCTTGTGATAGGAATATACCATCTGTAGTTTGATGCACTTGCAAGCCAAAGAAGAATGTTAGTTCCCCAAGTAAGGACATTTCAAATTCTTGCTGCATGACAGAAGCAAATTTTTGACTCATAGATTCTTCGTTACTCCCAAAAATGATATCATCAACATATACAACTACAATCAATAGTTTAGCACCTCATTTCCAGTTTTTGTGTATAAGTTGCTATCGACGGACGAAAATCCTTGTTGATGAAGATATTTGTCGAACGATATTACCATGCCCTTGGAGCTTGTTTGAGACCATATACAGCTTTTTTAAGTCTACAAACAAGTTTTTCATCATTTCCAAAAATTAATCCTTTTGTTTGTTCTATATAAACTTCTTCTTCTAGATCACCATTGAGAAAAGCAGATTTAAAATCCATTTGATAAACTTTGAATTTTTGGAAGCTTGAAAAAGCAAGAAAAATTCTTATGGCTTCAAGTCTGGCTAGAGGAGCAAAGGTTTCTTCAAAGTCTATACCTTCTTGTTGAGTATACCCTTTGCAGACCAGTCTAGCTTTGTTTCTTACAACATCCCCATTCTCATTTAACTTGTTCTTGAAAATCCATTTAGTTCCAATGACATTTTTATCATGAGGTCTTGGTACCAACTCCCAAGTGTCATTCTTTTCAATTTGATCAAGCTCTTCATTCATGGCATGCTTCCAACATTCATCTTTGCTAGCTTCATTAACATTGTGTGGTTCAATTGTGGATAGAAGTGCCAGTTGATTAGAAGATCCCACAAGAGTTCTCCTTGTTCGTACACCTGATTCCTTGTCTCCCAAAATTTGAGATTCAAGATGATTATTTTGAACATATCTGGATGGAGCCTTTTCAGATAGATCATTTTCAGGTTCTTCATTGGATCCACCGTCTATATCATTTCCATTTGATGTAGAAGGCCATATGTCACTATCATCTTCTTTTGTTGTTTGTTTTTCTTCTTCTTTAGGGGCTGGAGGATCATCAATAACAACATCAGCCCATTCAACAATCTTTCGAAGCCTTTTATTGTAACATTTGCTTTGCTTGTGAATGAAGTAACAAAGAAATATCCCTTCCTTCGATCCGTTCCAAACTTATAAACTTTTCATCATTATTTTTTATAAAGCATTTGCTTCCAAAAACTCTAAAATGCTTCACAGTGGGAGGATTACCATACCATAGTTCATATGGAGTTTTATCACTATTTACACGAACATATGCCTTGTTAAGAATATTTACCGCAGTATGTGCTGCTTCTCCCCAAAATGTGTCAGGTGTTCCGAAATCATCAAGCATAGCTCTAGCCATTTGTTGAAATGTTATATTCATTCTTTCTGCTACTCCATTTTGTTGTGGAGTACCTGCTACCGAAAACTATATTTTTATACCATGTTGTTCACAAAATTCAAGGAATTCATTTGATGTATATTATCCTCCTCAATCAAATCTAAGACACTTGATTTTTAGATCTAATTCATTTTCAACCAGTGCTTTGAAGATCTAAAATTTTTCAAATGCTTCATCTTTGTGTTTAATCAACCCGATCCAACACATTCTAGAGAAACCATCAATAAATAAGATACAGTATTGTTCACCACGAGGTGAATTTTTCCTCATAGGTCCACATATGCCAGTATGAATGAGTTCAAGAGGCCTACTTGATGATCCTTCCTTGGCATTAAATTGCACTCTGGTCTGCTTGCCGAATTGGCACGATTTGCATATGATACTTTCAGGTAGAGTAATATTGGGAAGACCACGAACAACATTAAGTCTGCTTGATTTGTTGATTTGAGAGAAGCTTAGATGCCCCAACCTTCTATGCCATAGCCATTTTAGAAGACTTGCTCAAGTAGCATTGATCTTTGCAGTTCAGTATATACAGGTTGCTTGGATTTCTTTTCCCTTTTATAATAGTTTTACCTGTATCAAGATCACGAACCAGACATTCTTTTGAACTAAAGACCACTTATGTTCCTTGATCACACATTTGACTTACACTTAACAAGTTATGCCTTAATCCATCCACATACATGACATCATTAGCCTTCACCTTTTCTTTTAGAGGCTCTTGACCCTTTTCCTTTAATTACGAGCGGGAGTATCATTTCCAAATGTAACTTTCTTTTCCTTTTCTAGAGCATTATATGCAAGAAGTTTTGCTTTATCACTGTCATATGTCTTGAGCACCTACCTCAATGTACCATTGATTTTCTTCACCAGCAAATAACGCTATCCCACAATTTTCGACCGATGTTTCTTTTTTTTTCACCACACTTTAGAGCTTGATGGAACATGTTCTTTTGGTGGACCTTGCTCTAACGCATTCAAATTCTTCATGACCAAAGTTATTGCAATAAGCACATTCAATTTCATTTTGAAGAGGAGAAAAGTTGTTATATGTATTCTTCTTTATTCCAGTATCAATTCTTTTCTTTCTTGCTTCTCTAGTCATGATGGTTTTGTATGCAACACATTGAACAGCTTTATGACCAAAATTGTGACATGAGAAACATTGTCCATTGAAGTAGAAATTTCTGCGATCATGAAATCTTCTATTTGAATTTACCTGTTGGTTGTAGCTTCTTTGAAAGATCTCCTTGTTAGTGTTCCTTGATTTGAGATGATCATGCTTTACTTGTAAAGATCCTTTGTTCCCTTGCTGAGTGGCTGAATGTAGTAAACCACCTGTAGCTGCTTTTAGATAATTTTGTGCTGAAGCTTGAGAAGATTCGCCGGTATATCCAAGTCCTGTCTTTATAAGAGGATAACGTTGTACCTTGATAATCTCATCTAAGTTTTCAGATCCCTTAGCAAATCTAAGATTCAAAGTCTTTACTTTCTCAACTTCTTTTCTTTGACTTACCACTTCATATTCTAATTTATCAATGTGTTTCTTTGCTTCTTCAAACTGCTTTTCAATGGTCTCTCTGATTATCTTCTGTTCTTCTAAGAGAATTTTATATTCTTCTAAGCGTAGTTTGAGTTGATTTTTTTCTTCAAGAAAATCATTTAATCTAGAGCATCCATAAAAGTATCCTTTTCTTCTTTTTGTTCAAATGCCATGAGAAGTCTAAGATCTTCTTCACATTCTTTCTCACTATCAGATGACCCATCACTGTCTTCATTAGTATAGTAACTTTTCTTAGAGCTAGATCGGTTCTTATTCCTTATTGCTACTTCTTTCCCTTGCAAGGACACTTTACGTATAATGACAACTCTTCCACAATCAAACATTTGAAAGGAAGTACCTTTGAATCTTCCGGTTCTGGTTGGAGTCTTCTCCTGCATTGCTTCTTCTTCAACGGATATATGGCTAGATTCTTAAACCCAACTTCCTTTTCTTTTCCTTTTGCGGGCCTTGTAAAGTGACTTCTTTGAAAAGAAACGACCTCCTTGTCTCATTTCAAAAGCGATCGGGATACCATGTAAGCTGAACAATAGTAAGAGTTGCAAATCTTGCCTTCTTCTATAAATGAAACTTTAGAGTCAAATTTTGAAGTCAAAGATCATACAGACTTTTTCCACCATAGTAGTATATTTATAGTTTATTTGAGTATATTCGATTCCTAAATATCATCTAGACGTAAAAAGAGCAACCCAATGCTTTCATCACTATGCATTTTTAAAATTTTATATTCTGAGAGTTGAATTTTGCCTTTACCTTTGTATCTCCTTCATAGCTCAGAATGATTTTGTCCCATATCTCTTTTGCTGATTTTAGCTGCATCACTTTAGCAAATTCTGGTTCATACATGCTTCCTAATAGGACATTGAATGCTTTGGCATTGATTTCATATTTCTTCCTTTCTGCCGCATCAGTAGGAATACTTGCCGGATATTGATAACCTTCTTCCACGATTGCCCATACTTCTGCACCAAGACTTTGTAGATATGCTTGTGTTCGTACCTTCCAGAAAATCAGATTGCTTCCATTGAATAGAGGTGGCCTTATAGACATTACTCCTTCAAGACTTCCCATTGCGACAGATCTCCTTCAAGCGATCAAGCTTCTGCAGAAGGACCTGCTTTGATACCAATTGTTGGGAAAAATACTGAGAGGGGGGGGGTGGGGGGTGAATCAATATTTACTGCAAATTCAAAATTATTTACTTTTTCATTCCTTAAAACCCATACGCTACTTTCCTTCAGTAAACTCGCGTATACACGCGGATACCCTTTATGCAACTCGCGTATACACAGAGATCTAATTATGTCATTAATTCTTCACTTATATCATTCCATCATTCATTCATCAGATGTTAAATAAACAGTAAACATGTGTAGTAAGAACTGAATAAACCATCACACAAAGCATCACACATGAACACTAGGATTTTAGGTGGAAACCCAAGTCGGGAGAAAACCACCGCTGCAGTTGCTCAGCCTTCAATATTTTATTATAGAGAAAACATCTTATAACATATGTACTGGCACAGACTCATACCAGTACGCAGGCACCCACCTGCGCTCATTTACCAGCCTCTCCTGGAAGGGAGCTCCAACCCCCTGACTCGTTTACCAGCCTCTCCTGGAAGGGAGCTACGACCCCCTGATCTCGTTTACCAGCCTCACCTGGAAGGGAGCTACAACCCCCTAACTGAAGGCTACAACCCTCAGCACCTCTATGGACCTCGTTTCATCAATTTTCACACTGGATCCAACAACTTCAATAGAGCACAACTTGTAGGCCTCTTTTCATCATATCATACATTGAAGCATAAATGAACATCAAACTGATACATATAACTTACTGACAGATATCAGTAAACCAGCAGAATAGATCAGACATTTCTTACCACAGACTTCAGCAAACCCTAGTTTGCATACACGCTTTCCTTTCACTGATCCCGCGTATATACGCGCCTTCTACGATACAAACCCGCGTATACTTCTGTACATATTACAGAGCTAATTTCACTGTGCCTACGCGCTTCATCTTCAGCGAAGCCGCGTATATACGCGCTTCTTCCGCGGAAAACAAGCGTATGGTTCTTCAGACATTTAGGTCATTGCAATTCTTCAGAACAGATACATTACACAGATTTTTACCCTTTACTTCAGACAAATGTTCGCCTCATCTCAGATCTAATCATTCCATAAACAGATCTAGCAAATACTAGTACATTTCAGATCTAGATCCACTTCTTCATCATTGGTGCATCATACATTCAGATCTATCATTCAACTGTAACCCTTTCCATTCAGATATCCTTTAGAGAAAAGTATTCATTCAAGCTCAGACATCTTGCACCCACACTCATAATTTTCACAATGAATTTCTTCTCTTTATATAGGTTTACCCTTTTTCAATACCATGAGCCAAAACCACATTACATCCGATGGTATTCCTGGACGGGGTCATTTAGGCGAATCATTACCCAATACAATGGGTCAATACCATGGTGGTTACCCCTGGTTTTTCACTTTATGAGCGCTTTTGCCCATACGCGACTTGGCACGTTGTTTCCTGCGTGCATACGCGACTTCTCCTAGACAGATCTGCGTATGCCTTGAGACATACTCTTTTCACCATAGATTTAGCACAAGTTGAATTCCTTTCTTCATTTCCTTCTGTGATCACTGTAGATACATCAGATTTAGATCATCAAGACATATTCTATCAAGCACAACTTCATCAAGTAAGTTGCCATCATCTTCATGGGTTGCCATTCAAGGACAACACTCAGCTTCATATTGCTAACAAACATCATTTCATATTAGATTTACATCATTTACCAAGTCCATCAGGTCAATACTAACTTCATCAGGTGGTTTGCCATCAAGGACAACACATGTCAACAGCCACATGTCTTCATCTTCATTCAGTGGGTTGCCATCAAGGACAACACTCTGCATCATATTGCCAACAGTGGGGACGTTCGGGTTGATAGGCAGAACATAGGCATTGGATGAAGCTTTGTAGGACATTGATGCCCTGGTATTTGATGAATCATGCCATCATATGGAGTATGGGACACCAACATGGGATACACAGATGCAGGATATTGTTAACTGTCGCAATCTATCAATAGAGGAATGTGATGAAGACCAGTGAAACATTACTATCCCGAAATCAGAGGGATAACGCACAGTCGCTGGACCTTCGCTGTAGATTGTTTATGTGAAGAAGCCTCTTAAGCTAATAGAAGTAAAAATTGGGACAGAAGAACAACCTAAGCTAGCTAAAATTGGGGACTACTGGGATGATGATATTGTAGGGAAATTCGCAGAGCTTCTCACAGAGTATGAGGACCTATTTCCTACGAAATTCTCAAGGGTATTACAGGGGACCTAGGGGTCATAAGAATTACTCTAAAACTAGATGCATGCCTTGTTAAGAAGTGACCTTATCGATTGAACCCCGAGTATAAGAAGAAATCTAGGGAAGAAATCGACAAAAATGCTAGCCGCAAGTATCATTGAACTAGTCGAACAGTCAGATTGGGTAAGCCCTATGGTGGTTTAGGAGAAAAATACTAAAGGAGAAATATGAATCTGTGTCGACCTGCACAAATTTAATGATTCCTACATCCATGATCCCTTCCCTACGCCATTCTTAGGCGAAATCCTTGATAGTGTGGGAGGACAGGAAGCGTACTCGTTCACTGAAAGGTTTTTGGGCTACCATCAAATCATGATCGCACTTGAAGATCGCAACAAAACTACATTCGCCACTGAATGGGGATCCTTCCAGTACATCATCATTCCATTTGGGCTCAATAATGCCCCTGCCATCTTTTCGTGGGTGGTGGTCGTAGTATTCAAGGAGTTCATCAACAAGTTTTTGGAGGCATATTTTGACGATTGGATAGTCTTTGGGTTGGTAAAGAAGAACATTTCCAACCTACGCTTGATGCTGGATGCTTGTAGAAAACACCAGATATCCCTAAATATTAAGAAGTGCATATTCTGCGTACCTTTCGGGATCTTGTTAGGCCACATAGTCTGTCGGTAGGGACTGATGGTTGACCCCACCAAGGTAGCAATTATCATCAACTTAGCAGTCCCTACAATTGAGAAAAAATTGTGTTCCATCCTTAGGCATACGGGCTACTACAGGAAGTTCATTCAGGGGTACGCACTGATCACGGCACCCATGGATAAGTTTCTAAAGAAGGATGTTTTGTATTTTTTGGGACACGAAGTGTCAGAAGAGCTTTGAGCTACTCAAGGAAAAGATGGTTTCTACACCTATCCTTATATTTCCTAACTCATTGAAGGTTTTCCATGTCCATGTAGATGCTTTAAGAATCACCCTAGGTGCTATCCTTACGGAGCTCGGGGATGGGGACATTGACCACCCAGTTGCATTTGCTAGTAAAAAAATCTCTAATGCAGAGCATAACTACTCCACTATTGAGCATGAGGGGTTGGCCATGGTATATGCCCTGCAGAAATACCAGCATTATCTACTAGGAGGGCATTTCAAGATATTTGTGGACCATTCAGCTTTGAAGTAACTAGTGAATAAGCCTGTGTTGGGGGGGAAGATTTGATGATGGCTATTGCTAATTCAAGAATATGATTTTGAGATCATCGTAAAGCTAGGGAAACTAAATGTTGGGCCGGACCATTTGTCCCGAATTGAGAGTGGTCAAGAAGTGACCAACCTAGAAGAAGGACCGCCCGATGTGCAGCTATTTTCTGTTAAGGTGCTTGATGCACACTTCACTTATATCATTCATTTCTTAACTACAGGGGTGGCGCCTATGGAATATTCGGTACAACAAAAAAAAGAGTTGGTAACTCGCGCATCGGAATTTAGCATCATAGCGGGCCACTTATATAAGCTGGGAGCTGATGAGGTACTGTGAAGATACGTTCTATAGCATGAAAGAAAATCCATCTTAGCAGAATCCCATGGAGGCATAGCAGGAGGTCACTATGCAGGGAAAGCGACGACGCAGAACATCTTGAGAGCTGGGTTATGGTGGCCCACACTGCATAGTGACTCTTGTGACTATTTCAAAGCCTACGACACATGCCAAAGGACAGGAAGACCGTCGAAGAATTTCCATTGCAACCACAGAAGGCCCTGCAAGCATTTGAAAAATGGGCCATAGACTTCGTTGAACGCATCAACCCACCATGGAAGAAGACAGGTGCCCGCTACATCATCGCTACAACTAGTTATGTAACCAGATGGGCCGAGGCACAAGTTGTGAAGGATTGTGCTGCAGACACTGCTATGCACTTTATTTTTGAACATATCCTAACCAGGTTTGGCTATCCGAATATCTTGATGAGCGATAGAGATACGCATTTTTTTAATGAAACAATACAGACTTTGATTGAAGAATTTCATATCCACCACACAAAAAGTACCCCATATCACCCATAGGTGAATGGAACTGTGGAAGATTTTAATAAAATTTTGGAACATGCGCTGACCAAGATCTGCAATGTTGAGTGAAGCGATTGGGACATGTGCATCCCGTTGCTCCTTTGGGCCTATCGAACCACCTGCAAGAAATTGACTGGGAAAACACCGTTTCAGATGGTCTATGGAAAGGAGGATACTATGCCCATGGAATATATTGTTCCTATCCTATGCATCAGAGCCTTTACCAACATGGAAAAGCCTGATATCATGGAGGAGTGCTTAGCATAGCTCGTTGCTTTGGAGGAAGATCGATTCATTACTAGCTTTCGTCAGCAAGTTCAGAAGGCTCGGGAAAAAGCATGGCATGATTGACATATTCGGAAAAAGATCTTTTCAGAGGGAGAATCGGTCCTACTATATGATATTCAGTTTGCGAAGCACCCAGGGAAGTTTCGTAAGCACTGTCTAGGTCCCTATATGGTCAAGGAAATCATTGACAGAGGATTTATTTAGTTAGCTACACTATGCGGTGACATTGTACCAGGATATTTTAATGGCAGCCAGCTTAAACCATACCAGATCAAATGACTATATGGCCGGCGTAGCTGTATTGGGTGGCATATGTGCAGGCAGGAGGAAAAACACAGGCAAGCCCATTATACACGCAGGGGTCGATCGCAGGGTTTGATCGCAGGTCTAGAAGCCTAAGGAGGTGTGTTGGGAGCAGAGGGGTAATACAAAGCTATGAAAACTAGCCGTTGGAACAATAAAATTGGGTAAAAATCAAATGTTACCATTGAAAGGAGCAGTCAGTTAGCAATTAATGAGGTGATTTCTGAAGATTTTTACTGTTTGCTTGATGGTAAGTTTCCAATAAACCCCACCCAACCGTTGGTCACTATCCAAAGCTATAAAAGTAGGAGGGTAGATCGGAAGTGGGTTCCGTGCATTCTGGATATCTTGTGTTTTGAAACATTCTATAACTATTGTGCTCTATGAATGTCTGGGTGGGCTACCCCTTCTGATAGTAGAAATCCCGAATTTTTCTTTCGAGCAAGAATGACGACAACTAATCTGGATGAATTGTCGCAAACTGTGACCTCCACTAATGAAGTATTGGAGGTCACCCCTGAAATTGAAGAGGTTGTTTCCACACCAACCAAGGGGAAGCAGGTTGAGAAAAAGAAGGGTAAAGGGAAAGGCCAGGAGCAAGGGCAGGGGAGGGCTACGAAATGGGCTAGAGGGAAGCCACGTGCCTCCCCTCGGAATGTGAAGTCCCCCTAATGGTGCCCTAGGCATATTCACCTAACCCATCGAAGAGACCTCTATCTGCTCAGGAAGAGGACCAGATCACTGAACCAATAAACTAGCTACCGCCCTATGTTCGGCCTCGCAGGCCCTCGATGCGCACGCCTAAGAATCTTGTTGGGTATGCACACCTATCTGCAAATGCCACTGATTCTAGGCGACGTCCCCATAATTGGAGAATCCTTTGGCAAACTCCACTCGATAAAATTTTATGATTAGGACCTGGACAACCTGGAGGCCTTCCGAGAATTGGCACTTGAACTATATCTCGAAAGGGTATTGGAGGATGACGTGCTGAGGGTAGTCCCCATGCCATGCGAAAGTGGGTTGGTTGATTCTGGGTTATTAAACTTGCTGCGGATGCCTCACTTTGGCTACAAAATGTCATCGACCGAGTTGTGCGACAACTACTAGCCCTGATCCATAACGACAACTTATGAATCCAGGACCATATTCCCATTGATGCCACACTTATTCACCATATTACTGGTCTCCCCATGGAGGATTCGAATCCCATGAAGCACGTCAACAAGAAGTATGAGAAATAGATAGCCGATAAGGTGCACGATGACTACCATGTTGAGCCGAATACTAGGGGTTTCATGATTAGCACCATTAGCGACCCCGATGCGCACATGGGTACCTTGTTGCTGGCATGTAAAATGATGTGCAAATGCTAGCTTGCGACTGTCCTGCTTATGTAATTTGGTTGTCTGGCCTCTGCGAAAAAGGGGTCTGCTTCAATTGGTCCCAGTTCCCGTGCAACAAATTTTTGGAGAATGTGTGAGGCCCAGGATCATGGAAGACCATTCTACTACTCCTGGTTGCTGCTCCTCATCATGTTGGCCCTGAACTTGAGCCAGACATGTGTGAGGGGGCGTGATACGCGAATATGTGGGATTCAAAGGATGAACAACGCATTGAGGATAATAAAGTCTCCTGGGTCCTATTTCGGAGTGGGCTCATAGTAGCAATCCACTCCTGGTCATGCTTGTCATTGACGATATATGACAAGTACAAGAGCATCATAGTATTCCAGGTCACAATGTACAATGTGCAGATCTGGGGCCGTAAGGATCTGGCGTGGGTGTCACTGCCATACATGGTCACCGATAAGGAAATCAATCGACTTATTGCCACTTGGCCACCACACTGGAGATTGGGCTTCAAATCAGGTATAAATGGCACTGTAGGTACAAGCACTGCTCCGAAAACCACCCCGCTTGATACCACCAAAAAGGTAGAAGGTCATGACAAGGACGCCGAGAAGGGTGTGGAGCCGGATTCATAGTAGGAAGTGGAGATAGAAGATCTGGATGCGCAGGGCACTAATTCCCCACACAGTACGAAATGGACCACTGAGCCTCTCAAAGGCCACTGAAAGAAACGACGGGCTACAAGGCCCGGTAGGGAAACTGAAGTAACTTTGACAGAGGAAGACCTAGAGAAAATCGCAAATGCAGTCACCCTCGCTTTAGAAGATATATGGTTTGTGTTAGAAGAGCAACAAAAGGTCGCGGTCACTGCACTCCAGTCTGAGCTCCAAGCTATGCAGCTCAAAACTGATACCCTGTAGACAAGCATGATTCAGACAAGGCCACCCCCAGCAACCAGCAGTGAACTGATCATCACAACTGAAAGCCACCGCTACCCCCTGGAAAGCGCAACATTCATCTTGAGCCTTCCTGCCTTGTGTGTGCAAGTCCAGGCCTGTGCAAAAGTGTAATTGGATTTGGCCTGGCTTCCACACAAACCACTGCAGGTCCTCCATGCATCCATTTTCGAGGAGATCCAGCATAGATACCATCGAGTGCATCAGCAGCTCATTACAGCTAAGCAGATGATTGTGGAAAAAACCACCGAGGTGGCCCAGGTTTAGGATGCATGCACCATTACAGCCATGCAGTAAACTGAGTTGGAACGCCTAATCAGTAGGCTATGCACAGATGTGAATGAGGATATCCCGGCCTCTGCCACCCTCTAGGCCAAGATTGAAGGACTAGTTGTAGCCCTGAAGGCTTCTAAAACTAAGATTTAGAATGTCAAGACAGAGATGGAGCAGCAGATTGCTTCCTTGCAGGCCAAATTGCAGCTGGAGACTCACCCCGAGGTACACGCCCAGAGAGCTGCACTGGTTACATGAGCCACAAATGCCATTACTGCTCATATTGCTCAGGGTGCCGAATTGCTTGAAACAACTATGCAGCTGTGGACCAAGGTGCAATGCGACCCTCTCTTGCATGAAATCACCCAGGAACTGTGCCAGAAGGAAGAATATTTCGAGTAGATGGAGGCTACAATGCCCACTCTGGTCCCCGCTCAATGTCTGGCACGACTGCATACCAGCCATGCACTAAGGGATGACCTAGAAGCATTGCACCATAAGAAGAAGGTTCTCAATGACCACATCAAGCAATGGGCCGATGAAGCCCTCAAGTTATCTCAGGAAGTGGATGTTGTCGTTAAACAACTGAACCAGACCCTGGAAAGTGTCACTGCTGCTACTGAAGTCCCAACTTCGCAGAAGTTGGTGGATATTGCACAAAAATCTTCCGCACAGAGCGAAGGAGTGCTTCCCCCTCTGGTCGACGTAATTAAGCATCTTTAGGTGAAGATGCAAACCCCACGGCTGTTGTGACTCGGGACGAGTCACATGATTTTGTTGGGGCCTGTTGGAATGGGGTTCCCTAAGCTGCATTTTTTTTATAATTTTGTAGTGATTGGTCTTGCGTAGGGGTTTTGTGGCTATTCAAAGCCCCCAATGTTTTGTAATGGGTTAAAGGGTAAACCTGGGATCTACAAACCATGGTTTCCGGACCATAGGATAACAAAGGCTACAATGATATAAATAGAAAGATAGTTGGGTCTAGTAGGTAACGAAGAAGTAAGATTGATGCTATGTATGAACTGTTGAAATATGTCTTGGTTTGTTTCGGGTAAGGACTCCTACTGGCTGTGTGCGGACCCCACTGGTTGTATCTTGGATTGTAATTATGTTTTTGGATACTAATGAATGCAAAATTTGTTTGAAGTATCTTTATGATATCTGGACTGATTGTGTTTAATACTGAAGTGCATCTATGTTATTTATTTAAGCTACGAATGTATCTATGATCTATGAATTAGCCGCGATTATAATGTTCTGTGATGTTAATTGCTGATACGCACGTGGATGCGAATGTATTGATCAAATATGTTAATGATAATAGCTTTTTTATGGTTACTTGTTGATTATACTTCTAAAAGACTAATAATAGACTCATTTTGTGTGAAACTGGTAGTTCCGACGAAGATCTACCTTAACTACCTACTCTCTCCGAAGGTGCAGAAACCTAGTTCCAACACCCTCCCATACTACTTCAGGTGAGACCTTGGCCTGCAAAAGTAGGTCATTGCCGAAAGGGCCAGTAGTATAGGTGTTTGTTGGAAAACCCTAAACTCCAAACCTAGGTTAGGATCCCTCAAGCCAACAAGCCTGATTTTCACAACAAATCGTTTTTGGATGTTTTCATTTCTGCTAGGATAAGTAGAAATTATTCTTGGTTCAATCACAAACTAGGAGAAAACGTCTTAAAACTTTCTAGGTAGACTTCAAAATTAGATTTTCTCTTTGATTTTTTATTTTATGTTTTTAGGAGTTTTACATATTGTTTTCTTTTGTGGAAATAATTTTTTAATGATTTGTAGTTTCTGATCTGACTTATAAAGGAATTTCATTTCGAACGAACAATTGATCATTTTTACGAAATTTAGTTCTCAAAGAAATCATCTTATTTTCAAAGTTTGTTGTTTATAAAGGAAAGAATTGGTGCTTTCAAAAAATTGTTGAATCTCTCAAATCTTTCCCTTAAATAAGATTCATTGAAAATAAAAGAGTTTCACTTTCATTTAGATGCATTTAGCGTATTTTAGAGTTGGTTCATGAACATCATTGAAGTTTCACTTCCATACCTTCTGCCTTAAGCAATAGCCGAACTAAAAACAATGCTTTAATTAAAATCAATCTAGAGAATTTACATTTTCTAGGGCTCTTTTCCACCAACATAGCTTAGGCTAGTGTCTTGGAACAGGTTGTAATTAACATTCCAAGACAGTTCAAACAAACAAGTAGCAATCTTGCGATAGGAAAATCCAATTATAGCATTTGTGCTTTGGGAAGCTCTTCTTAAAAGATTCAAGCACGAGATCATGTCGGAACCAGTGAGGTAATCATACCTATCTCATTGGGAAAGATAGCAGATGCGCACATATTAAAAATGGTAAAACTTGGATAGACCATTGTCGAGGAGCCTGGGGTCACTTGTTGGTAAATCTTGGATTATCTCAAGGAACCTCTAAGGGGATTGAGCTGGTTACTCTGCCCTTGCGTGTATATCAGCTTATATACTGTTCCCCCAGGTACATTTTTTCTCGTTGGTGACCTTAGTGACTATAAACTTTAGAATTTTTTCCAAATGTGACGTTGGATGGAAGGTCCCACTGTACCTGGAGCAGACGTCGACTAAACTCTCTTGGACTTTCCTGAGGGTCCTCTTCACTTCGAGATGGTTTAAGTGGAGAGACTTTCACTAGACTGTTTCATTAATTAGGTTGTCGGGGTAACTGTTCCAACCACCATTTCTACATTAAATTCTATGATGTTGGATTTCATCACCAACTAGTGTTTTTAGTGTGGGAATATACAGTTTGTGTGCAGATTGATCTCTTATATTTTGTAGGCGTGTGATCAATTTGATTATTTCTTTAGAGGCTTTAGGATATTTTCTTGAAATTTTCTTTGATTTCGTGTGTTTAATTCTTAATCGTGGCAGAATTACCTAGACTATCACGTAGAATGCAGGGGAAATTCCCTGAGTATACACCAAACCAGTTAGAAAAACTTAAATCTGACACAGGACAATCATCAGGAAATGGATCAACTAAACATGACGAAACATCTATAATTTTACATCCTGATTACGAAGTAGATCAACCTCAAACAACAGAAAGTTCTCAAACGAAAATATCAATTTCTAAACTAGTTGAACTTGCTTCCACAACTAGTGAATTATCAGCTATTGAGCCTAAAATTTCTGAACCAGAAACTGAACCTGCTACATCCGAGCATGCTTTAGAGTTCGTTACTCCAACCCCTTATCGTCCTGATTCACCACAAGTGAAGTTTCACATCCCTGAGAACCTTCCTCCTGGCCTTATTAGCATTGAAGAAATTACTAACGCATAAGAAGAAATAATTCTTCCTTCACATCAAGAATCTTTAGAACTCTGGCCAAGTGAATCGATTTATTATTATAGTCCTTTCAAAGAGGACCCTTGGTATTCTCAGCTAACCGACTTTCTACACAATTCTGGTCCAAACTATTCGCCACCCCGAATTTATTTTTACGCCATTCCAAGAGGTAATTACAAACCTTCATTGAATATGTCTAGTGAGTCATCCATGTTTTCTTCATCGACAGAATCATATTTGTATGGTGGTCCGCCTGTCCCTCAAGGGTACCAGTCACTTTCAGGTACTTTCTCGAGAGTAGCTCCTTCTCCCGAAAAACTTATATCATCACTTGGTCCAAATAAATCACATACCAAAAATTTGAATGCAGAACAAGTTTACATGATGCCTAGAAACATTCCTAACCCTGACCCTCAAAGTAGTAACTTACCGCCTAGGGGGCATCCTCAAGGTAGTAATTTACCACCTGGGGGGAAACCTCAAGGATAGTACATACCACAAGGACAGTACACACCTCAAGGCTAGTACATATCTCAAGGACAATATCAACCTCAAGGGCAGTACTCAATTTAGGGTCAACAACCTCTTCAAGGACAATACCCTATGCCAGACGAACCGTCTTTCCAAGGAAAACAGCCTCCTTTAGGGCCGCAGTTGTATCCGGAACAAAAATTGTTTCAGGGAGGTCAATATATTAGTGGAAATTATCCAGCCAACTATCCAACTTACGTTCTAAATTATCAAACTATATTTGGTCCATATTACACAACACTACCTTAAATGGGAGCTCCATATCCTGGAGCAAACACGGTGTGGAATCCATCATTGAATCAAAATAATTTGCAACCTAACATGAAAATACCTTATAATCAACCTGGTCAGCTAATTGGTTATAGTCAAATCCATTAACCTGTCCAACCTACGCTTCAAGTTATACCATAAGTATCTGCACCTAGTAATGTTCAGTAGCCTAGTCCGAGTACACCTAGAACTCCACCTCAAATTGCTGCACCAACTTCTGTTCAACCTTCCACACCTATCCTTGGAATTTTTGCAGCCCCCTATTCCTACAACCCCTCAATTATCACAATCGATCCCTCAAGTCTCTGCTCCTCAACCTGGACCCATAGTTCAGACTACCATTCAGCTGCCTACGGGACAACCTGGTACGAGTACAATTGTAACAAGCCAACCACAGTTTTTTTATCAACCACATCAAGGGTAGTATCAATATGGACCTGTAGCACAAAATCCATTATACCAGCATCAGCCGTACCTTGGTTACACGTATCAAATACTAGCTCAACCCCAGTATGGTCCGGTTAATCCTGGTTATCTGGGAGGCATTCTAATCCCAAATGCATAGGATATTCCAAGATATCCTAGATATCCTCCTCCTGGTACTGGTATAGTTCGGCAAGGTTTATCAATTTGCTCAGCAGGACCCTAACGGGTGGTTGCCATTCATAGCAACTTTGGATTTACCTGATTTATCACGCCTAATGAAGGATCCAATTTATTATATTCCATTTTAGCTGCCGATGCCAAATAAGTTTCCTAGTGATATCCCTAAGTTTGAAGGAAAATCAGGAGAGGACCCCTTGAACCATGTCATGACTTACCACCTCTGGTGCACACCCAACTCATTAATCGATGATTCCATTCGATTAAGACTATTTCAGAGAACACTAATAGGTTTAGCTGCAAAATGGTATATTGAATTACCACGTGGCTCATTCAACAATTTCAATGCCTTAGCCACAGCTTTCTTAACACATTTTCAGTTTCTAGTCTGATACGACAATGGCACGAAAATTTTGACTTCGCTAAAACAATCTACGTCTATGTACATATCAGATCACATACATGAATGGAGACGTAGAAGACGTTTAGTTAAAAATTTTATTCCGGATCAAATTTTGGCAGAATGGTTTATCAAATCATTGCTTCCAAAGATCACTGAAGATGTGGCTAAGGGAGGTGTAGTTATGGAAGAACAGGTCATTGCTAAAGCTCAGTACCTAGACCTTGTATATACACAGTCTGGTATGTTATACGAGAAAATTCTTGACTTACCATGTCCTAGTCAAATAACTGCAACTCCTACAGATTCTCAAGTTGCAGACGGTGTAATTAGTTTATTTAGCACTAATAAGAGTAAGAAGAAGTCCTCCAAAACTAATTCTCTTATCATAACTTTACCAGATTAATCAAAAGGAGATTCTTCCCTTGAAACTTCTGTCGACATTCATGTTTTAGATTCATCTGCAGCTAAAACTAAAGCAGGTAATAAGAAGAAAGGTAAGAATAAATGATCTAAATGTGATCAAAATATGCTTAGGTAGTTTTATTAGTTTGTCCTTTAGATTGATTTTTAATTGAATAAAAAATTACTGAAAGACAGCATAAGCCAACAGTAAATAAATGATTAAATCACAACAATAAATAGAGAGAAGAAGAAGCAAACAGTTGATTACATATTTCGTCCCTCGTGGACTACATCTTTGGGTTCGCTTTCAAGTGAGCATCCGTTTTACTAGGATTGATCTTGAGGAATTTATTTACACATAAAAGAATCAGAATGTATGTGCTTGCAGGCACTTCTGAACTCTGTAAATAGAAATTACTCTCTCTCACCTTTCTGATGCCTGTCTCTATGCTCAATTCTGACACCCGACAGCTGAGCAATGTTGCAAACAAAACTTCCTATGTCCTGCTGACACTAAACGTCAAAAACACTCCATTTTCCTTCATGAAGCTTTGTCATGGTTTAAAGAAGTCTGCATCCAACCTTAAAATTCCAAAATAGCAATTGGTTGAGCCTTTTGTGTGATAAGGCTCTTGAATCCCTTCTTCATACATGAACCTAGGGATAAAACATTTGACCTTAGCGTTGTTTTAAAAAAAAAAACCCATTTATAAACTATATATTAAAAACTTTAACCACGATGAAGAAGTTTTATATGGCATGTGAACAGTGTGGTAGACAGGAATAACACCGACGGTTACGATTTCCTCCGGCGACTTTGGCAACAATTTTTCATAACAACAATCCCGACGTGGTCTATCCAACGGTTCTGGTCTTATATTGTCACATGGAAAACGGTGGTCACAATTTGAAAACCCGACAGCTGACCGTAATCTTATCCGTCACGATCCAGACCTGTCATATGTTACAACTCTGACGCAGTCTATGCTGGCAGTTAGGACTTAGCGCTGTGGGTTTATTTTTATAGTTTAATTATAATGTATTTAAACCAACTTTTCTATGACCTGAACCTTATGATAAAGGTTTATAACATAAATTAATATATGGCTTACACTAAAGGTTTTTTTACATAGGATTTAGTTTTATGTTTTTCAACATAGGTTTGCGCTTAAAATTTTTACATAGGATTTTGTACCATGGTTTTAATGTTTAGGACCTAGGCTATTTTTAAACCTAAGGTCTTATATGTTTAGGACTTAGGTCATGTGTATAGGGTTTAGATGCATAATGCTAGGATTAGACCTTAGCACTAGGTTTACAACTTGTACATCTTTTACGTTCCAAATTTGAATCACATGACGACCATGCCATGAACCTGACACTGAACCATGGACAATACTGACGGAACTGGCGGATTGGAGACTGAACCAAACATCGGACTTCTGGAATTGACTAGACTTCTCTGCTGAACTGTATTGAACAAGATCCTCCTAGATCAATCCTCTCCACTTGAAAGCTTTTGGACCACAAAAGCTTGATTTTAAGCAGACAATAAGTGAGAATATAGATCTCTCACTTTCATCTTGACTTTGATGACATACAACCATACCTGATCGTTGACCTGAAATTGATTCTTATCATGGTGCAATTTGATCCTGACTTGACTCAATGCTTGTCATGGCACAGAAAAATGTAAGGCTTGATTGTAAGCTTGATGCACATATGTTAAAAATTCATCCCACAACTTATGATTTTTACTACAGTTACCTCGAAGAATATGTATCCCGGTCCTCTTCACCATTTCTGTCTGTCCTTGAACCAAATCCATGTTGCCCCATGGTTGCAAAGGAACTGGAAGTGGCATGTACAAACCAATCTTTCGATTGCATGACTTGCTTGTTGAACACATTACACATCCATTTATGTACTTCACAATTGTTTCATACATATGAGGCCAATAATAATACTTTTGACTTTGTGTCATAGTCTTGCTTATGTTGAAATATCCTGCAATCCGAGAAAGATGAACTTCCCGAATAACCTGCACTCTTTCTATCTGAGCATCATGAGTTAGTGATTCATAAGCATCTTTGAAATCATCATCAGTTCTATATTGTTCTACATAACTTTCACGAACCAATGAAATTTTATGCAGTACTACTAAAGCATTCAAAGACAGCATATCAACTACTTTTCTTGTTACATATTCCTTGTCCTTAATTACTAAGTGAATTTGTTGAAGAAATCCCATCCAAATGTAGTGAGATTGTTGCAACTTAAGATATGACTGAAAGTATTGAAGCAGCTGATAATCTATGTGAATCACTATTTCCATTGCATAACCTTTAACATCTATTTTAACTTCATATGGTTGTTGATGATCTATCAATGTTGTGAAATTTTTCTGCTTAAATGAATCAACTTTAAAATCGACACTTATTCCCCATGTCTCGTTTTGCTTATGAGCCAAAATTATGGGTGAATTGTATGGATATGAACTGGGTCGCATCAATTATTTTCCAATATTCTATGGAATTTGTTTCTTTATTTATTTATGCTCTATAACTGACTTGTGATACATTCCATTATTAGGGGCATCAGACATCAACTACATCTCATGTGATATTTCATTTTTATGAAGTAGATGTTTTGGTTCTTTAACTAGACCTTGAAATGAATCTACCTTTTTAACCAAATTACCTTCATACTAAATTTCACCACCTGAACAAGTATCAATAAGATCCTTATGTTGCTCTTTTATCGACATGAGTATGTATCTCTTACTTGAAATTATTAAGCACTTCATCTTATTAACATTAATTAAATTCATGTGATCTTTGATTTTATGTGCCTGAACGATGTATTTAATCCCATCTTTATTGAGATGATACACATGATCTTTCCTATAAAATATTGCATCATGGTCATAGAGATAAAGGCTTCCTAAGACAATTCCACATATTTCTAACGGTATCAAATCCAAATCTACTTCGTTGATATAGTTAGTTGTGATTGAAAATTTTAATTGACACTATTTGGTAACATGAATTTGAGATTCTTCCTTTAACCATCCTAAAGTATATGGTTTTGGATGATTGTGTGTTTTCAAACCCAATTTGTTAACCAATGATTCAGAAATCAAATTTTCATGTGATCCTGTAACAAACAATGTATCTATCTTTATATGTTTTGAAGTTACCCTTATATGAAATAACTCGATTCTTTTATCTTCATTCAATTGTTTGATGTTTGAAGAAGCAGAAGTACTAGCTTCAGAAATTTTAACTGTTATAACCATAGCAATGATTTTGCCTTCATCACCTGAATCGGATCCCAAGTCCAAGCCTTGTTGGATTGTTGTTTCAACCTTCTTTTCACCCTTCTTCGTTTGGAACTTCTTTGGCTTCAGTGCGGATGAAGTTTCCAACACTTAGCTTCATCATGGCTGATCCTTTGGCAATGAGTATAGGTAGGTCTTTCATCTTCCTTCTAAGTTGTGGCAGTCTTCTTTCCCTTTGACTTGCCCTTTTTTTTGTTGTCTTCGGTACCCATCTGCTTGGATGTCGTTGGTGTAAACTTGAATGGTCTACCACCTGATTCGACATGAATAGCTTGAACTCAAACTTCATCAAAATCATTAGGATTGAACATTAATAATGTATGCTACAAATATGAATGCAAACGGCCAATATACTTCAAAAAAGTTTCTTTTGTGTCCAAAGAAATACCAAGTGCTTATACTTTCTTTCTGAATTCCTGTATGAACTCTTGAACATTCTGTCCCTTACCTTGTCACAAGCACTGCCAATCAATTACAGCTTGTCGTGTGTGACCCAACGAATAGAATTGTTTCTTTAGAACTTTAATAAACTTAGTCCATGAGGTAATAACTTTTCCTTTATGCTTTAAATTTATATGTGTCTTACTTTCCCACCAGATCAAAGCAGTACCCCCCATTCTAAGAGTAGCTAATTGGACCTTTGTCTTATCATCAGTAATATTTTGAATACGACAATATAATTCTAACTGTTTTACCCAATTATCTAGTTTATCAAGGTTTATTTCACCATCATACACGAGTAATTCGAACTTAACATCAAGTTTCAAAAGTGGACTCTTATGTTTCTTTTATTTTTTTGATTCAGAACTAGAAGTAGAAGAGGAAGAAGAAGATGATGGAGATGATGGAGGAGAAGGAGATTTATCTACCTTGCCTTTAACCTTTTCCTTCTTTGATGCCTTCAACGATGAGGCTGCATCTCTCATCTTCTTGTCTTCATATAATTATGCCAACATCTGTTGCATGTTTAGAAACATCTTATGGATTTGATTCTCATCCATGGGTTTCTTTTCAATAGCTTCAGGAGTCTCAATGGTCTCAGTCCTTGTCATCGTTGATTGATGAACGACTTTCCGCTTTCCGATCTCTAGATTGAATTCCTCAAGCTCGAATTTTTCATGTTGCAATCCCAACCTGGTTAACATCCACTGACAAACAAACTACAAAGCACAACCTGCTTTTATACCAAATATGATCTGAATGTGATCGAAATATGCTTTGGTAGTTTGATTAGTTTGTCCTTTAGATTGATTGTTAACTAAAGAAAAATTTACTGAAAGATGACATAAACCAGCATAAAATAAATGATTAAATCACAACAATAAATAGAGAGAAGAAGAAGCAAGCAGTTGATTACGGAGTTTGTCCCTGGTGGACTACATCTTCGGGTCCGCTTTCAAGTTGGCGTCCATTTTTTTAGGATTGATCTTGAGGAATTTCTTTACACAGAAAAGAATTAGAATGAATGTGCTTGCAGACACTTATGAACTCTGTATACAAAAATTACTCTCTCTCGCCTTTCCGATGCCTGTTTCTGTGCTCAATTCCGACACTCGACGGTTGAGCAATGCTGCAAACAAAACTGCCTATGTCCTGCTGAAACTGAAATTCAAAAACACTCCATTGTCCTTCATGAAGCTTTGTCATGGTTTAAAAAATTCTGCATCAAACCTTCAAATGCAAAAATAGAAATTGGTTGAGCCTTTTGTGTGATAAGGCTCTTGTTTCCCTTCTCCATACATGAACCTAGAGATAAAGCATTTGACCTTAGCACTGTTTTAAAACAAAAAACCCATTTATAAACTATATATTAAAAAATTTAATCGGGCAGCTTGCTAACCGGGCGGAAGAAGTTTTATATGGCATGTGAACAATGCGGCGGACAGGAATAGAACCAGCGGTTATGGTTTCCTATGGCAGCTTTGGAAAAAATTGTTCATAACAACAATCCCGACGTGGTTTATCTGGTGGTTCCAGTCTTTTATTGTCACATGGAAAACGATGGTCACAGTTTGAAAACTCGACAGTTGACCGTAACCTTATCCGCCGCAATCCAGACCTGTCATATGTTACAAATCCGACGTTGTCTATGCTGGTGGTTAGGACTTAGCACCGTGGGTTTATTTATATAGTTTAATTATAATGTATTTAAACCAAATTTTCTATGACCCAAACCTTATGATAAAGGTTTATAACATAAATTAATATATGGTTTGCGCTAAAGGTTTTTTTACATAGGCTTTAGGTTTATGTTTTTCAACATAGGTTTGTGCTTAGAATTTTTACATAGGATTTTAAGACTTAGGATTTTGTACCATGGTTTTAATGTTTAGGACCTAGGCTATTTTTAAACCTAAGGTCTTAGATGTTTAGGACTTAGGTCATGTGTATAGGGTTTGGATGCATAGTGCTAGGATTAGACCTTAGCACTAGGTTTACAACTTGTACATCTTTTACATTCCAAATTTGTATCACATGACGACCGTGCCATGAACTTGACACTGAACCATGGACGATACTAATGAAACTGGCGGATTAGAGACTGAACCGAACATCGGACTTCTGGAGTTGACTGGACTTCTCTGTTGAACTGTATTGAACAAGATCCTCCTAGATCAATAAAAAAAACAAACAACATCTTAGAAAGAGAAAAACAAAAAGAATGAACCAAATGATGATAAGTAGAAACCTCGTTATCCTTGTCTTATCTGTGATGAGGATCACTTTACCAAAGAGTGCCCACATCAGTCCGAGGTCTCTAAATTTTTCAAAGGTTCACACAGACCCGATGTCTTGAAGGATCCTTTTCCTACGCAATATAGTAAAATGATAGGATCTTCTTCGAATTCATCGACATATATTTTGATGATGTCTAAGGTGATGGTTGCGACACGATCACAAGACTATGGAAGTAAAAATCCTGTAAATGGTAAAGAGATAGAAAATTATACTCAAACACCAACTGTATCTCCTTTGGTTTCCAATCCACTTCATATCAATAAACCAAATCCTGATCTAGTAATTAAACTACCCTCAAAGGGTGTACTTCGAAAATTAGCTTTCAATCCACATGCGAGAGCTACTTAGAACTACGACATTGTTGAGGACTTGGCAATATCCCCCTCAGCAATGTTGGCCTTAGAAGTGCTACAATCATGTCCAACATAAAGGAAATTACTTTTATCAGCTATTGGAACTATATATCTTTAGGATTCTAACCTCATGGTCTTCTATCTAGAAAATTTTACACCGATACTCCCTCATCAGATGGCTTTTCAGATTCCAGTAATAGTAAAAAATAGACGTTGCTTTCGTACTGTAATTGATGAGGGAGTATCCACGTGCATAATGTCGTTAAACTATTGGAAATATCTTGGTTCTCTGACACTCAACCAATCTTCGAAATTCCTTAAAGCCTTTGATGGAAGAGGATTCCATCCATATGGAATACTCCAGGATCTACCTATAGAAGTAGAAGGCAAAACTGTTAATCTAGATGTGGAAGTTGTTGATGCCCCTCTAGATTACAACTTCTTTTGGGTCGTAGTTGGTCTTATGCCATGACTACTTTCGTTTCATCCATCTTTTGTTTAATCATGTTTCTTCATAAAGGGAAGATTGTGAAAATCGATCAGCTGTCATATTATTCCTCTGACCCTGCTTCTACAGACATTATCTAGCATGTTTGAAAATTGACTATCCCATATGAAGATGTTGGTGTAGGTATAGTAAAGGAATCTGCTCTGATGGGAACTTTCTCTATGCCTCCACCTAACGTACCGTGTACCATTTCCAACATAAATATGATTTCCTCAAGCACTATACCATTCGATGACACGTGGATAGTACCCTCAGAGTCAGAACTGGATTCTTTCAATGATGAGATGCCTTTGAGTCCTTATGAGATGGCATATGTGGCAGTACATTCATTTTCCAACACACTATAAACTACTCCTGATCCAATGAATGTGATCAACGAAGAATCTTCTTCACTATCAAGTTCAACCATGACATCACTTTCCAATCCCTTTCAACAATTATTTCACACTAATGAAAGTATTCGAGAATTTTTGTCAGTGGATGAATTACCTTGGGATGATCTACATCATAGATCTTCGTTTTTACCTGAACTTGATAGGTTTGAAAATGATTTTTCATCTATTTTTACAATTAACTATATCGAGGAACCACAAAATCCCATATTGATTACAGATTCAGATTCTGAGATTAATTTGGGAAACATTTCTACAGTTGTTCCTATCAACATATCAATTAAACCTGGAATTTTTGAAAACATTCATATAGGCGCTTCTTGTACAATTGATGAAATTAATACATATAAAGCCCTATTTCAAGAATTACGAGACATATTTTCCTGGTCTTATGAAAGAATCGATCCAAAGATTGTAATTCATGAAATTCAGACATACCCGGATGCCAAGCCTATTAGACTAAGATTACGTCTGATACATCCTGCATGAAAATCTGCTGCTAAGTTGAAGTTGAAAAACTATTGCGAGCAGGATTTATTTATGCAATTCCGTTGACAGATTGGGTATCTACTATAGTTCTCGTTACAAAGAAACAAGGGACTATATGAGTATGTGTCGATTATAGGGATATTAATAAAGCATGTCCAAAAGACAATTATCCTACCCCTTATATCGACCAAATCATTGATGATTGTGCCGGAAATGAAATCTTCTCATTTATGGATGGATTTTGTGGATATAATCAAATCAACATACTCCTTGTTGATCAACCAAAAATAACGTTTATATGTCCTTGGGGGACATTTTCTTAATCAAAAATTACCTTCGGATTAAAAAATGCTGGTGCAACTTTTCAAAGGGCCATGTCTTATGCTTTTCATGATATCAAACATATTGTACAACCTTATCTGGATGATTTACTTGCTAACTCATTACACAAGGATGATCATCCTATACACTTGAGAGCTATTTTCATGAGGTGTAGGCATTACAAGATTCGTTTGAACCCGCACAAATGCATTTTTTGTGTGCAATCGGGATGATTACTGGGATTCATCATTTCAAAAGATGACATTTGTGTCGACCCCTCTAAGGTTGAGGCCATCATTAATTTACCTCCTCCTTCCACACTTTTCCAACTCCAAAGTTTGCAGGGGAAAGCAAACTTTCTACGTAGGTTTATCTCAAACTATGCTGAGTTAACAAAATGTTTTACCCCGTTGTTGAAACAGAAAGTCCCTTTTATTTGGGATGAGATTGCTGATCGATATTTTGAAGCTCTAAAACACGCGTTGACGCATTCACCATTATTGCATCCTTCCAATTACAACCAAGACTACTTTTTACACTTATCAGCCTCTGATTCCACCATTGGAATGGTTCTAGTTCAAGAAGATGAATCTAACAAAGAACATGTGATTTATTATCTAAGTCAGAATCTTAACCCGATCGAAATTAAATATTCGCATGTGGAGAAATTGGCCTTGGCAACAGTTCAAGTTGTCCAAAGATTTCGTCACTACATATTGTTACGTAAGACAACTGTGATCTCTAATTGAAACCCAATGATGTATATTTTGACAAAACAATTACTTGGGGGAAAACACTCTAAATGGATTGTTATCCTACAAAATTTTGATTTGGAATTCAAGAAATCTAAATCAAAGAAATCACTTTTTTTGCATAACTTATGTGTGACTTTCCCAATACTGAGACAGAAACTGTGGTAGAGAATCCCATTGCAGATGAATCTCTATTTCTTATCAGTACTTTAGATCCATGGTATGGATATATCATAATATATCTTCAAACCCAAACCTCTCGCCCAGAGCTTTCACGTTCACATAGATGCAAAATCCGGTATCAATCCTAGCAACACAATATTGTCGAAGACACTCTTTACCATCGTGGTGCAGATTCTGTCTTTCAACGTTGTATAACTCATGAAGAGGTTGAAAGGGTTTTGAATGATGCCACTCTGAAGCGTGTGGCGGTCATATGTATGGGTTTGCCACAGCCCAAAATATATTGCATACTGGTTATTTTTGGCCGTCATTATTCAAAGATTGTATTATTGCGGTCTGGAAATGCCACAACTTTTAAATTTTTGATCGAAAGATGTGTGCACCTCTCACTCCTCTTCACCCAATCATTGTTGTTGGTCCTTTTGCGAAATGGGGTATTGATTTCATTACATGTAACCCTCACTCGGCCAGGGGGCATGGGTATATTATTCTCGTTGTAGATTACTTTACCAAATGGGCCGAGGTGATGCCTACATTTGCGGTAGAAGGCAAAACTGGATCTACGTTCGTATTCAATCATGTGATTGCTCGTTTTAGTGTACCTCAAGCTTTTAGCATAGACCATGGGAGTCATTTTCGAAATATAATGATGATCAAACTTTCCGATCAACTTGGCCTGCACCATGATAATTCAACTCCATATTACCCACAAGCTAATGGACAAGCTGAAGCTATCAACAAGATTTTAACTACTATGATTAAACGTATTATCAGAACTCACAAATCGAATTGGCATACCATGATTTTTTCGACACTATGGTCATACTTAACCTCAGCAAAAACTGCTACAGGGTTCACTCCTTTTCAATTGGTCTACAGTTTAGAAGCTGTGTTACCCATTGAATGTGAAATACTATCACTCCAATTAGCCATTGAGTTACTACCAGCTACCTCTGAAGAGGAAAAACACTTTTTTTACTTAGCACAATTAGATGAGACTCGGTGCACCGTTGCATTAGCTACTGCAGCTCATAAGAAACGTGTGAAAGCTCAGTATGATCATAGTGTTACTCCTCGTGTTTTTTCAGAAGGTGACCTAGTCTTAATATACGATCAAGCTAAATATAATCTAGGTGGTGGGAAATTTGAACTGCTGTGGCATGGTCCCTCCATTGTCAAGGAGGTAAAACCCTTTTCCCTATCTTTCATGGGATATTTGATTAATGAAGTATTTTTCATGGAGGTTTTACCTTTTTACATATTAACTCCGATATTTCTTTAGATTTGGCTAAAACAGGAGCATTGCGGCCGCGAGTCGAGGAACATCCCATCATCTCCAGCATTTTCCTTATTTGTTGTTACAGTGTAACATACTTGTTTGTATCAGCGCCATTTCAGGCCCTTTTATGGTTTCTTGTTGGGAAACTAGGTTACTGTTGTAACAAGATGTGTTTTTGTAATTATGGAGTTACTGAGAAGAATCGAGGGTTTTAGGACAATTGTATAAAGAGGCCTGCGGGCTGTGAATTGGGGTTAAGCCCTTTGACATACAGATCTTGTAATGAATCTCTTCTATCATTAATTGAATGCACAACAGCTTGTTGTTTCTCTTGTAATTCGTGATTTTACCGCAGCCCTAATCAGAGAGTTGGGCCCACTCTTCTGATCAAGTGTTGTGTTTTCCTTTTCTTCTTGCAGTATTGTGTTTTAGCGTAATTTCTTTACTACTCTTACATTTTACGTTTAATTACTATGGATGCCCTTTAATTTCTGCAATTCAATTCATTGTTGTTACAGTGTTCTGCGTGTTATAGATTAAAACTGTGATCTACAATAGATCATGTGCTTGTATCTGCATATACTTTGTCATTATTCTTGAAATAACTAACACCCTCGGGTTGATAATGTATGTGGAGAAAAGGGTTGAATTCTGTTCATATCCGGACACCAACATTTTGGCGCCATTGTCGGGGAAGGCCAACAGGTGCAACAACAAGATCTACAATAGATCTCAAGGTCAATCTCTCGCCTTGAGGAGGGAATTTATTGCCCAGCTTCAAGTCCTGAGCATAAGTGCTTTATGTTTTCTTTCCTACTTTTTATTTGTTTTTCTGTAAAATTGATCTCTCGTCTTAGGGAGGGCATTTATTACCCTGCTCCAAAACCTGAGCATATCATGCTATTTTTCTTTCTGCTTTGTTCTGTTTTTCTTTCTCTCATTAAAAATTAATCCCTCGTCTTGGGGAAGGTATTTTGTAACCCTGCCCTAAGTCCTGGGCGTAGTTTCCAGTTTTCCGCTTCTATTTCTTGTTGTTTTATTTTAGGGGCCAACTTCTCGTCCTGGGGAGGGTATGTGACTACTCTACTTCAGGTCTTGAACTTTGATTTTTCTTTTTCTTTTTATTTTTCTGTTTGAATCTCTTCTCTCGTCCCGGGGAGGAAGTTATCTATCCTACTCTGGGTCCTGAGCAATTGCTGATTCCTTTTGATGAACCCTCTTCATAATTTTTATGAACAAGTATATGAACAAGAGGGGCAGAGGAAGACCCCCAAAGAAAGGGAAGGATCTGGGAAGGAACACATCCATTCAAGAAATTATTGAAAAATCTAGATCTAAGGCATCGTTCAGTGTTGTTGTTAGGGTTAGAATCTAGACGAAGTCCGAAGGGCAGTCTGTAGAGAAACCAATGCCATCCACGGTACCAGAGGGTGTTATTTCTACAACAAAAAATTTAACCAACAAGGTATCAGTGGAGGAGGCATCCTTATCAGCAGCAGAAGGGGAAGAAGTGGCAAGTAGGGGATTAGAAGAACTGAGTAATTCTAATTGGGAAGAAGAACCTCAAAAAGGGTTTTCATCCCCAAGAAACCCAGGCAGCACTGTAAAAATTCTTGTTGCTGAACCAAATTATTTTGATCTGGTAAGGGAATTTTTGAAATATTTTGAGTCACCAAGGTACCAGGGGAGCATGATGCAACCTTCTATGGTTGAATCACTCCACATACCAGCTGTGGAACCAGTCGAAATTCCAAGTGAGTATTGGAGGGTATTTATGGCACCTGTAAGTTCCTCTATTGATTTTCCCATTGGAAACATCACAGGTGATGCACCAATGAGACCCATCCCTTTAACAGCCCTGCCTAGTTTTCATGGGCTCTCTTCTGAAGACCCTGATATGTTCCTTTTTTAGTTTGATAGTGTTTGCCGCGGATATGACTATATTGCTGATGCCCAGAAATTGAAGATATTCCATGCTACCCTAAAGGGGACAACCCTGAGATGGTTTATGGGTCTAGGAGGGAGTATGATTACCTCATGGGAAGGAATGAAATAATATTTCTTGGAGAAGTACCAATATTATTGTAAGTCTCGTGACATTAAGGAATAAATCTTTAAATTTGCACAAAAAGAGGATGAAAATATGGAGGATTGTGTAGAACGATTTAAATACATACTATAGAGGTCTAGACATAGTGACCTGGACAAGGACATTCTGAAGATAATTATTCTTTGAGCACTTAAGAAAGACTCTCTGAAACTTTTGAATATAGTAGGAAAATGGGATATCTCGAAAGAAAACTTCGAAACTATCTGTGATTACTGTATCAATTTTTCACGGGGAGCTGCAAGAAGTGGGCAAGGGGTTTGGTCATCGAAGACCTCCGGTGGAGGGGTCACCAAAGCAGAGATTGGAAATATATTGGAAAATATAAGGACCAATATTTTAAGCACACTTTCAGCCTAGATGGACACTCTACAAGCAAAACAGAAGCAGATGGAGTTGGAAAAAACCATGGCCATATTCTGCCCACAATGCAAAAAGAAGCACCCTTTGAAGGAATGCCTGCTGAACACAGTGGAAGCCTATGCGATCTGTGAATAGACTCACGTGACCAGTTCATGTCCTTCCTTGCCTGGGATAAAAGAAATTTTCCAAGGAGCAAGTGAAGAAAACTTGGTAGACCAGCTATACTTCATGGGGCAGAAGAAGCCATGGAAACCTCGACCACCGGTTATGAATCCAGGTATATATGTTTCGGGACATGTCCCAGTACTTTAAAAATTTTAATATGGGTCCCCAATCTACACCATTTTCAGCCATGTGGTATCAATATCAGTATCCCCCTTGGCAACAATGGGTTCCTCAAGCCAGTCTGAATCCTTCTTGGAATCAGACCTGGCGGGGACCCTCTCCCACTGGACATTTTCCTCAGCCTATGCCTCAACAACAACTTCAGTTTCCTTCCAATGTACCCCTAGGGAACCCAGCCATTAGACCCCAGCTTCCTATCCAGCCTAACCCGAATTCGAATAGTAAAGGTGTCCAGAAAACAGACACTTTTAACCTTCCATCCTACAGCATTTCTACTGCGGGGCTTAATGAAATAAATCTACAGTCTAGCGGAGTAGTAAATGCACTTACTTCACCCATTATTATAGAAAAAATTTCCAGTGAAGATGCAAAACCAGAACAAAGAACAGTAAGGGAGAATTCATATCAAAACGTAATAAATCAGACACCTCTCCAAGCTATTCCTAATCAAGGTCTTTTAATTTCTCCTCCACATCCTGAAAGATTGACCTTGAGTAAGCCAAACCCTCAAGCATAATTTGACTTCCTAGGGGAACTGCAGAATATCTTTGTTAAAATACCCCTGTTACAAGCTATGAGGGATGTACCTATATACACAAAAACTCTGAAAGAATACTGCTCAAAGAAACCAGGGAGGAAACCTAAGGATCTACTAACCATTCATGTAGTGGGCAGACTATCCGATATCATGTTGGGAAAAATCATGCCTGTAAAATACGAAGACCCTGGGAACCCGATTGTACAGATTAATGGGGTGGAAATCCTAAACGTATTGGTGGATCTGGGAGAAGCCATTAACATTATTACTGCTGAAACAATGAACACATTAGGACTTGCAAACATTAAACCAACCCCTACTATCCTGGAACTTTCAGACAGATCCACAGTTAAACCAATAGGTAAATTAGAGGATGTGATCATTTCAGTAGACTCATGGCATTATGCTGTGGATCTCCTTATATTGCAAACCCGATCTTCAGTAGGTGGTCACCCACTGATCCTAGGAAGACCCTGGCTTGCAACTACAGATGCTTACATAGGGTGCCAATCTGGGCACATGATCATATCAAATGGGACATTTACGAAGAATCTCAAGATTTATCCTCCTACAGAACCAAGCCCATCTGAAAAATCATTACCCAGTTAGAAACCTCTACCTGTGGAAGAGCTGGAGCCTGAAAATGAAGATGTTAGACTAGTTCTCACTATTGGGCAGGCCCTTCAATTTAAAACAGAAACTGAAGATGATGCCATTAACGCTTTCATTAGTGATTCTAGTTATGTTTCCGACCCAACTCGACATATCATAGAATCTGCTATGAGCTGTGAGACACAAGAAAACATTGAATCAGAAGATGACATTGAGGACATTCCTATAACCTCATCCCACGATAGTACTCCAATCGAGATTGAACCAGGGAAAACATTCAATATCAACCCAAACCTGTCAGAATCTCAGAAAAAAAAGCTTTTGAAGGTCCTTCAAGATCATCAGGAAGCCTTTGCCTCAGATTATACTGACATTAAGGGTATCCCTTCCAGCATATGCATTCATCATATTTATATTAAGGAAGATTGCTGCCCTGTAAGACAACCTCAACGGAGGAAGAATCCTGCTCTCAAAAACATTGTCAAGGAAGAATTACAAAATTTTTTGGATGTAGGATTCATTTACCCCATCTCAGATAGCCAATGAGTATCCCCGCTAGTTATTGTTCCCAAAAAGAATGGTAAATGGTGGATCTGTGTAGATTACAAGGAATTAAATAAGGCAACACAAAAATACCATTTTCCTTTGCCATTTATTGACCAAGTCCTGGACACCTTAGCTGGGAAGAAGTTCTTTTCCTTTCTAGACAGATTCAGCGGATATAATCAGATCCAGATAGCCTCGGAAGACCAGGATAAAACAACTTTTACATGCCCTTGGGGAAACTTTGCATACAGGTTCCTCCCGTTTGGCCTGTGTAATGCTCTTGCTACCTTCCAGAGGGAAATATTGGGAATATTTTCTAATTTGGTTGATGATAGCGTTGAAATCTATATGGATTATTTTACTCCATATGGAAACTCATTTGAGGAAGGATAAGAAAATTTAGATAAAGTACTCAAAAGATGTAAAGAGACCCATGTATCTCTGAGTACATTCAAATGCCATATGATGAGGGAAGAAGGAGTAGTATTGGGACATTTTCTCTCAACTGCTGGAATTCAAGTTGATCCAGCTAAAGTAGAGGTAATATTACACTTCCCGATACCCAAAAAACCCACACAGGTACGTAGCTTTATTGGTTGTGTTGGTTATTACAAGTGCTTTATAGAAAATTTTACTAAAATAGCATATCCAATGTTTCAATTGCTAACAAAAGATGCAGAATTCTTGTGGACTGAAGATTGTGAGACAACTTTCATGAATTCTTGGATGGCAGGGTACCTTTTTCATATAAGAGCAGATAAGTAGATCCGACGCTGTGTATCTGAGGATGCATTTATGAGGTATTGAAAGTTTCCCATGATGGCCCTTGTGGAGGGCATTTTGCGGACAAAAGAACAGGCCATAAGGTGCTACAAATGGGATATTACTGGCCTTCCATTTTTCTTGATGCCCAGAATTATGTTAGGAGGTGTGATAGTTGCCAACGTATGGGGCAACCCGGTCGAGCTGATGAAATGCCTTTGCAGGCACAAGTAGTCCTCGAGCCTTTTGAGAAATGGACTATTGACTTCGTTGGACCCTTTAACCCACCCTCCCAGTAGAAATTCCACATCTTGGTCGGTATTGATTACGTGACTAAGTGGGTGGAAGCCAAAGCTGTTGCGAAATCAACGGAGAAGGTGGTCTTAGATTTTCTATTTGAAGAATTTTTTTCTCATTACGGTACTCCAAGAGAGATTGTTTCAAATGGAGGGGCATAATTCACATCACACGAGATAGCAAAGCTTATGTATAAATATGGGGTCAAGCACAGAGTGACATCTCCATATCACCCCCAGGTGAATGGACAAGTGAAAAGCACAAACAAGACATTGGAAAACATCTTGACAAAAACTGTGGCTTACTATCGTCAGGATTGGGCTCAGAAGCTGCCAGAAGCTCTCTGGGCATACAAAACAACATGGCGAAATACAACCAGGTTTTCACCATTCGAGCTGGATTATGGGAAATCCCCGTTGTTTCCAATATAATTCGAAATTAGTATGCTCAGAACAACTCTTGAAGTTGTTTTGATTCTATCAGATGCCCAGAAACATTGACTGGCACAGCTCAATGAACTAGATGAAATCCGTTCAATGGATGTCCAGAGAACTACTACTATTCAACAACAGAGAATGAAATGGCATGATGATTTTATTAAAAATAAGGTGTTTCAAAGTGGATATTGGGCACTACTTTATGACTCTCGCTTTAAGGATTTTAAAGGAAAGCTTTGCACTCGTTGGATGGGACCTTACGAGGTGGACACTATATTTGATAATGGAACATTCAGGCTAGTCACAATTGATGATACACATCCTTCATTTATAGTCAATGGACATCCCCTAAGATTGTACCACCGCCCAACCTCTAAGGATGCATTTATTAAACACATCTTTGAGAAATTTGGTTTGAAGGTCATCAGCGCAGAGAATTCTTCCTCTACACCCTTTTTATAAAAAATAATAATAATAATAATGAAGAATAAATAATTATGTTTTATTTTGTTGTCTTTTTGCAAGAGTTACTATTAAGGAATAAAAATCAAAGAAAAATTTCCCAAAACATCATTTGTTGCTACTCATGGTGCTATTACTCAGTTGCTGCTACTTATGGTGTTGTTACTCGATTTCTGCTACTCATGGTGTTGTTACTCGATTGCTGCTACTCATGGTGTTGTTACTCGGTTGCAGCTACTCATGGTGCTATTACTCAGTTGCTGCTACTCATGGTGTTGTTACTCGATTGTTGCTACTCATGGTGCTATTACTCGATTGCTGCTACTCATGGTGTTGTTACTCGGTTGCTGCTACTCATGGTGTTGTTACTCGGTTGCTGCTACTCATGATGTTGTTACACCAAACGCTGCTACTCGATACTGTTACTCCTTAATCGATGATGCTACACCAGATGTTGTTACTTGCACTGTTGTTACTCCAGATGTTGTTACACTGGATGTTGTTACTCCGCTATTTTTACTCTGATGTTGTTACACCGCTAATGTTGTTACACCGATGCTATTTACTCCGATGTTGTTACACCAATGCTGTTACACCGATGTTGTTACTCTGGTGTTGTTACACCGATGATGTTACTCTGACGTTGTTACTTCGATGTTATTACTCCATCCACATCATTACTGCACCGTCATCCTACCAACTGTCACATCATCCAGGTAGGTCGTCAGGTACGCCTCCACATGACTTTTACTAATTTAATTAAATACCCCATGTGAAGTTTTTAATGCTGCGGACGACAAAAATTTAAGTTGGGGGGGGGGGGGTGCCGTCATGTCAAGGACGGCGTAATAATTTCTTCATAAATCAAGTAGAACAATTCGCTCATGGTACACCTTACGATTCCCATAAATATGTGGTATCATCATTTAATACGTATTGGGATCCGTAAGATGTCTTGTCCACCCTATACGAACAATTATTATTTCTATTCACCACACTTACCATATCCTTTCATGATTTTTCTCGGTTTTTGAGAGTTACCATCTATATTTACCGTTACCACCTTTCCATTTTCACCATGTTGTTTCTCTGAATTTGGTACCCACCACCTTGCCCAACGGTCTACTATTACAGGAAGTGCTGCTACAAGTCTCCATAGTATGGGTGGGTTGGCTGTGCAGCATGAACCTGAAAACACAGTTTCAGTCCGCAGCAATCCAGAGGTTTGGCAAGTCTTTGTCGACGCAGGGTGGGATACCTACTTTGACAGATTGCAAGGGTTTGATGGAGGAATCACAATGGAATTCGCACTCAATTTAGAGGAGAATTATTCACGGGGTTAGAGGTCTGGAAGCTCCTGTCACAGAAGAGGTAATTGTAGAGGTCAGTGGGTTGAGACAGCAGGGGCAGCAATGGTTTTCTCAGAAATTTTCTCTCTTGGAATTTCCCAATTTGTTCTTACAGGCAGGACAGAGTGTTGTGAAAATGGGCAGAGGGTACGAGCGAAGAACCGCGCCATATCCTTGGAATTAAGTTGCAGGTTTTGTAATAAAATACATTACCTGCGAGGGTCGAGCCTCAACTCTGTTCAAGTATCACTTTAAAATTCTAACACACCTTCGATTTCCACAGTATCAGGTGCATGCCTTAAATATGCCGTTCTTCCTCTTGAAATAGATGCAGCATATGGCACAGGATTTTCGTCGCTCGCGCCGAATGTTCGCAGTGCTTTCCAATCATGGTTTGGTGCTATTATTGGTCATGCATGAAATAAACAGGCTTTGGGTCTCCTAGGCGGAACTCTGCAGGTCCTCAGAAGAAGAGGTGGTAGCCGTTATTGCCACCAGAGAAGAAGAACCAGTCTCTCTGGCTAGTTTGGTGGAAGCAGAACATTCGAAGGGAATTGACCAAGAGGAACCCAAGGAGATGGAAATCAAGTTGATCAAGAGGAACCCGAGGAAGAAGAGATGATGATTGATCAGGAGGAACCTGAAGAGATGAGAATGGATAAGGTAATTGGCGGCATACCTGAGGCTTCCACACAAGAACTAGCCTCTCTTGAAAAACCCACAGAAGAATAAATGAGAATGGAGGATATTATTGGTGATATAGCCGAGGCTATCACACAAGAACTAGCCTCGCTTGAAGAGCCCACAGAGGAATAAATTATGAACATCGTGAAGGAAATCGATACTGTTGTACAGTCATCGACTTTTGACAATGAAGAAAAAAGGTGTGAAATTGCGGATAGAGAAATGGCAAGTGATGTTGTTTCGCAAGAAATAGCATCACCTGCCCAAACATATATGAATGTTGATACAAGTAGGGGTGTTACACAAGAACCACCCCCAATTCAGTTAAGACAAGAGGATTTAACCTGCGAAATCAACATTGTTCCTCAAAGACTGGTACCAACTGTGGAAAAAGAGGCAATTCATGAGGAACAGGAAGGTAGAGAAGAAATGAACCAGGAGGTCGATACTGCCCCACAAGAATCAGCATCGACACTAGAAGAATAAATGGTGAAAAAAGAGCGAGAGGACAGAAGGAAAACAAGTTGTGGGATAGATGTTGCTCCATAAGAACTAGCATCGACTCCAATTAAGGTAATAATGTGTGAAGTTCTGGTTCAAGCCAGAATTTAGGATGATAAGTCTGTCCCCCTCTCTCCGTTCCAGTCCATGATGCTTAGAGAGGTGAGGGGATTCCGCTCACCCAAACAACTAACATAGGAAGTAGTTGTTCCTCCAATGCTTAAATTTGTTGATACAGCCAAGATTGGCCCAGCCACTACCGAACCAAAACATTTAGAGGCTCGCGAAGCAGACATAGTTCCTGTGGAAACACCAGAACACAAAGTGGTCAATGAAAGTGTTGACCAGATGGCAGATGTTCCTAGAGGAAACATAGAGGAAGAAACCCCTGGAGATAGGGAGCCCGGCTAGAAGGATTTGGCAAGAGAATCTTCCAGAAATACCGGCAGCATTTCGCCACCTCCTGAGCCTGTCATAGGCCCAAAAACTGAGTTTATTGTTAAATAGGAATGGGTTGAACAGTGAGAGAAAAGAAGGTTGCCTCTCAAGAAGAAGTATCAGCTGCAGTTCAGTGAAACCATGAGACTAAAAATGAAGGTTTTGGATTTGAAAAAGCATGTTTCCCAGCTTAAAAGGAAGGTAAAAATCTACAAATGGAGGGCAATAAAGCCGAAAATCTAGGTCTCCACTGCAGCTACCCAGACTGGCCCGATTGAAGAGTTTTTTGAAGGTCGAGAATTTGTACTGGCCACTGAGATTCAGAAGTGGCAGTATTCTGCGAGTGACCATAAAAAGGAAACAGCTAGGGTTCGAGAACAGATCGCCAAAGTCATCATGGGGTATATGGATCAGTTATACAAGGCATGGCTAAAGCAGGCCAAACAGAAGGCCATAATAGAGGAATTGGAAGAACAAGTGCATTTGCTGAAGACAGATAAGGAGAAGATGTTCTCCCTGGCACAGCAGGTAATGGCCTGCAGAACCCCTGCACATAGCTATGCCTTATTCCCTCATGAAAAATTTCTTTTCTTTTTTTTTGAAAGTATATATATGGAGATTTGGTATGAAATTGAGGACCCTATTCAATTTCTACGTATTTTAAAAACTCATGATATCATAGGACAACACTTAATGTGCGAGCTCTACATGCATGGCTATTACTTAAGGCATGATCAATCCTTTAACCCCGTTCCATTCATGGCGGACATCCATTTAAGAGCTTTCACCTCTTATACCATCAATTAGATTAAGTGGGGGAAGGCCTGGGCCACATTTGAGGAAAACCAAGCTGGAAGGCCATTAATGATGAGGAAAGAGCATGGCCGGTCCTCAAACATTTATAACAAGCATTATACATTTTTACAGATTAAGGGCCGTAGAGAACACATGTTGGCAACCCAGAAATGGTGTGCTAACTTATGTGTCGGCCAGATTATGATGTTCCGTAAAGAAGCACTAGACAGTTGCCAAAAAAGGTGGATGTTGTCATCTTCAGCCGTCAGAGAACGAGAACCATTTGGGGCACCTAAATTTGCACAGGCTTTAGAGAGAATGCCATGTTTTGTGGCATGCATTCATACCTGTGGGGTCATATGGATGGGATTGAGATTTCAATTTCCCCTTATTTGGTTGCCAACCGAGCAGTATACTCCTAAATACAACGTTGATCCAAAATGGTGGAAGGATGTTGTTTTGACAGAGGGATATAAACCACCAGGGATAGAAATGGCTGAAGAGTATGACCTTACATAGCTTCATGCCGATCACAATTGGTCCAACCCAGATCTGAGGAGACGACGAGCTGCGTGAGGACATGCAGATAGACTAGTTGGGGGGATATGTTGGGTACTGGATTTGTATATTTTCCTCTCTCATTTTACCCTATCTTTCTATCTCTTTCTACCATTATTATTCTTAAACGCATGAGGTAAAACCCTTTTCCCTATATTTCATGGAATATTTGATTAATGAAGTATTTGTCATGGAGGTTTTACCTTTTTACATATTAACTCCGATATTTCTTCAAATTTGGCTAAAATAGGAGCGTTGCAGTCGCGAGTTGAGGAACAACCCATCATCTCCAGCGTTTTCCTTATTTGTTGTTACAGCGTAACAGACTTGTTTGTAACAGCGCCATTTCATGCCTTTTTATGGTTTCTTGCTGGGCAACTAGGTTGTTGTTTTAACAAGATGTATTTTTGTAATTATGAAGTTTCTGAGAAAAATCGGGGGTTTCAGGACAATTGTATAAAGAGGCCTATGGGCTATGAATCGGATTTAAGCTCTTTGATATACATATATTGTAATGAATCTCTTCTATCATTAATTGAATGCACAGCAGCTTGATGTTTCTCCTGTAATTTGTGATTTTACTACAACCCTGATCAGAGAGTTGGGACCACTCTTCTGATCAGGTGTTGTGTTTTTCTTTTCTTTTTGCAGTATTGTGTTTTAGCGTGATTTATTTACTACCGTTATAGTTTACATTTAATTGTTGTGGATGCCCTTTAATTTTTGCAGTTCATTTCATTGGTGTTATAGTGTTTTGCGTGTTATAGATTAAACCTGTGATCTACAACATGTCATGTGCTTGTATCTGCATATACTTTGTCGTTAGTCTTGAAATAGCTAATGCCCTCGGGTTGATAATTTATGTGGAGAAAAGGGTTGAATTTTGTTCATATCCAGACACCAACAAAGGTTTAGGAAAAATTTAAGGCATGTGTCATTTTTATGTCATTTCTCTGTCATCTCTATGTCATTTATCCCATAAACTATAAGGCAATGTCATTTCTCCCATATATACTATAAGGCAAGATTTAAGGCAAACCATGTATATGTTATTTATCTCCTAAACTCTAGGCAAGGAAAACTTGAAGGTGCATGTCATTTCTAGATGTGATTTCTCCCATAAACTTTAAGGCAAACCATGCACATGCCATTTTTCCCACAAACTAAAGGCTTTCTCCCATTAATTAAAGGAAAAATTTAAGGCCTAAAAACTGAACCTAAAGTGGTTGAACTTCCATAGGATTTTGGTCTGTATGTTGTGTGTTAACTTCTACAAGTTCTAAAGGCAAAGTCTGTAACGGGCCAGGTAGCCTCTAGATCTCATCTTTTCTGAAAGGTGACATATCCAGTAAATGCCCCTACAGTCAATCTCTAGAACAAATCTAAATAGAATTTCTTCATTTTAATATCCATAAACCACAACCACTTTAAGTCAAATCGTGTACATGTGTCATTTCTCCCATAAAATCTCAAGGAAAACTTTTTAGCATGTGTCATTGGCTTTTTCCCATTAACTTTAAACCATGTGTCATTTCTCATGGCTTTCTCCCATTAATTCAAGGAAAACTTTAAGGCCTAAAAACTGAAAGTAGCTGAACTTCCATAGGATAGAATCCCCCAAACCCAAGTGGAGTAAAATGTAAATGTTAAAAGTGGAGTGTTTTATGATGTAATGGATCTTAATAATCTAGATTGACATGGCTATATTTGATTAATGTACCTAAATTTACACCTTCCATGTTGCTTTATTCTTGTAAAATGTTAAAAGTGGAGTGTTTTATGATGCAATGGATATAAATAATCTAGATTGACATGGCTACAGTGATATGATGCTAGTGTAGGTTGATGTTGAAGTTGTAAAATTCTTATACATATCAAGGATGAATGATAGTACAAGCTAAAAATCACATTATTATAAATTATTAAACAATTTTATAAGTGCTAAATCATACTTTTTATTAAGGACATAACTAATTTGTAAGTTGAAATTTTTTTCTTAATGTTCTTAGCCTATTTATAGATGTCAAAATAAAGGTTTATAGATGTGATTTCTCCCATAAACTTCAAGGCAAACTAAATTATAAGAAAAACCCTATACATGTCATTTCTCCCACAAACTCATAAAGGTGTGACTTTTGACATATGTCATTTCTCTGTCATTTCTATGTCATTTCTCCCAAAAACTATAAGACAATGTCATTTCTCCTATATACTATAATGCAAACTTTAAGGCAAACTATGTACATGTCATTTATATCTTAAACTCTAGGAAAGGCAAACTTTAAGGCATGTCATTTCTAGATCTGATTTCTCCCATAAACTTAAGGAAAACCATGCACATGCCATTTTTCCCACAAAATAAAGGCTTTTTCCCATAAATTCAAGGCAAATATTAAGGCCTAAAAACTTAAAGTGGCTGAACTTCCATATGATTTTAGTCTGTCTGTTGAGTGTTAACTTCTACAAGTTCTAAAGGCAGAGTTTGTAAAGGGCCAAGTAGCCTCTGGATCTCATCTTTTCTGAAAGGTGACATATCCAGTAAATGCCCCTACAGTCAATCTCTGGAACATATCTAAATAGAATTTTTTCATTTTAATATCCATAAACCACAACCACTTTAAGGCAAACTGTGTACATGTGTCATTTCTCCCCTAAACTCTTAGGCAAATTTTTTAAAGAATGTGTCATTTCTCAAGGCTTTCTCCCATTAATTCAAGACAAATTTTAAAGGCTAAAAATGAAACCTAAAGTAGATGAAATTCCATAAGATAGGATCCCCCAAACTCAAGGCTTTCTCCCATTAATTCAAGGAAAAATTTAAGGCCTAAAAACTGAACCTAAAGTGGATGAACTTCCATAGGATTTTAGTTTGTTTCAACTTCCATACGATTTTATTATGTCTGTTAAGTGTTAACTTCTACAAGTTCTAAAGGCAGAGTCTGTAAAGGGCTAGGTAGCCTCTAGATCTCATCTTTTCTGAAAGGTGACATATCCAGTAAATGCCCCTACAGTCAATATCTGGAACAGATCTAAATAGAAGTTCTTCATTTTAATATCCATAAACCACTACCACTTTAAGGAAAACCATGTACATGTGTCATTTCTCCCATACATGTGTCATTTCTCCCATAAACTCTTAGGAAAACTTTAAATCATGTGTCATTTCTCAAGGCTTTCTCCCATTAAATTTAAAGTATGTGTCATTTCTCAAGGCTTTCTCCCATTAATTCAAGGCAAACCTTAAGGCCTAAAAACTGAACCTAAATTAGCTGAACTTCCACAGGATAGGATCCCCCAAACTCAAGGCTTCCTCCCTTTAACTCAAGGAAAAATTTAAGGCCTAAAAACTAAACCCAAATTAGCTAAACTTCCATAGGATTGGATCCCCCAAACTCAAGGCTTTCCCCCATTAATTCAAGGCAAACTTTAAGGCCTAAAAACTGAACCAAAAGTGGTTGAACTTCCATAGGATTTTAGTTTGTTTGTTGAGTCTTAACTTCTACAAGTTCTAAAGGAGTCTGTAAAGGGCCAGGTAGCCTCTAGATCTCATCCTTTCTTAAGGAATGTCATTTCTAGATGTGATTTATACCATACATTTTAAGGAAACATTTAAGGAAAACCATGCATGAACCATGTATGTGTCATAAATCTCCCTTAAACTCTAGGCAATGCAATCTTTAATGCATCTCATCTATAGATGTGAATTCTATCATAAAATTGAAGTCAAACTTTAAGATAAACCATGCACATGTCATTTATATCATGCACATGTGTCATTTCTCCCATGCATTTGCAATAGATGTTAATTTAATATATTTTATTGAATTTGTTTTTTATTCAGGGATAAAAAAAACCCACTAAATATGGTTGAAAATGGACATTATGCATAGATGTTTCTTGCTATCCCAATCCAGGGAAAGCAATGATTACATATGTGATTTCCAATATTGTGACTAGCAAGGTCGTCTAAAGGAAAATGAATATACTAAGAAGAACAACAAACAGCGAGGCATATTATATTGCATTGATATAAGGCTTGTGAATAGCCAGGGAGTATGGATCAAATAGAATTTTAGCTTTCACCAATTCTGAACTTGTGTGCAACCAGATGAAAGGCGTGTACCAAGTTAAGAAAGAGAGGCTAAAATAAATGCATGGAAAAGCAAACAATATTGTTAGCAAATTTTAATTTGTTAGTATAAGATGTTGTCTAAATGTTAATAAGATGTATGCTAATCTATTGTGTGGGGCAATGCCAATTATGAATTCATCTATCAAAGATGAATTAGAATTATACAGGGAAATGCAAATGCAAGTTTATCTCTCAAATATGAATTAGTTTTGAGATGCTCTTCTTCAAAAATTCAAGATTCATCTCTCAAAGATGAATTAGTGTTGAGACGCTCTCCTTCAAAATTTATTGATGGACATTGTAACATATCTTGGATATGTGTGTGTTTTCTACTTATAAATGCGTTTTTTTTAATGACCATGGGTTTTTCCAATTATATACCAAGTGTGCTCCCACCACACCATGTAAAGCGCAACTTGGTGAAATTCACATTTGCAACAAGTGGTGAATTTCACATTTTTATAAAATTAAAATGTGAGGACTTCAACAAATTTTTGTTTAAATGGAGTTTCACACTTATTTTTTAATGACCATGTGTTTGTTTCAATTTTATACCAAGTGTGCTCCCACCATGTAAAGCGCAATTTGGTGAACATAATATGTTTTTATAAATTTTTTGCTTAAATTGAGTTTCACACATCAATTAGTTCTTTGAAAGTTGTGTTTTACATAATTTGTGTACACTAAATTACATTATTTTTTTGAAATTTATTTTGAATTTATTTTAAATAGTAATTTAAAAAAATAATTGTAAATGTCCACTGTATATATATATATATATATATATATATATATATATATATCATGGAGGATGAATGATGAAGATCAACAGAATCCTATATCTCTATGAGAGAGGGGAATCAGGGATCGAGGGATGTTCATGGTATTTAAATATAATCTTAAATATCGATATATATACATACATTTGTGTACGTATGGAAATTATTTTTTTATCAATTTTGTGAGTTAAATTAGTTGTTAATAAGTTTTATTATTTTATTTTTTAGGAGGTAGGAGGACAAGGGTGTCTACTCCATAAATGGAGCATGCCCATGGTTCACGCAATCATGGTATGGTTTATGCAATTTAATCAATGAATATGTACATGTATTTATATGTATGAATGTATTTTTGAATTGATTATAAATTCATATTTTTTTATGAAGCTTCTATCTCGTCTTGTGAGGTGAGTGGTGGTACACATTCCCATGGAGGGCCATCAATAAGTGTTGGCGAATTGCGTGAAGGTGGTGATATGTATTCCCTCAGAGGCCAATCAATGGATGGTCGTGTTGGTTCTCAATTAATTGGTGGTCGTTCTGGTTCTCAGCAGGGTCGTTCTGGTTCTCAACAGTCTCAAGATGGGCAAGATGCTAGCCAACCATATTAAGGTGGCCATCAATTTGAATATTATTTTCATTAAATTTGTACAAATTTGTTTACATGTGCTTTTTTAATATACAAAATTTTATTTATTGATGCAGAGGCTGAAAATGTTGCTTCAAATGTTGCTTAAAAAAGACGTAGGGCAGAACGCGTCATTCAAGAAGAATTTTTTACACCAACCACGACTTATCCGTTCGACATTTCCGATATACCTTGGGAAACAAACATGCAGCAATGCACCTTGCAAAGGTGTCAACATCTTCATGCAAAAATGAAGAGAAATCTCGTGCTTTTGACTCTCCCTGTTGAGAGTCGACAAAGCTTGGAAATATTTACACACTCTTTAAGTGAACTAGTAGATGTGTACCTAAAGCTTGGGCCAACCACTGATACTTTTATAGAAGTGATGAGAAAAATAAAGGAAACAGTGATGGGTCCCGATAAATAGGAGGTTGTTAAACAGAGTTACAACAGAAATGACCAAGTCTATGTTTAATTTCAAAGAAGGGCCGAAAATAAAGATGTTGAAGGTGCAATATTTCAAGAACCCTCATATAGCTCGATATTTGTATGATAGACACCTTACGGCCTATGGAAGACTCCCATGGAACGACGAGGTTCCGCTTTATTTTGAAAAATTATGTTATGCAGAATTATTTTTTCAAATGAAACCTAATTACAATGACCTTCCCTCTAAATTTTTTGGTTCTGGGAAAGGTCAATTGTGTGACCGTAAGGGCGCAAGGCGTGATGTTGAGTTGCCTCACCCTGAGCCACCATTTGCTAGTCGACCTCTTTGTGTCAAAACTTGCAGTTAGAGATGGATGCCACTTCTCAAATTAGTCGAGAAGCAAGGGATGCCATCATTGACATTTTTCACAGTAGATTGGGTGGAGTTGATGTTTTTCTGAATCGACAAAGAGCACATGAGAATGCACGCGCTAATTTTGTGTATTATATAGATGAAGAGATTGAAAACATGAGTGTTGAAGATCTCAAAGCATATGCAAATAATTGTCGCAATGGTTGGCAGGACCTAATTGTTCATGAGAAAGAGGGCATGGGAACGATATGTGTTAATGGTTAGGGTGATTATTTTAACACATGTACAATTTTTAATAAATACATATATACGTACATTTATTTGTATACATTAATCTAACAAAAATGTATCATTATATGCTAACACAATTTGCAATTGTCACACTTGATGAATGAAGAAAATGTTAATATCACTGTCAGAGCCTTCGGCTTAAACAACCAAGATGGGTCTCACCATCAATCATACAAGCAATATTGTTCTCACCATTAAGATATGTTGGAAAATGTTAGTGTTTTTTAAGTGAACACATGATGATGTACAATTATTTTTTATCTATTATTATATATATCGAAACATTATGAGATATTTTTAAAATAAATAATTGTTTACACATGTACATGTATATATATAATAAAATGTTTTAACAGATTCCAATTCCGTTCGATGTTTTTGGGATGGAGGTACCTTCTTCTTCCTTTGGAGATGTGCCAAATCCACCATCACAAGTATGAACAATTTTTCACTTTTAAATATGTTTTTAAGTTATATATTCCACCTCAAAAAGTTCCATTAAAAAATTAGATATATCTAGATCTTGAGTTATTTTAAATTTTTTGAATTTTAGGCTTTTGGAGATTTTCTTTCCGAGCCAGTCTTAGGAGATGTGCCAAATCCACTAGCACAAGTATTAAATTTTTCACTTATATATATATGTGTGTGTGTGTGTGTGTGTTTTTAAGTTATAAGTTTAAAATTTTTATTATAAATTGATATCTAGAGATCTTGAGTTATTTTAAATTTTTTGAATTTTAGTTTTTCAGAGATTTTCTTTTGGAGCCTCTCTTAGGAGATATGCCAAATCCACCAGCACAAGTATTCAATTATTCACTTAAATAAATGTTTTTAAGTTATAACTTATAAATTGAAGCTCAAAATTTTTATTATAAATTGACATCTAGATTTTGAGTTATTTTATACTTTTAAATTTTTTGAATTTTAAGTTCCTATTGAGGATTTCTTTTCCCACAGACTCTAGTGATGGAGTGTGTGATGGAGATAGGAACATCCACACCATTTCAACCATTTGAACAAGTTGTCTAAATTTTTTTTTTAATATTATTGAAAATAAGTTTATATATGCAATTTCATTTGAAAATTGTTTATATATATATATATATATATATATATATTGTACAACTTACTATTGAATATGTTCCACTGGGGGAAGTTTTAGTAGACGAGCAACAAATGGAGAGGGAACCTCATGAGGTATTGCATGATTTTTTTTTCACATTTTGTTTTTTTACATGAAGTTCTATATATTCTCACTCAATTTTAAAACATTAAATTTTAATGTTTGTACACATTATGTATAGGTTCCCCATGCTTCACATGATAACTTGAGGATCGTGACTTTGCTGGGAGAGACACTACATCCATCTGTATTTGATGGATGATGCACATGCACTATTTGATGGATGATGTACATGCACCTGAAACATTATATTTTCAATAGATTTAGTATATTAAATTTACTTTTTTATATATAGTCTTATCTAGATGCAGTCATATATAACTTGATACTTGATACTTGTGAGATCTACAAATTTTGGACATATTTTATGTGAACTACATTTGGTACATGTGAATGTGATATAATGTTTTGTTTTTATTGGATAGTTGAACTACATTTGGCATGTGAAGTAATGTTGTGATCTATAATGTTTTTTTTTTAACTCAAGTTTTGGATGGCTGAACTGCATTTGGCATGTGAAGTAATGTTGTGCCATAATTTGTTTTGTTTTTATAACTTAAGTTTTGGATGGTTGAACTACATTTGGCATGTGAAGTAATATTGTGATATATAATGTTTTTTTTTTTAAACTTAAGTTTTGGATGGTTGAACTACATTTGGCATGTGATTGTGATATTTAATGTTTTGTTTTTATTGGATAGTTGAACTACATTTGGAATGTGATTGTGATATTTAATGTTTTATTTTTATTTGATATTTGAACTACATTTGGAATTTGGCATGTTTAGTAATGTTGTGATATAATGTTTTGTTTTTAAAACTCAAGTTTTGGATGGTTGAACTACATTTGGCATGTGATTACACGATATAATGTTTTTCTTTTATTGGATAGTTGAACTACAATTGGCATGTGAAGTAATGTTGTGATATAATGTTTTGTTTTTAAAACTCAAGTTTTGGATGGTGGAACTACATTTGGCATGTGATTATGATATAATGTTTTGTTTTTAAAATTCAAGTTGTCATTTTCCAAAAAAAAAAAGTTCACATGAATATATGTACATATAGAAATGATTTAATTACATGTTTGAATATATATTTTAAAATGATTGAAGTACAATACATATCGACATATATATATATATATATAAACAATCATAAGATTCTAGGTCTTGTTAGATGTGTTGAAAAAAGTCATAAAATTTTAAAACTGCATTCTATAATGTATATATATCCAGTACGTGTAGCATTTTTCATGAATGCACATAGAAAAACTACTTGAACAGTCAATTGAATTCTAGAACACATATATATATATATATATATATATATATATATATATATATATATATATATATATATATATATATATATATATATATATATATATATCCAATATGTGCAACATTTTTCATCAATGCACATAGAAAATTTACTTTAAGTTAATTGAATTCTAGAAAATATATATCTAGTACATGCAAAATTTGTCATCAATGCACATAGAAAAACTACTTTCAGTTAATTGCATTCTAGAACATATATATGCAGGTGCAACATTTTTCATCAATGCACACAGAAAATCTACTTTCAGTTAATTACATTTTAGAACATATGTATCAAGTACGTGCAACATTTTTCATCAATGCACATAGAAAGACTACTTTCAGTTGATACGAGTGTGCATGTACCAAAACAATGTACATGTGCAAACACTTGCACAGATAACATAACAAGGCAGTTCAATTTTTAGTTGAGTTATGTAAGTTTTAAAACATGAATCCAAAAAGAAGAAACTGTTGGGCAGTTCAATCAAAAAAATTCCAATGGAATGTCATCTTCAATGATCTGTTCATGATTGGATTTTGACATTTTCCATTTCTTAATTTTCATTTTTTTCTTTGATTGAACCTCTATCAACTTTTGCGTGCTGCACACACCAAGTGACTATATTGAAAACTTATAACATCAGGTTCATAGTCTTCAAAGTAAACAAAATCCCCACTTTGATTAGTTTGTCTAAAAAAATAACCTTTCAGTATAATATATCCTTTGTCATATGGAAACCCGTGATCATTATAGTTTCTAATAATTTCATCTTTCATTCAGTGCAACGCATCAAATAATACTTCACATTTTCATCGTTGGCAGTAGGTGCAATTACAACATAGACATCTCCTTCACAATAAAACAAACTAATGTATTTAAATTTAGATCATAATTAACATGAAAAATTAACTTTAAAATAATTTTAGTATCTATTTCTAGATCTTTATCATTTGAAAGAAATTCAAATGTTACCTTCTCTAACAAGATCAGAAACTCGATCACCATCAGATGATATTGTAGTATCCTCTGATTGCATTTTTTCAAACATTGCAACTGACATTTTCCCTTTTTATTTAGCTTTGTATGTTTCCAATATTTTACATACATTTTGTTTTCACAAACATCATTGGATTCTATGTTTTCTATGCAAACATGACAAAAACAAGAATATTTTCTTTTATCCAATGCAAACACTTTTTTGGACAACTTTGTTTTAATTGAATGCAATTTTCGAGTCCCTTTTATTGTTTCAATGTCATTTCTAATCGATCTATCTACATCTTCGAACCCAATATGCCAAAAAAAACTATATGGAAAATTCAAAGAAGAATGTAAATATGATATCAAAATACCATCAAAGATAATCATTGTGATAAATGTACATTGTTTAAAATTGGATATCCAATAAAAATTAAATTGAATGTACCTTCACACTTCCCTTGATCGGTTAGTCTCATGGCTTAGTGCAGCAATGCACTATTGAACAACTTATTTAGCGTCCACAAGTCGGTTTTCAAAAGGGTCCATTTGATATCTTCGAAGTGCTCATTTTATGCATGCCCCTGCACTGTCATGTTCTCCATTTCCATGACCAGTCTCAAAGAAATTCCAACAAAGTCCAAAGCAAGTTTTATTATGAAGACAACACAACCAAAAGAATGATCGTGAAGATTTGAATTGACCTGCGCATCCATCTAACCATATCTAATGTTCATTTAATTTTATTCCACAAATTTTCAAGGAGTGATAAATATTTCCAAAACAATGTTGTACAAAATATGTATCATGTGTACGATCGTCATTGATATAAAAGTGATATTCTTTAATAACATGTCGATTTTCACTGGTGCTTTATATATGATCAACGTTTTGTTCAGCATGTCTATATAGAACATGGACGAGCATGGAGTCTTAGTTAGAATGATAGTATTCACTCTGAATTTATTTTTGTGGAACAAATGTGTAGTTTTCTACAAAATCAATTATTGACAAAATGGTCCCTGGTGGAAAAACTTCATGGGATTTTTTGAATTGCAAGTCCTGCCATCGAGCTCTATGGGAATGCTTGGTGTATTTATAAATTTCTGCCTCAAATTTTCTCAAAAAATCTATCACAAAAATTCCTTCTTCTTGTAATTCAATTCTTTTAGCACTATTTGAACCTTGAATCGATGCATGGATATATTCATATCTCTTCCATTTCACTTTCATGTTGAAAAATGATTGATCATTTATATCAATACAATATTTGTTTTGAAATTTAGTCAAATTTCCACAATCATCACATTTTTTATCACCAACACATTTCTTTTCGTAAAATAATTCATCGCTTTCTCTTCCACATAGAATTTGAGATATGAAATCATGGATAGTGGAAGGAGGAGGTGAATCTTTCCAAAATGTTATACCATAATTAAGGAATTTTTCATAATATAACTGAAATTTCACATGATAATGACAACAACAAGTGTCACGTATGGTGATAGGTTTTACATACCATTGTTTTTTTTAACAAAAGCACTGATTGAGACATCAATTTCACGATTCTCTTCTTTGAACTTGTTGAACAACTCTATCTGAGTGGTGTCCAAGAAATGTTTTGGATGTGTTTTGTACTATTCTTCTTCACATCACATCCCTTGCATTTGGCGCAACACGTCAATTTTTCTTCCAACATTCATATATTGTTTTTTTAACATTTTCTCCAAGTCTATCTTTGTATGGTTGCCTACAAATATCTCTCCAACAAGCGAGTTCATCATTTACATATATTTGCAACCGAAATTTCCGATGTTTGTGCAAATTTTTTCATAAGGTTCCTAATGCTCGTGCCATAGATTTTACCATGTGATTCTCTTTAGTACTTGATGAAACCAATGCCATATGTATTACTCTATGTTCAACTGAAACATTTTTTTGGCTAGATCTTCTAATTGAATTTATAGCACTATTTATATTTTGTATCACATTTTCCTTCATTTTTTTTTTTATCTTTTGTTGATTTTCGAATACCCAATAAAGTCGTAGCTTCTTTTAATTTCCTTAATGATAGGAGACCTTTCAACAATTGGTCTTGAACTGCCACATTTTCCTTTATGAAATACGTATCAAAAATGCGTTTAACACGATATCGTATAACATGGCCAGCTCTTTTATTTCCATATGTGTGAGTGTAAACATTTTCTAACATCTCATCATTGACATTGATTTTATCTGTACATATTCAAATTAATAGTACATAATAAGTTTACTGTAATGTTCCAAATGGGGAAAAATAAGCTCAGTAGGGAATATCTTAGGATATTCCACTATGGATTCACAGCAGTATGGAAACACACCAGTAATTCTAAACCAGAGATATACTGTAGGGGCTTTTATTGGATATGTCTCCTTCCAAAGAAGGGAGAGATCCAGAGGCTACCCGTCCTGTTTCAGACTCTGTCTATAGAAATAGGTGCAACACAGCAAGGGTGGAGATAACATACTCCAAATGGAGTTTTCAGCCCTTGGGATTCTTAGATATTTAGATCTAAAGAAGGGATCTAAAAGAGGATCAAAAACCAAACAAGGAAGGAGCGGGATATTTCCACTTAAGGAAATTCAGAAAGAGGCCCAGTGAGAACGTTGTATAAGAAAATGGGTGCAAGAATAATGCAGGTCAGGGCTTGGTTCCCCTATATTGGGATGTTTGGGACTTGTATGATGAATTTAAGATAAAACAAATGAGTATAAGGCACTTAAATAGATCTCCCACGAAGTTGACTAGCTAAAAATCAGCTAGTGAGAAGAGTTGTTGCAACAAGGAAACCTAGCAACCAGAATTGCGCAGTTTTGCCCAGTAATCACTGGATACCATCCATAAGTTTCATAATTAAGCCATAAAACATCAGATCAACATTATGAAAGATTATCCCTTTGATATACAGCAAATCACATGAAATAACAGTGCAGAAATCCATCAAAATGACATCTCCGGCATTTATAAAATTGAAGAAATGAATGGAATGTGTCCCTCAAAGTATGCTTCAGCAGTTGAATAATGGAAATCAGATCTATGAATGATATATGGTTGTAACATCAGATCCATACCAGATCTGGAAACTACTCAGCCTCTTTTACAAGTCCCCTTTGGGGTTTTAATAAAATAATGCACTAGAAATTGTAGATCTGACTTTTTATACATGGAACTGCAGAAACTTCCAGAAATAGCTGAAGATGATTTTTATTAAAATACATATCAGATCTGAGCAATAGATATCAGCGAGCTACAATGTGAGTCTTCAAGATGAGAGGCAAACATCTATCATCTGAGATCTATTAGAAAAAGGGAAAATCAAATAATATTTGCAGCAACACATGAAATAACGCAGTACCCAAAGGGGAAGCACTGTAGCTTGAACCAAATATGACAATAGATGAAATGTACATATCTGAAATCAAGATACAAGAGTCAGATCCTCTTCCGGGTGGTCACAAGACACCCTCCCTGAGAGAAATCTCCTCCAAAACAACTAGATCTTGCAGATCTAGTTCACCACTTACTGCAACTCACAACAGTTTCAAAACCCTCAACAGGATCAGCGCTGCTATTAGAGGTGGAGCTTGGCCAACAATGCCGGATAGTGGAAAATGCGGTACAATTCCCTCCAAGAGCTTCTCAAGGAAGGGAGGAAAGTTCCTAAGCCGGAAACCCTCTCTTTCTCTTGCTAAACAGCGCAAAGAAAGGAGTTGCTCAAGCAACTCGAAATTCTAAATATGATCAACAACCTTTACATGAGCCCTCTCCTCCTTTTTATAACTTGAAGGGGTGCACAAACCCTAAACCACTTCAATGGACTTAACCCCTTTCATATTGGATCCCTCTTCTAAAACTGCGCTGGTTCTCCAAGGTGGTCCAATTTCTATTCACACACAAGTGGATTTGTTACAAAAGGCCCAGATTTATCCCTTTTCACATTGGGCATGTATTTATTCTTTGATTTAAGGAGTTTTTCATGTCCTCCTTTACATTTTATTCATCAATACATAAAATTAAGACAAAATGAAATGTTCCAATTAGCTTGGGCTAATTAGAAATATTACATTTACATATTCAATAAATAAATAAATTAATAAATATGTATAATTTCAATAGTACGTGCATGTGTTCAATATATATATATATATATATATATATACCTTGTGATTCAATTTCTTCACTTGAATTTCTTTCAACATTTTCACCATCTTCAATCATTGGTTCAATGTCTCTTTCACTTTCTCTTTCAAAATTTTGTATCTCATCATCAATGTTTTGAGGAATATCTCTCTTTGTTTACAATGCAAAATATTTTTCAAATTAGTTCATCAAATAAAAATTAAGCTTCACATTTTACACTAGGAAAATTTTAAATATCAAATTCATAATATTTACATTTACATACCTGCTTCAACTTCTAGTTGAAGTTGATTTTCCCTTTCAATATTTGAGAGTGCTTCTCTCTTTCTTTTGCGAGATTCTCTCCCCTCTTCTCTACATTCCTCAGGGTCTCTTGTTCGATCATATTTTCTCATGCAATTCCTTCGATTTCCCATGATAATAGAGTATGAAGTTCAAAAAAATTCCTTCAAAAATTTAGACAAAAACTCAATTAAAAAAAACATCACAAAAGATTTAATTTTTTAAAAAAACTCATTTTAAAACTTTTGAAAAAAATACATACTTCAATCCAAAACACTTTAAAAAATCCGAGAAAAAAATGTCTTATAAGACTGAAACGAAGCTCAAAATATTTACTTCCAAGTCCTACAAAAAAATTTCATTTAAAAAGTTAGACAAAAACTCATTTAAAAAACCCAAAACATGTACTCTAAAAAAATGTCACTTCAAAAAATACCTCCAAAAAATGTCCATTGAAAATTAAGCCCAACTTCTTAAAAAATGGCACTTTATAAAAAACCTCCAAAATGCCTCTAAAAAAATATCACTTTAAAAATTACCTCCAAAAAATGTCCTTTGAATATTAAGCCTAAAAAGAGTCCTTTCGAAATTAAGTCCAAAAATGTATGTTGGAAATTAAGCCCAAAAACCTCTAAAAACAAAATACATCAAAAAAATGCCCTTTGAAAATTAAGCCCAAAAACACTAAAAACAATGAGAATTAAGCCCAAAACTTTTAAAAACAAAATACCTTAAAAAAAACAATGAAAATTAAGCTCAAAACTTCTAAAAACAAAATACCGTAAAAAAAAACAATGAAAATTAAGCCCAAAACCTCTAAAAACAAAATACCTTCAAAAAAATGAAACCAAAAAAACATCCAAAAAATGTATCACATACCTCCAAGAAATGTCCTTTGAATGTTATGCCAAAAAGTCCTTAAACCCAAAAAAATCCTTTGCAAAATCAGACCAAATGAAGAAATGTGCGAAATTATGTGAAAATAATGAATGCATTTACGTCAATTTATATTGCCGCGAAATGTTTTTTTTTAGGGGCTTCGTTGTATTTTCCGACCAACGGAAAGTTAAGTAAAAGTTCGGCCAAACTTTTGTGTTGTTAGACTTTACGGGTTGTTGGTGCAAAAAACAATTCGGCTGATCTTTTTTTAAAAGTTCGGTCGAACTAACACATCTGCAATTACGCAGAGCCAAGATCTGAATACATTTCTTCAACTTTGGACTAATTAAACTCCATGAAACTTTCTGAATTAACTGTCGGAACCAAGACAAACATTTGCAGAATTCAATCTAATTTCAGGAACTATAAATTTTATGGAATTTCATAAATATTTACTAATTTTAATTAATTTTGTAATGAAACAAGTGCAAACAATTTCTGAAGGTCATTATGATTCAGTGAAATCAATATTCTGTATCTTCCAAAATACACTGTAAAAAAATTGAAAAATTTATGGTGCATTACATTGGTCCGTCGTCTGTAATGGGTAGTTTTTGTATTTTTAGTTTATAACTTATATGTTGAGAAATTTCATGTGTCGGGAAACATATTCAAAATATGCAGTGTTTTCATATTGGATCAGATCAAAAAATTCTAGCAATTATGATATGCATCAGTTGGTCTTGTAAATATAACGAAACCAAAGTAGACACTGTCTAGATTTTTGTAACACATTTTGTTTCTCAAAAACACAAAGTTTCCAAAGAATACACCAACGTGTATTAACATGACTTTTTATGAATCCTTTGATTGTTAAAAAACACACACTCAAAGAAACGCTAATTTGACATATCATATGTGTAAAAAAATTCCAAAAATTAAGTAATAGAAAGCTGATAAAATTTATGACAACTTTTATTTTTATCACAAAATGAATTTCTAAACAGAAAAATTGTTTTGGCTTGCAGAATGTTGAAGAACATAAAAAAAATGAAATTGTTTTCTCAAAAAAGGGCAAAAAGTGTAACCCAACTTCACATTTTCACCAATAATTAGATATGATGATTAACATCTAACTTTAACTATATTAATATAGTTATATTATATTGTAGTGTAGTAGTAGTATTTTATTAATGTTAACACTGGTAATAGTAATAACATTATAGCATAATATAGTAATATATTAATACATATAGATAATATATTAATAGAGTATGTATTAGATTTAATATTAATGCATAATTGGATACACATAGTATATTTACTTAGTATTATATTATAGGTTATATACGGTCTATATATATATATATATATATATATATATATATTAGGTAATAATAACTTAAGCTCACATTAATATCACATATGATAGATTAATATAGGTATAATATAAGAGACAAACATAACATTAATATTGGTATATTAACATAGTATTACACAAGACTAGTATTTCCTTGACATAACATAATAGGATTAGGTTAGAATAACATTTAGTTTAGATTAGGTTAACTTTAGGCTAGTCTTAGGTGACAGGGTAACTAGACTCATTAAACCAGTTGGAACCACCATTCCAAATGGAAAAAGGTATAATTTGGGGTTTTGACTAGGTGGTCTCCTTGTTGTTGATGAGGTATTTTTTTCCCATAAACAAAATGACGCTAAAAGGAGGGCCACATATAGATTATCTGTGTGGACTCTTGTTTCAATTTTTTTTTTAACTAACCATGTATCTTATGTGCATTTCTACTTTGGGTCATGCTATTAGCTCACACAAGTCTACATGAGGCATACCCAAGAGTAGCTTAAATCCTTGTCTGAATTGCAGTATGATAGTGAGAGTGAAATTTTTGCTTGAGATCATGTTGATCAATTTATAGATAAATGTAATTATTTTTACCTCACTAATGATAATGAAATTAGCAGGTTACTCACTCTCACATTCCCATGAAGGATTCAGGAGTGGTGCAAGATGCTACCAGCTAAGTCTATTCACTCTTGGAACCACTTCGTGCAGGTATTTTTATGGGCTCATCACAATTACAATTATGAGGAATTGTGCTTGGAATTTGATAACTTGACCATCAATGAAAATGAATCCATTAACGAATTTTATGATAAATTTATGTTATTATGCTATAGATTCCATCATGATGACTTATCCCAAACAAGTTTTTATTGAAAATTTTACCTCAATTGTTTTAAAACATAATGAAATAACTCATAATGAACACAAAGAGGAATCTCCACTATTAAATCTTGATACTACAGTTACTCCTATTGAACCCTCAAATGAAAACAATAATCCTCCTCAACCATCAACATTGGGAGAAAATCTTACACACTCTCAAAACCTAGATTTAATTTTTAATCTGAAAGTGTTTCTACTATATCTCCTTATGTTTGTGATAATGAATGAAGTTTAATAGAATTAAATTATATATAACATCAAGATTTAATGAATAATCATTATGATAATTCTTGTTCATAAAATGAGCTAGGTTCTATTTTAACGACAAATGACATATTAATAAACCAAAAATCATTTAATCATTTAACAAGATAAATTGAAAATAATTATTTTGAGGGAACTTCTCTTAATTTATTTTTTGGTTACCATTATTTGTCATATCCATATTAGTTTATCAAATTCGATTTGCAACATAATGATTATGAGTCAACCTGTTGGAACAATTAATAGTTTTAAGAATAAACCATATCATGGAACTCAAGATACATATTTAAATGATCAGTTACTTATTAGTATCAGTTTAGAAATTTCTACTCATCCTTTCATGATATTCAATGCTATCATGATTCTTATAAAATGTGGGAAAAGGGATGTGACCTTTGATAACTATCCTAATACTTATAGATCATTTGGTTCACTCATAACATATTTTCGTACTGATTCATTTTTTGAGCACAAACCCACTTCCTTCCATTTTGATTGGGATCATCAAACTCTACTACAAGTTTTCAATATTACTCGTAACCATCTTAAATTCAAAACTAGTTGTGTCAAAGATTTTTTGATTCAATCATTTATTGGTCCTCGTACTTTTGTAGATAATCATTGGTTTATCAATTTCCTTCATTTTTGTAGAAATAACACATTAATTAATTATGTACATATAACAGATGCCTTTAAGTTTTTTTTTTCTTTTTCTCTTTATTGGAACAATCAATATCTCACGAGGGAAAAAGATGATTCTTTTAAACTTCTAGAACCAACTGATATAAATACTTTCCATATTTTACAATTTTCAAAATCAAGTTCTTGTTGGATTCTTAAAGATGATATCTCTGGCCCTATAGGTTGTACATATGATGATAGATTTTATCTAGAACTCAAGAATTATTTTAGCAGAAAATTTTCTAATTTTAGATTTCTTTTATCTTTATTTTTAGAAATAAATACACATATTGACTTTAGGGTTTTTGACATTTGTACATAATTTAATGTTTGTTTTAATACTCTCACTAATTTTTTATGTATATATTTGTGAGGAAATAAAGAGCTTGGTTGGTTGCATTGGAAATATGACTACACCTAGTCATTTTCCCTCATAAAATTAGAGTCAAAATTAGATTTAGTCTAGTTTTATATTATTTTATTTTCCTTTAAATAAAGTAGTTATGGTATTTTTATGAATAAGAATGAATCTTCCTAATTGATTCGGTTATCATCTCGCTTATAGTGAGTGTTAATTGTTAATCTAGGTTGTCATTGATGATGTCAGTGACCGGGATGGAAAATATTCTTGAAGATCCCAAAGGATGATTACAAGTGATTACAACTCTTGTTTAAGATGTCAAGACACAAATGAAGTGTCAATCATGTATCTTGATGATCATAATGGAAGACTACCATATCTCTGCACTATCTTAAGGACAACTGACCTAATGACCCTATGTTGAAGAAGGCAAGGACATGATGATGGTGACCCTATGTTGAAGAAGGCTAAGGCATGATTATGAATACAATCAACGAATAAATCAAACAATGAGGCTCTACACTCAAAGGCATTCTTCCCTGCCTCCATTTCTGCACTCATAAATAATCAGTCACATTAAAAAATATATTTTTCTACCTTAGAGGGAAAATTCCTTAATGAAACCTACACCACCTCGAAGAGCATAATTTTTCCTTTCCAACGAGCTATTACTCAACCCGAAACTCCAAGCGGTTTGAAAGTTATTGATTTTTCAAATTTAAGGTAAATTTATGTCAAGTGAGCCGACCTAAGCCGACTTGTGTAGGCTCATGTTCCTTGGCGAAGGGACGTGTATTTTCGTTTATAATCAAAACCAGTATATATATGACATCTATACTTGACATTCCATCATCTATTTTCGGTGAAAAACACAGAATTCGGATTAGAAGCACAGAGGCCGAGGACATTAAGGATATCACTGTTGGGAAATTCTTTGTTGAGGTATCCTTTCCAACTCGGACTACATTGCAACTCGGTGTCATATGAGTAGAATTTTGAAGCACTACATCTCGGACCAGATCACAATCTTGTGAACAATTTCTTGCAGGCTCAAAGCAATAACAAACCTGTGGACAACTGCCTGACCTCACCTCGGCTCTGTGGCAAGGACTGCAAAACTGTGATAATTGTAGAAGCTTAGAAAAAGTGTTGTACAATGATATCTTAGTGCAGCAAACCTGTGACAAGTCTTGTGGAAGGACTACATCCTCAGACTTAGCGTCTCACCTCAACTCGATTTATTGAGCAGTTGTATGAAGCTCGGATAATTCTTGTGGAGGTCAAACCTGTGGTTACCAAGAGGCTCCGACTTGCTACAGTCTTGGAACTTGTGACAACCACCTTTGGATTATTTGCAGTGATTATAACATAAACCACTTGTGGAGAAGCTGAAAGCTTCAGGACAGTCATTTAACTAGCTTGGACCTTACCTCATCATCTCTGTTCTGTGTGGACAGTCACCATTATAGCCTGGAACAGTGGACAGTTACTACTACAAAGGCTTAGACTTAGTAGCAGTCCTCGGTGAAGGCTTGAATCCGTAGAGAGGTGGTTGAACAGTTGTTTGTGGAGCTCATTTCTTTGGACTTGTTTGGAGGACAAAATTATATCAATGGTTTTGGGCATCATATTTGGAGTAGCGATCATCACATTTGGAGGAGTGAACATTATATTTGGAGCAGTGATTGAAAACCACATTTGTAGAACTTTTGAAGGCTTTCTTAAGTCTTGTTGAAGGAGCATTGATGAATTAAGAAGTTTGGAGCATCTCTAGTATTGTTGAAGATCCATTGAGGACAGTGGTTGGCAGTTCTTGGAAGCAGTCTAGACAGTTGGAGCATTGAAAAACATTGTGAAGAACTTGGAGGATTGTTTGGTGTAGACCTTGAGAAACTTATTGAAGACATCAATGTGAAGCAGTTGTTGAGCCCTTGCAGAGAATTTGACTTGGAGACATTTTTGGAGGACATGATGTATTGTTGAAAATCCATCATGAGGTAACCTTGGAGAAATTGTTTAGGTACGATGAACAGCAACGGTGACACCTTTTACGAAGAAAAGGTTGTCATTGATGATGTGATGTGTAGATTACAGTGAAGAGTAAGTTGAATATTGTTAGGTCTCGTTGAAGAAGACATTGAGAGCCGTAAGTATAACCAAATATATCTTGACAAAATGAAGCAGGAGGTTGGAGCCTCATAGAGACAAGGTTGGTGCCTTGGAAGATAAGGTTGGAGCCCTTGAGGTTGGTGCCTCAAAATTGACAAGGTTGGTGCCTTGGAATATAGGGTTGGAGCCCTAGAGGATAGGATTACTCAAGAGACCAGGTTGGAGCCTGTACCAGATATAGGGTTGGAGCCCTTGAGGTTGGTGCCTCAGAATTGACAATGTTGGAGCCTTGGAAGTCCAATTCGGTGCTTGGAAAATACAGGTTGGAGCTTGGGAGATTGAAGATTGGTGTCTTCATCTAGGGTTGGAGCCCTACATATATTGTACTTGATTTATTGTAAAGAAGAAATTAATAAAAGCATTTATTCTTATTGTTCATTTTTTGTTCTAAATATAGGTGATCTAACTTGTAAAATTAACAATTGAAAAGAAATACCGATTCACCCCCCTCTCAGTATTTCCAACAGTGAGTTTGTAATCTATAATGCTTTATATTTTATTGTTATCATATAATGACAAAAATCACATAATAAGACGTTAACTTGAATATAATGCTCATTTTTATTTTATGTAAACATAATTTCATCACAACTAGAATTTACATTTTAAATAAGGGCTTACAAGACCAAAATATTCAAATATTGGCATAAAATATTGTCTCATATATTCTATTGATATGCCAAACTTTTTATTTTGTTTTGCATCGCTTTGTCACATTTCTTAACTTAAATAATTTGATTATATTCAACATGTGTACATTTTAAAATGAAAATTGTTTTGCCTATTTATTTGTACCCTTTGTGGGAGGATGTCAAATATATATAAGGTAAACTTTCTCTTCCAGGTATGTGTACATATGTTGATCCTCATATGCTCTTAGTTCTTATTTTATCCTTTAGTTACATTTTGTTTCTTCTTTTTGTTGTTCTTCTTTTTCCAAGTCATCATTGGCTTGATTTGAGGAATTGACTTTACTAGCAATTCAAATTAGTCTTAGAATAAAGCAGTTGTGAAGAAAAATCGTCATGATACATTCAGGGAACTTTCCTTTTCTCCTTCAAAATTTTTCTTATTCTTTTACTTATACTCATTTAAAACTTATTTTTAGTCTTATCTTTGAAATTTGATCTTTGTGACTTACACAATTTAGTTTTGAAGCAAAATTTGTGAAAGAAAGAAAATCCTTGCTAAAGAACTCACATGCAAACTTTAGAACTATGCTTTAGAATAAGAGCCTTACTAATAAATCTCTTTACAAGAAAAATATCTAGTAATATTAACATAAATATCATTTCATACAACTTTTATGTTAAACCCTTATTTTTTCTTCAAATAATTTCCTTATGGCTCATTCTCTCATTTGTATTCTTTTCAGTTTAGTTAGGTGTGATCTTACTTTAATTTTCTTTTATTCTTTTGATCTTTGATTTAGTATGATTTGATTTTGTTTTCATTTCATTTTCTAATAAATGGGACATCTTACTGATCCAACATCAATGGGTGATTCAAGGGATTATCTACTCTTCCATTTATATGGGTTTTCATTTACCTTGAAGGGACATCTTTATTGAGTTTTTATTCCTCTCACATTAATTATTTTTCTATGGTGGAACATTTGTCTTTTCTAAGTGATAGGGTTCATCTTTTCATAGAAATAACTTGCTCGAGTCTAACTCAATGAATCCAACCCATCCTACCACTTTATACCATAACCTATGAACTGATAGTTGTAGGGGAGGATGAGGGAGTCAAAATTTTAAAACATATTATATCCATTTCCTTTAAAAATCTCTTGTACCATCCCACCCCTTCTGCAAGCTACATATACATAGCTTATACATACATTTATCAAAAGGGTGATATAAAAGGGGAAGAAAACATGGGAAGTTAATGCAAACCCGTTGGGTACTAAACAAGCCTGCTAACAACATGTCGATGCTTGTGCAGTACCATGACAACTTCGCTAGGGTACTGAATAGGCTCGCTAGCATCGAATCGATGTCGGGTAAAGGATATTATTTATATCAATGAATCTATATTTTCTATGAAATATTCCTATCCTCGCCTCTTCTATCACTAACATGAGGTAATGTTTAAAATTAAATATCTCCCTAAAAACTTGGATTCATGGTTTCAAATTCAATTTGTGTCAAGTACTTGTCTTTTTAGAACCCATATCGCTTGATCTGTTAAATGTCATAACCATGGGAAATGTTTTAACGTTTGATGAATTGATATAAATCATCACTTCATCTTTTTGATAAATTGAAACCCATTACTATTTTAAACCAAAGATAAGTGATTCTTCCCTGCAAGTCAGCAATTGTTGTGGCCACAACACCCCCATAATTTTTTACACAAATCATGGGGACCCTCCATTTTTCATTTTGGAAAAATCTCTTCCTTTATGGCATGTTAGCGGTTAATGATTCTTTTGACTCTTTTTTATTAGCTTTTGATATTTTTGTGTATCCTTCATTATGGCCATTATAATTGTCCTTTTTCTTGTTGAATTGTTAGGGAATTTTTTCTACCTTTCGTGTTAATGATGACATTGGTCATGAGAAGACGATATGGCACTTTAGGTTGCCACATCACCTCACATTTTGCATTTGGTCTCACTTGTTGGCGTCACCTCCACATCATTAGGTACTCCCCTACAATAAGAAATGGAATTATTAATATAAATAATCACGTCACCTGATACATTGCTATCTATATATATTGTAAAATAGTGTAAATAATATTAATGGATATAAGTTTAAAAAATTACATTTTAATTTGTAAAACATATAAAATATATACATTGCAACAAATTATTGTTATATTAATAAAAATAAAATAAAATATATATTGTGAAACACTTTCAGTAGAAATCACATCAGGAATGTTTGGTCGACGCATTTCGAACCATCCAGTGTGGTTCATATTAAGGACGAGATGAAGAATGAGATCATGTCATCAGATTAAATAAGGAGAGTGTGATGCAGAGAAGATTAATTCTAACGACTATATTACAACTATTACAATATTCAAGATATGGATCGCAGAAGCCTAAATTTGAAAATATATATTACAAATATAACAATAATATATTTCAATGTAATGTATTAATATAACAATAAAATATTGAAGATATATATATATATATATATATAACATAGTGTTGTAAGATTATATACATATATATTTTGTATACCTACACCAAGGGTTGACAACATGGCGGTCCTTTCCTTTTGACATGTATCAAAACTAAACACATGCATAAAAATTAAATGGAAGTATTCTGACGGTCCTTTCCTTTTGACATGTATCCAAACTAAAGACATGTATAACCATTAAATGGTTGTATTCTTTCGTCAATGTGGGATAACTCACTGTTGAGGAGGTAAATCCCCTCTGCGGACAGAGGCGATCCCTACTAGCCCAGCAGGGGTCTAGCAACAAACAAACAATGCTATGACGCAAGCTCCTAGTTACGAATGAAAGACTTGGGATAAGAGCCTACCTGGATTCCAACGCTAGATCTGAAGAAGAAGATGTCCCCGTCCTTCAGCCCTGGCAGATCACAATCCTTCCACGATCTCCGTGGATGAACACCTGCACACAGAAGAAACGAACAGATACATGCATAGGAACCGGCATACGTAACTAAACATCGGTCAGAAAAGATATTACTCGCATTAACATGATGGAAAAAGGAGTGGAACCATAATCATAGTCATCTATTAAAATGATAAAAGAATAGAAGTTACAACCAAGTTCTGACGTCGCAGCTTCCTTCGAACGGGTCTCCGGTCGTCCACGTCTCGCAAAGCTCGCCAAGGAAAGGGAAACCTCTCTAGAGTCTCGTAACAATGGTCTCCTCGCTTGAATGGGCCTTAAGGGAAAGAAGGGATTCTTTACAGCACAAAGGCACTTGGGAATAGGGAGATGCAAAGCTTCGGCACTTCAAGACTAGCTTGCCATGGATCTGAGCAAGCTTTTATAGATGGGGAAGGAGGGAGTTGGGATCCCTATTATTATGGGATTGGCCCTATCAACAAGGAAGGTTCCATAGAAGGTGGCAGAACCACTTCCCTTCCATAGAACTCCCGCAGCCAAACCTCCCAACTCAAGATAGGCAATGGTTGTGAGTTTGTTTGAACTCAACTTCCGCCATCCATATTTAAAAAACAGTCCCTAAAATGGGTGGCGCGATTGCTGCTCTATGAAAGAGCGCCAAGTGGCGCGACCTCTTTACAGGATTTCCCTGATTGGCGCGAGAACTGAACTTTCTACCCGCGCCAATGCAAAAAGAGTTGTTTTTCATGAGTTTTGCAAGGAGATGTCTCAAGGGGAAATGAAGCTCATACTCAGAGGGATGCATTGATGATGTTTTCAAGGCATGACAGTGTTCACAGGTCACATAATGGGTCCTCCATTGCGCGGGACGGGGGAATGGTAGGGACGGTGACAAATTACTGTGTAACAGATGCCCCCTAAAGCATGAGGCCCGAGAGAGAGAGAGGGGTGAAATGCTTTACGAGAACATGTTCAACTGAAGGCCCGCCGTCGGAAAACCTGCGCAGAAAGATACAACTGATATCTCAAGTACATGATATATATGTGGTATGGACGCAGCCATCCGAAACAGAGTATGTTATAATCCGGATCCAGGGTATGGGCGCAGCCATCCAACTAAGATCAAACAAATAGACTCAGGTATGGTCGCAGCCATCCAATCAGTGAGCCATGTACATAATGATAATAATCCACAATCGCAGCCTGGATTACAACAGACACAATCCAGGGTCTTGCGCTCCATCTCGACCCAACAAAGTACAAGTTCAAGCATGCGAATATGTGAGCTGAAGTCGAACATGCAAGAACATCGTCTGATTACCAGCCAATGATGAAAGCTGTTAACGGACGCGAGAGAAACCACTAATAATGACAATGGTCCTCAAGGTACTACAGGTACAATCTACGGCGTGTGAATAAATGAGTTGACGTCGAACACCCGCAGAATCATTCGATCGGAAGTCAATGATGTAAACTTCACGTCGAATGCGACGAAGCTGCCATTGAGGCATGCAGGCTCCAAGGTACCATCAGGAGTCTCTAGACCAACTTCCTGGATAATGAGTTGAAGTCGACAGGAAGTGACCTTGATCGAAGATGGGCCATAATGATTCCCACATCATCGACCCGAGACAGAGGAACATAATGTTTTGTTGTGAATTAGGACCATATGAGAAACAGAGGAAGGTTGATATTCGCAGAGGCCAACTTCTCTTGAACATATAAACGGCACGACAATGGACTTGGCAGTATTTGACATCAACGGATCAAAGGTCATGGCGACGAGGCAGTGAACAGATGAGGGGTCAAAAGAGATTACCCAAACCCATGGAAGCAAAGTGAAGCAGCGAGATGAGATGTCCCCAACCCGACACGAATGCAGACAAGTGCCATGTTCAAGAGCGACATACTGCCGACGACAACGACAATGGTTCCATTTTTCCCCCACCATTTCTGGCGAGTACCCCAATTATTTTTGATAACAAGCTTGAAGGGGATAGCATATGCTTGTGATATAAGTCCGCCCTTCGGGCGAATCCATCCTAGTGCATTTTAACGAGTCCTAGGAAGGAGAAACTCGGAGAACGTCATTGCGACGGAATCCAATGTCATCAGGGTTTAACGAGTCTGACAAAGGAAGAACTTGGCGTCTTTTCATGTTTAGAGAGTTTGAAAAGACAGCAGAAAAGAAAACTCCACAGGTCCCTTTTCGTAAATAGTTCCCCAGATCCGAAAAGGTAGAAAACAATATCCGGGAAAACCTCCTAGTCGCGATAGGCTAGGGTATTCCTTTTTCGTAATCGATCCGGCCCAGCCCGAAAAAGGGTTAAACTTATACTGGGTGAATGTCGATTCGTGTCCATTTTAACGAGATCGAAACGACAAGGGCCTCGGCGATCTTTTCATATTTAGAGAGTCAGAAAAGAGCTGAAAGATGACTCCAGAGTGACTTTTTCGTGTATTTACCGAGTCTGAAAAAGTATAAAATACAACTCGTTTCCACCTTTTAAGTCGCAAATACCTGTCACTGCACATACCCAACAAGCGTAAAATCCATTTTCGACATAATACATGCAAATATTTGACAAAAAATAACTTTTAAAGCTCATTTTAACGTCGAAAAGTTATAAATATGTCCAATGGTAAAAAATGAAATTACTTTTTACTATTTACCTTGTGGAGAGCAACAGTGGTCCATTTGGAGCAGAATCTTCTGACGGTGATTGCGACCAATCCAGACAACCATTCAGCGTCTCATCTGTGACAGGTAAGAGGCGCTCCTTTTCTCTTTCTTTCCATACATTTTTTAATGAATTCCCCTTAGAAATCAGCTCTGTAAGGGCACCTTTGAAATTTTAGGGCCGGGCCAAGTGGCGCGGGTATCGGGCACGGACCCGCGCCACTGAGCTCTTTTTACCAAAGGGCCCGCGCCACATGGCGCGACTGTCAGCAAAACAGTCGCGCCAGCGGCGGAACCCAAATTTTCGCCTAAAAATCCGCTATTTATGCCAAATTTCTTGAATTTTGAAGCTCACAAAAGATCTCATTAGGGGCTTTGGACCATGTGAATGCAGATAAACAGTCAGAATGGCAATCGAATGGAAGGAACGAGAACATGGAGATGAGGACGAAGAGGCCATGCAAAGCCAAGCATGTATGAATGCTCTGAGAGACTGTGGCTTAAAAAAGTTCTTCCTCACGCCATGCTTACGAGCTCAGCCTGAGCTCCTCCAATATCTGATCAACCTCTGGGATGAAAATGACCAAGTATTCAGAATACGAGACCAGGTGTTGGAATTGGAGGTCAGTGACATTTATTTCGTTACTGGATTATCCCGCAGGGGTCCAATCCCTGTACTGACTGGGAGCAGACCATCAGGGGAAAATATGGAAGAAGTAATGGTGCGGGTGTGCCGTGGGGCACAAACAGGAACAGGGAGTAAGAAGGTATACATCTCAACCATCCCTGATCTAGCACTGAGAGTTGTACTCCACACCATTACGCGGGCTGCTGGATCGCAGGCACCGCACGAGGCTACAAAGACTCAACTCTTACTGGCCTCAGAATGCATGGGTCCCCGACTGTATGATTGGGCAACAACCGTCACGATCAACATGAAAAGGCAGCTCACAAAGTGCAAACGGGGAAAACTGAAGCAGTTTGGGTATGGTTCCATCTTGGTATCGTTCATTCTGGAACGCATACCAACCTTCCAGGGCCAAGAGGCCCATGTGGCGAGTCCGGTACCACGAGAGCCGAGAATGGCTCGCTGGGCAGCACTGATACCCAGATCCGGAGGCGGGCAACAGATGTCCTAGAAGCCCGAGTTCTTTAGGTGGTTACGGCACCAACTGATCGTTGTGGAAGATTGGCCCTATGCGGGAACTGACTTTACAGGGGACCCAGATCTCCCGCTACCAGAAGGAGACGACTGGGACGAAGAGCTGGGTAAGACCTCATATTTTTGATTTTATGTTTATATGTTTTTTTTTTTTGTTAATACACACTTGTCTTAACACAATTATATATGCATGCAGATGTAGGACCTGAGAGACCAGCCGGGATGTCTCCTATCTCCCGGAGGACACAACTCGCCCCTGAGATCCAGGGGGAAGGCACCGGAGGAGAGGCACTGGTTCAGAACCTCGAGGGGATCGTCCATGGGATCCCAGACTATGCCCGGCTGTCAGACGTACCGATCGAGTACCAGCGCCATACGGTGGGAGTTCCAAACCGGCTCCACCGAATCCTGAGGCGGCTAGTGCGTGCAGTGACGTGCTATCATGAGCACCATGCTGATTAGTCTCTAGGATTTAGCCACACCTATTTTTTGAGAGACACAGTGTCTCCGGATGTATTAAGACAATTATGTATATTTTTTTTGAGTTTTATGTGACACACTTCTATGTAAACATTTCGATATCTATATATATGCATATCTATTTCTGGATGAGTCCTCTTTACATGTGATGATGATTTATAAATTGCGCAAATGTCTATCTAACACCAAATTTGCTACTGCATCTGTCAATGTATTCAAATGTCTGGGTATATGATGATATGTAATATATTCAAAATTCCTTTCCAGTAATCGAATACGCAAATACAATCGTAAAATGGACGGGTTTCTTACCGAATAGTGCCCGTTCGGCTGCAACACTACAAGCTGTGAATCTAGGTACACGAGCAATTCACGGATACCAAGGTTTACTGCCTCGGTTAATAATTCCAACACGGCGCTATATTCCGCGATATTGTTTGTGGTACGTCCTAAACAAACACCTTGCAGGTCGATCAACTCACCAGCAGGATCGTAGATTACCCAGGCTGCAGAAGACAGATTCCTGGTACTGCGGGAGGCACCGTCCGCGAAACCAACAAATGGATGAATAGACATCTGCACAACCAGGAAGACCCGATCAGCAGAAAAGATGTTTACAAAGCACACCACACCATGCACACAAATGACAATCACACACCTATGTACACACACCACACCAAGAAATCATTTCAGGCGTAGTACTTCTTAAGGTACAACCCATTTCTGGGTTGCGCCAATGGAACTCCTTCGTAGTCTATAAGCTCGTAGGCCCCATTTTTCAAAACACGTTTTACTATGTAGGGACCGTGCCACATGGGCTGGAGTTTACCGGCACCAAGATTATCATGTGCCTGATCGTACAAGAGGACCAAGTCTCCTTCAATGAAAGAACGAGGAGAAACAGATTGATCAAAATGAGATTTGACCCTCTTCTTTTGTGCTTCGATAATCAAAGCAGCTAGACGACGGGTTTCATCCAACCGTTCGAGATACAGAAGACGCTCTTCCTCAGGAGAAGTATCCGGTAAGAGCTCCACAGCTAATTTGAGCGAAGGAATTTCACATTCAACCGGCAAAGTGGCTTCCAGACCGTACACCAGTTGGAATGGTGTGAATCCGGTTGCACTTTTAGCAGATGTTCGGTACGCCCAGAGAGCTGAGAACAGTTGGAGATGCCAACTGGATTTATGAATCCCAATTGTTCGTTGAAGCATAGTGACCAAAACCTTGTTCACCGCTTCAACCTGACCGTTCGCTTGAGGGTAGTATGGCGTTGAGCTGTCGTGACGCAAGCCCAACGCAGCTGTCAGCTCCGCCATCATGTAATCGCGGAAATGAGTACCGTGATCAGTGACGATAGCTTGAGGAACCCCGAATCGTGCGATAACATGGTTGAATAAAAATGAAGCAGCCGTTTTCCCGTCAGCAGCTAGTGTAGGCATCGCCTCGGCCCACTTAGTGAAGTAGTCGACGGCGACAATGATATACGCATGCCCCCCGGCCGAGTGAGGGTTACACGTCATAAAATCTACGCCCCATTTCGCGAAAGGGCCAACGGTAATAACGGGATGCAAAGGCAACGGCGGCGCGCGCATCTTCCGCTGAAAAATCTGGCACGGATGGCATTTTCGGACTGCAGTGATGCAATCCTTGAATATAGACGGCCAGAAGTAACCTGCCCTCAGAATCTTTTGGGCAGTGGCATATCCGGACATGTGTCCACCACAGGCGCCACTGTGGCAGTCATTCAAGACTTTCTCAGCCTCGTCCAAGGTAAGGCATCGTCGGAGCACCGAATCTACTCCAATACGATATAAGGTATCTCCTACTATGCGGTAGGGTTGGGACTGGTGCCGAATCCGACGGCGGGCAGTTTTATCCAACTCAGATCGAAATGTCGCGGTCTGAAGATACACTATGATGTCACCGTACCAAGGATCACGAGTATCGATAAGAAACAGCGTTTCGTCCGGTATATGATCTTCTGAGTGTGAGGGAACAGAGTCCGTAGGGAGAGAACATATCAAATCCGCGAAGACCAGTGATTTAGTTGACTTGGCAGTGGTAAAATCCAAGTCAAACTCCTGCAGGATCACGATCCATTTGGAGTACTTGCCCCCTAATAATTGTCTAGAAAGAATATACGTCATAGGGTTGCATTCTGAAACCACTGTTATTGTGCGCAAAATGATGTAATGGTGAAAGCGTTGTACGGCATGTACTGCTGCTAAGGCCAACTTCTCGACATGTGCATAACGCGTTTCCGGGTCGAGAAGGTTCTGAGACAGGTAATAAACGACATGTTCGTCACCGTTCTCGTCATCCTGCACCAAGACCATGGCGATGGTGCTTAATGCGGCGGCTAGATACAAAGTAAAGTCGCGGTGGTAGTCGGGAGGACGAAGCAACGGAGCATTGACTAGCAATGTCTTCAGCTTCTCAAAGGATTCTTGAGCGATTTCGTCCCAATGAAAGGGAACATTCTGCTTTAACAAACGAGTGAATCCTTTGGCCACCTCGGCGTAATTCGGGATGAAGCGTCTAAGAAAATTCGCTTTCCCTTGTAGACTCTGCAACTGATAAAGGGAGGAGGGTGACGGGAGATTTATAATGGCCTCAACCTTCGGAGGGTCGAGGCGAATTCCGTCTTTCGAGACTATAAAGCCTAAAAGACGGCCAGAGTCGACGCAGAAGACGCACTTATGAGGATTCAGCCTAATATTGTAGCGTCTGCAACGAAGAAATATCTGGCGAAGATGTTCGGGATGATCCTCTCGCTTACCCGAATGGGCAGGCAAGTCGTCCAGATAAGGCTGGACAATATGGCGAATATCATGAAAAGCATATGACATTGCACGTTGAAACGTGGCGCCAGCGTTCTTTAAGCCGAACGGGAGTTTTTTATATGCAAAAGTGCCCCACGGACAGATGAATGTGGTCTTATGTTGATCCTCAGGTGCAATGTTAATCTGGTTGTAACCTGAGAAACCGTCCATTAAAGAATAGATCTCACTCCCGGCGCAATCGTTGATAATCTGATCGATAAACGGAGTGGGATAATTATCCTTAGGACAGGCGCGATTGATATCGCGATAATCCACACAGACTCGAATGGTACCCTGCTTTTTATCAACAGGGACGATATTGGACACCCATTCTGTAAGGGGAATAGGATAAATAAACCCCGCGTTCAGAAGTTTTTCAACCTCTGCCTTGATAGCGGCGGCTTTTCGAGGATGCATGGGACGCAAGCGTTGGCGCAAGGGTTTCGCACCTGGATAGGTAGGAATCTCGTGCACGACAATACTAGGATCAATTCCCGGCATTTCCTCGTAGGACCATGCAAAAACATCTCTGAATTCTTTGAAAAGTTCCGTATAGACCTGAATCTCCTCGGGAGAACAAGTCACACCCATATGAATGTTCTCAACAATCCCTGGTTTAACAGAGATGTTGATAGGAACAGTTTGAGTAATGTTACTCAGATTACCCTCCGAAAAGACCTCGTGTATCAAGATCGGTGTTTGAAGAGGAGGGGAAGGAACCTGAGTAGCATAGCGCTCTAGACAGTCAGTCATTGCCCCCAAGCTAGGCATAAACGAGGAACGATGATGCCCATCGCCCCAGGGTAGCTCCTCAAGAGACATAGTTTCAATGATCGCCTCATCTGAAGGAAAAGTCTCTCTAAGAGGATCAGGCGAATCAGCCTGACCAAGCCAGGGGGATTGTGAGTAGACGTCAAGAGCCATGCTCATCGGAGCATGCTGAGGAGGAGGAGGGTCCGATGCAGCAACAATCTCACAGTAGCTGATCTCTACTGGCGTTAAAGGCATGGACTCTCCAAACTCATATACCTGCTCAGGTGTAGGAATCATCCAAGGGTCATCAGTCCTGGACAACATGTTAACTTGAGCGGTATTCGGTGGCGGCGCAGGGAAAATACCCATGAGGACCGGGTCTTTGAAAAGACCAGGTCCTATGCTGTCTGGTGGATTCGGAATTTGATCCACATACGGCACGTTGTTCTCGGAGCTCGAGGTAAAAAATGACAACTGGTCTACCGTAACAATCTTGCCCTCGTGGGGGAACTTGATGAATCGAAAGACAGTAGACGGCACGCAGAGCATGGCATGGGTCCAGCTGCGGCCAAGAAGTATGTTGTAGTTGAGTTTAGCGTCAACTACTTCTACTTCCACGTTGACAATTTTTCCCTGTAATGTAATCGCCAGACTCTCGAGAACTCCCAGGGGTTTAGATTCCCGACCATCAAATGCCTCAAGGGCATTGGGAGATGACGATAAGGTTGGAGAGCCGATGGCCTTCCAACAAGCGGAGGACATAACACAAGTAGATGCACCCTCATCTACGACGGCTCTGTGAACGTTCAGACCGTTAATCCCGACTTGAATAACCACAGCGATTTGATGTGGAAGCCGGGGAGTAAAATTCTCCAGATCAAAGGTGAGAAGGCTCGAATCGGCGGGATCAATACCACCGATGGCAGACAATAAAGCCTTCCGTTGTGAAGGACAACTCTGAAGAACCTCAAGTGCAGACATGGCACATGGCGCCTGTGCCAGATCCTCAACAATACTGTAATGTTGGGCGGCACGAGCATTTGGATTATAAGAGGATCTCCGAAGAACACCCTTGGGAGGTGGCTTCACAACGGGTTCGAGAGTCGGCTTCTCAATTTCCAATGAACCAGAAGCAGATGGGGGAGGCGGTCCATCCGCCACTGCCTTCCCGGGTGCCTGCTGCTGACTATTGTAATCCTTCGATCTCGTAGCGATAGTGATAGGTGCATTAGTCTTCATCATGAAAACTTGAGACCCAAACGGTGCAGATGATGAACCTTGTTCGACCATCTGGGTCTGCTGAGATGGAAATGGCTCTTTTAAAACAGCCGGAGTTCCCTTTGAGCCTTTAAGAAGTTGACTGATTTCGGATCGTCGTGGACAATCCTTAGTGTAATGGTCACCTTCACAGATGAGGCAAGGAAATTTCGGCTTACGTTGTGAGCCATCCTCAGATCGAGATTTGGATTCCGGTTTCGGGGCATCAGATTTTGATTTGCCTTTGCCCTTCTTCTTCCCCTTGGAGGATTTGTCCGCAGGATTGGCCTGAACGGCATTCACCTCCGCGGTTTTACCAGAATCGGATGAGGCGGGATTAGCAGAGGTATCGTTGGAAGAATTAGCCTTCTGCTTCCCATTCGAAGACTTCTTCAAATTTTGAGAGACGGAACCAATGACGCCATCCACCGTAGGGGTAGGCGAGGTCTTTTTGGCTCCGGGCCGTGGAGCATCAGGCAGGATGTCATAAAGCGTGCCAGATTACGAATAAACAAGATCCAGGTACTGGGCACGCGCGATAGCTTGTTCCTCTGTCACACACGCTCCCATCGCGATATCCTGAGCGATTTTATTCACAAAGGAGGTGGTGAACCAGTGAGTCAAAATCTGATCAGGTATGTGAAACTTGATCAGTCGACGACGACGCCGCCACTCATGGATGTGATCCGAGATGTGAGTGGCCGTGTCCTGCTTCAGAGAAGACAGGAGGTGCGTCCCGGCCTCATACCGGACCGGTAACTGGAAATGCGTGAGGAAAGCCATGGCTAACGAGTTGAAATCTTGAAAAATACCACGGGATAGTTCTATGTACCACTTAGCAGCAGCTCCTGTTAAAGTACGCTGGAAAAGACGCAGACGAATCGAATCGTCGGTCCAAGAGTTAGACGAACACTAGAGGTGATACGTCATCACATGCGCCTGGGGGTCTTCTCCAGCTTTGCCCTCAAACTTGGGACAGTCACCTGGTATCTTGGTGGGAACCGGAGGCCAATATGGATTATGAGCAATCGGATCATTGGTCAACTTCGAAACGTCCGGTAGTTCCAAGGTAGCCAGGAATGGCAATGGAGGGTTAACTACCATGCCAGTCCCAGGATAAGGTCCGGTACCTGCGTTCCACGATGGTTGTGAATATCCCTGCCCCCATGGGTTCTGTCCCTGAGGATTCTGACCGTAGGGGGCATAATTCATATAACGGGCGGTTGGTTCATGGCAATAACCATTGTAGTAGAGCTTGATAACCGAGTTCGGGCCACGGTGGCGTACGCCACAGCATAGCGGCGTTTGGATTTGGGCTGTGAGCGTAGAGTGGGAAACCAAGATTGGAGGAGGAGGATGCGAGAGCCTCCGAGTGGTTATGAATCCGTTGAGGCCCGACCATGGGGGATAATAACCACTGCGAAGATGGTGGCCTGTTTCGTGAGTACGGTCCCCTAACGGAGCACAGTACGTAGAGAGGGCGCGGCCTTCAGTTGGGCTGCGGCATTGAATGAAGGCCCATTCAAGCGAGTGAACGGAATGAGAGGGGCTACCCTGAATGAACGAGTTGACCCAGTGAGGCGGCCACACAGGAATGAAACAGTTGACACGAATGAGCGGCCACTGAATGAACGAGGTTGCTTTGGGGGATAGATGGCGGCGGCGGTTGCGCGGCGCACAGTTGTAAGTGAGCCCCGGTTTGCACCGAATAAGCTGGTTGGCCTGGAGGCGGGACACCAGGTTGTATCGGATGACCCGGTTGGCCTGGTGGTGGAACAGGACCAGGTGCTTGCTGGAAACCAGTTTGACCTGAAGCAGAACCATAAAGTGGTCCTGGCTGATATGCAACGTTAGAGACAACAGGATATTGCGGTTGCATCGGTAAAGAAGGTTGGATTTGCCCCCTAGGTCCATAGGCCGGTCCCTGTTGATACCCCGGCTGAGGCTGAGCAGGTTGACCAGCAGGGTTATAATATGGTCCTTGCGGATTATAGAATGGCCCTTGCTGGCCCGCAGAGTAGCCTTGATTGGGCTGTCCCTGTGGGTCGTACTGATAGCCAGGTTGACCTGCAGGTTGGCCTTGGAAAGGTTGTGCCTACAAGTTCTGAGCCTGGTTGTACGGTAAACCTTGAACATACAGATAAGCCTCAGGAGCAGGAAGACGCAAAATGTCCCCATGCTCGTCAAGCTGACCCGGAAAACCATACACGGGAGTGCCATCTTGTGCATAGTGTGAAAAGAAAGATCGGTAAGGATCTTGGGGGAGTTGTCCAGCTCCGGCGTTCAGCTGCTGTAAAAACAACCGATACTCCTCCGGAGAGATATTCTCCGGTATAGCAGTAGCTAGATAAATGTCTTCAGGAGTTGGCCCAGATCTAGTAGCAGATGCTGAGACAACAGCAGAAGAGGCAGCCACACAAACAGTGGGTCGCACGGGAATAGAAGTGACGGGCGTCGAAGGAGACACCCCGGGTGTAGTGGCAGCTGGCCTCGAAGCAGGAGATGATATTCCCATAGAGGCAGCAGCTGAGATAATCTGACCCAGAGATTTGTATCCCTGTGGCAAAGAAGGACCAGCTGACGATGTGGTAGCCAGCTCAGACTCGTCTCCCTCAAAAAATCTACGAGGGATGCGCTGATAGTCATCAGACCCGGGAATTTCCTCACCAGAATCACTCATGGTTGATCCTGCCGTTAAATCACGCAGAAGACGGCGAGGACTAGGAGGAAAAACAGCAGCAATAAACGGTGAACCCGGTGTAAGAGAAAGGAAATCAGCTCCTAATCTCAATTCAGACACAGGGTCCGAAAAGGGCCAGTTGAACTCAACTGGTTCTCCAAAGGGTTGCTCGGCGAGGACCGGTCCCCCGTCAGGGAACTCGGAAACAGCAGGCTGTTTTGGTTCAACAGAAGGCTCAGAAGCCTCTGAAGAATCGTCCGTGTAAGGACTACCAGTAGACGAAACCGAGGGTTCCGCCACCGTGACAAAAGACTAGAAGAAGAGAGCACACACACACACAGGCTGAAAATGAGTTAAGACACACGATCAAACAGTCACAAGCAATATCTAAACGGGTGTGTTATCGTGGGAGATTGATTTTACCACATTGGAAAATAAACAAATTCTACCGTTTCATGTTTTAAGAGTCGAGAAACGATAAAAAGATGACTCTATCTCTTTCGGAGTTGATACAAGCGTGAAAGGACAAGCGCTTGACGGTCTTTTCAAGTTTAGGGAGTCAGAAAAGACCAAATGACTGCTCAGGAAAAACTAGGCACAAAGGGTGTACCAAATATCCGTGAACTGCAATATACACCTTGGTTTTAAAAATGAAACAGAAATCGACCAAGGACTTTCCGTACGTGCAGGTAGTCTCCCCGAATGCTGTGTTCGGTGTATCACGGGTATAGGGCGGCAGACTCGGCTTCCTGTGGATAAAGGATTGAAAACCTGGAGGGGTCTCCCTTTATATACGCGACGGTACGGGGAGCGCAAGTCCGTACTAGCGCTGTCTAAAGCCAACAGGCGAACGACAGCTGCTAGGTTTAACGACGCCGGAACACGTCTCTAGCCTAGACCTTCTAAATATGTTTCGTTAAGTTCCAATGTTGCCTTAGGTTAATTGAATAAATTTTACGGTTGATCTTCAATTAAGTTTCAATTTCCAGGCCCTATCGTATGTAGTGTCTCGAAAGACTCCTAAATGCAAGCTATATGCCACGGTGCAACATTTCGTTCGATGAAAACTAGTTAAATGAGAGTTGAGAGCTTTTATGCAAACGAAATGAACGGAATACAAACGAGAATGTCTCTAATGCAACTAATGCAATTGCACACTTTTCATTCAAACACTAATCACTAGCAATATGGAAAAGATCACAATTTGCACTAATTTAACAAGAGCAAAAGAGATTATTTTTTTTTTGATTTTCAATGTTTAATGGCTAATGTGCACTGAAAACAAAAGGAACAATTTGAGAAATGATATCTAAGAGAGCGAAGCAAACAACATTCACTCAACGAAGCAAGCAACCAAATCTCTAAATCGACCCAAAGTCCCTCAAAGCAAAGAAAGACTCGAAAACTCCCAATGGACCGTGTGATCTAGGTCCAAAGCAAGGGCAAACGAATTTCGAATGAAGGAATGAACAATCACTCAAAAGACGCAGCAAAACAATCAAAGACTGTTAAGAGAGCGTGGAGAATCAATCAACAAGTTGACAGGACAATCAAGACACCAAAACTCCCAAGGAGGGCTCGATTCACTAAGCCACTAGATGCCCTAGGGCTCAAATCGTGAAATCGATAGATAGAGGCACACAACTGAAGGATATCGGTGAATTCCAGTCAAACAAGACTCCAACACACTCAGACAATCAGGAAATCAAGAAGAAAAGTACTGGTCAAGCTCAGAAAGCTAAAAAATGAAGAAACTCAAAAAAAGTCACAGGGGTGGCGCGACTGTGGACTTGAAACTGGCGCCAGAGGCCGATTGGCGCGAGACAGACAAATGCAACATGCGCCAAGTGGCGCGACTGTCGGGTTAAAACACGCGCCAGTCGAGTTCTTCAATAAAAATTAAAAAACAAGCTAATCTGTAAGCAGACCAATACAAGCTAAGCAAACCAAGAGGCTAAAATAATGAAAGAATCCAACCCAAAAGGTTCATCAAGCAAGGAGAAACAATCAAAGCGAACCAATCATAAGCGAGACAAGGAAAAATGGACGATCCCCAGTGGAGTCGCCAATTTGTTGAGGAGGTAAATCCCCTCTGCGGACAGAGGCGATCCCTACTAGCCCAGCAGGGGTCTAGCAACAAACAAACAATGCTATGACGCAAGCTCCTAGTTACGAATAAAAGACTTGGGATAAGAGCCTACCTGGATTCCAACGCTAGATCTGAAGAAGAAGATGTCCCCGTCCTTCAGCCCTGGCAGATCACAATCCTTCCATGATCTCCGTGGATGAACACCTGCACACAGAAGAAACGAACAGATACATGCATAGGAACCAGCATACGTAACTAAACATCGGTCAGAAAAGATATTACTCGCATTAACATGATGGAAAAAGGAGTGGAACCATAATCATAGTCATGTATTAAAATGATAAACGAATAGAAGTTACAACCAAGTTCTGACGTCGCAGCTTCCTTCGAACGGGTCTCCGGTCGTCCACGTCTCGCAAAGCTCGCCAAGGAAAGGGAAACCTCTCCAGAGTCTCATAACAATGGTCTCCTCGCTTGAATGGGCCTTAAGGGAAAGAAGGGATTCTTTACAGCACAAAGGCACTTGGGAATAGGGAGATGCAAAGCTTCAGCACTTCAAGACTAGCTTGCCATGGATTTGAGCAGGCTTTTATAGATGGGGAAGGAGGGAGTTGGGATCCCTATTATTATGGGATTAGCCCTATCAACAAGGAAGGTTCCATAGAAGGTGGCAAAACCACTTCCCTTCCATAGAACTCCCGCAGCCAAACCTCCCAACTCAAGATAGGCAATGGTTGTGAGTTTGTTTGAACTCAACTTCCGCCATCCATATTTAAAAAGCAGTCCCTAAAATGGGTGGCGCGATTGCTGCTCTATGACAGAGCGCCAAGTGGCGCGACCTCTTTACAGGATTTCCCTGATTGGCGCGGCGGGCGTACACCGCGCATTTAAGATGTTTTATGAGTTTTACAAGAGATGTCTCAAGGGGAAATGAAGCTCATACTCAGAGGGATGCATTGATGATGTTTTCAAGGCATGACAGTGTTCACAGGTCACATAATGGGTCCTCCATTGTGCGGGACGGGGAATGGTAGGGACGGTGACAAATTACTGTGTAACACTCACACAATCATGCAAGGAGACCACACAAATTCGCAAGCACATCAGAATATAACACACATAATTTGAATGCATATGGAGTAACTCTCCAGTATTGATAGAGCATCACAACATGCCATTTGATAAAGAAACATGCCATATATTTTGCAACAAATGTGGGATCACACCATTCATTTACAAATTGATTGAAAAACTTGAACAAACTACACCGCACGATGATTACTATCCACAAAACTCCACATCCAAATCCGTTTAACTTTCCATTCGATGATCCATTCCTATTTGGTGTATAATAAAGGTTTCAGACAAACAAATAACAAAAGGGTCGATCAGGAAGATTTAGGTATGGAATTATCTCCACCTGTGAATTCGTTGAAGAGGTGCACTTAGCCCTAATTCATGTAAGATTATCATGTTTTAATCACCAAAAATTTGATAAGTCCAATCGACTCATGGAAAATAATTTTTTATGCAACCAACTCACAAAATATAAGAAAAGATAGATCAACGACTTTAAAATTATCCTCTTCGAGGGGGAAACCTCCTTTACATTACATAAATGAAAATTTCTTGGATGATACAAATGAAAAGGCCTCCTTGGTATATATAGGAGTCTAAGGGGTCAAAATATAATTAGAGCATACATAACAATAATAACAATAATGGGCTTCTATGGGGCACAAAAATAACAATATGGGGGCTACATGGGCACAACAATAACAATAGGGGGCTACACTAACATTAAAAAAAAGGGGGATACACTAGTATTATAGGGACCTTACATGCTCCTCTACTTCAAAAAAGTGTTGTCCTCAACACTTGAGTAGTTACGGATTATTATCTATAAAATTATCATCCTCACATGTGGAATATTTAGCAGGTAAGTTCTTCCACTTAATGAGATACTCTGAAATTGATCGATTTCATAGTTGTTGTGTTCTTGTTTCCGTGACTTCTTCTCACTCCAATATTTTTTTTCCTTTTTTATTGAGTTTCGAAAATACTATTTGAACTGGAAACTTGTCACTGATAACCTTCTTTAAGCATGAAACATGGAAAACTGGGTGTACTCAGGAAGATGCAGGAAACTCCAATTTATATGCCATAGTACCAATATTTTGCAACACCTTGTAAGGACCGTAACACTTGGGTGATCATTTATTATCCTTGTTACCTTGCTTGGGGGACATTTGTTTATATGGCTGTAGTTGTAGAAATACCTTGTCACCTATATCAAAACTTCTTTCACTGTGATTCTGATCTGCTTATTGTTTCATTCGATTATGCACCTGAGTGAGGATATCCTTTAAGAGTTGGATAACTTGTTGTTGATGCTCGATGTGATCTTCCACTGCTTGAACCTTATAATTTTCTCTTAAATATGATGTGATGGATAGTGGATGATATCCATAAAGCTCCATAAATGGGGTCATTTTTTCTGTAGTACGGAAGGAAGTGTTATACCACCATTCAGTTAGAGGTAACCACTAGAACCAGTGTGTTTGTTTATCAGATACAAAGCAATGAAGATATCCTTCCAAATTTTTTTTCACTATCTCAGTTTTCTCGTCAGATTGAGGAGGATAAGATGAACTGTGAGCTAATTGAGTACCAATACAAGAAAACATTTCTATCCAAAAATTTCCAGTAAAATGGGATCTTTGTCACTTACAATAATCTTTGGGTTTCCATGTAGCTTTTGAATTGTTTCCATAAATGGAGTAACAACTGTACTAGCTTTAAAAGGATGAGATAATTCACAAAAGTGTGCATACTTTGTAATTCTATCAACTACCACCATGATGATGCTCTTTCCTTAAGACTTGGGTAAGCCTGTGATAAAATCCATTGAAACCTCCTCCCAACGCTAACTTGGAATGGCTTAAACTTGTAATAAACCCAGGGTCTTAATTTTCACAATTTTATTTTGTTGTAAAACCAAACATATTGCCACAAACTTCTGAATATCATCATTAAGGCCATCCCAAAAAAATTCCTTCTTGACCCTATGGTAAGTTCTTAAAAATCTTGAATGCCCACTTAAGGGGGAAGTGTGCAATTCCAAAAGAATCTTTTGTTTGAGTGTTGAAGGTTGCAACAAGAGACAGTGAAATTGGCATCCAGAAACAACATCCATGATCCTAGTGAAAATTAAGCACCTACACTAGGGTGAGGCCCACACATGCTATTTTTAGGTGTATGTCTATTTATAGATGCATGTTCATGTCTATTTATAGATGCATGTCTATTTTTATTATCCCTTAATTTAAATGGACATTAAATTATAATCTATTCTCAATGAGAACTTGGAAATAGTTAACTGAAGTGGAAATCAGTTAGCTAAGTGAATTTCGAGTTAAGAGGTTGGTGGGTGGGACATGCAGGTTGAATTTAGTTGTAACTGAGTGATTCTAGTTGTAACAGAGTTGTAAGTGCAGTGGTTCATGAGTTGTGCATGTTGTAAATCAGTTTAACTCAGTTAAGTGAGTTAAACTCAGTTGTGCTAGTTGTAACTGTAGATACACTAGTGAGATATCAAGTGAATTAAATATTAATTAATTCACATGTAATGATATCACATGCAACTGATGTTTTTTACTATTGTTAACTACATGCATGTCAAATCCAGTGGAGACCCAGTTAAGTTCTAGGTGAAAGGGAAGATAACTATCAATAGTGACATTATCCGCTTGCACACATGCAAGAACACACACATTGGATGAGCCCATGATATTTATGTAGTCAAGGTAGGAAAGTCATCCATAATTTAGGGTTATTTACCATCAGGGATTGCGCAGTGGAGGCAGGTTGCCTGGGGACAGTATATTGGCTAAGGTATTTGCCAATTTTTGTATGACAGTGTGAGACAATTAGCTGATGTACTAAGAGCTCTTGTGAGAAGAGTTTTGTATGTAATTTTTTTATGATCCATGATATAATATAAAATAGAAGATAGTGGGGTTTTTAGCTGTAGGCTTTCCCTGGGAAATTAATTGTGTTGTGTGTGATTGATCTTTCTTCATGATATTGTAATTTGCGATTGTGTTTTTAATTCCGCAAATATTTGTAGAAGCGATTCAGTATTTAACTTTAGCATTTTTTATATCGAGTGAATCCAAGATATACATGCATATTGTATAATTTCTACATGGTTTCAGAGCACAGGAAATTGCAAAAATGAAGCAGGAGCTGAGTTTTTTGGTGGATAGAATTTGAATTTGCAGAAAGACTTTCTTGGTGCTATAGCTGATTCAATATCAAAATGGCTTTCAATGGCTTGAGGTTAGAGTACGTACTCGAGGGCAGCTCGAAATACATTTCTTAGAAGGACAGGATGGAGTCAGTACTTGAAGACAATGGATTGAAGGAATTCATTGACAAATATGTTCCTAAGCTAGATGTTGCAGATGCTGCAAATCTTGATGCATGGAAAAAGAAAGTGGCAAGGGCGATGAGGATCCTGTTGGAGGGAGTATGAGATCACATTGTCTCAAGCCTCCATGGGAAATACACACCATATGCTATGTGGAAGGCTTTGACGGATATATTCCAAATCAACAACGACCATAGGAAATTGGCACTCAAAGATAAACTCAAGAAGATCAAGATGGAAAAGAACAACACTATTCTAGTATACTTAAAAAAAAAAATCAATGTCGTGATGAACTTGAGAGTGTAGGAATAACTGTTGCTGATGATGATTTGGTGATTTTGGCTCTCCTAGGACTTCCTAAGAGTTGGCACAGTTATGAAGACTCTGTTAATGGATGGGAAAAATTTCCGGATTGGGAATGACTGTGGTCGGATCTGGTGCAAGAGGAGTTCAAGTGGGAAACCAGAGATGGTTCTTCATCAAAGCATGATGATGAAGAGGATTGTGCTTTGGATGCCAAGGTGAAGAAGGTTAAGGGGAAGAAATTCCATTCTAAATCTGAGGCCCGTGAAGATGGAAAGGAGCACAACATGTCCAAAGGGAAGTTTTTTCAATGTCACGAGCATGGACATATTGCCACAAACTTTCCACAAAAGAAGAAGAACAAGAAGGTTGTTGGAGTTGCAGCTGGTGAGGCCCTTGCCTCGCAATTTGAGCTTGACTTCTCATTGATCGCATTCATGGTTTCAATTGTATTGGGATTAGGGTGGTACTTGGATAGTGGGGCTTCCTTTCACATGATGGGAGACAAGAAAATTTTCAGTGACTTGGAGGAGAAGGATCTCTAGATGCATATTGAAATGGGAAACGATGGACGGTACAGTCCTACTGGGATTGGTACCATTACCTTTCATAGGGCGTCAGGTAATCTGTTTCAATTAAAAAATGTAATTCATGTACCAGGTTTAAAGAAAAATTTAGTCTCAGTTGCAATGTTAGAGGATAGAGGCTATGATGTTGTTTTCAGTGATGGAAAAGTTTTCCTGCGACACAAAGCAACAGGGAAAGCCAAGAAGACTGGGATTCGAGTTAAGAATATCTATAGACTTGATGTAGATGAAATTTCTACAGAGCTTCCTACCATTTGGAAGTGTGAGAAAGTCATGCAATTGACCCTTGAGAGGGAGCTGGATTTGCATGCAGGTAAGAGTGAACCTCAAGATGTGGAGCAACCACATGCGGAGGATCATGGAGTAGGAGCAATCACTCATGCAGAGAAATTTCAAGCCAGATGGGTAGAGGGAGTGCATGTAGCTATACCACCAGGTGAGAGGTGGGGTGACATTCATGAATAATCCCAAGAAGAAATTTTGGGCAAGATTCATTGAGATGGTGTGGATCTCATGAATCGAACCTGGCTACTAGGAGCCCACAAAGCAGCAGTAGCAGAATCAATTGGATTGATGCAGTCAAATGTCGTGAGGACATGAAATCAAAGTGACAGTGTCAAATACTGGAGCGCATATTAGAGTTGGCAGCAAGTGCAGAGTGCATGGATGCAGATGTCAACAGTGCAGAGGATCCAGTAGACATGTGAAGTAGCTAGCAGAAAGCCAGAATACTTTGATGAAAAATTCATTATACTGATTCAGTTGTTTAGAGGCCATTCATTTTTGGAAGTGTTGCATTCAAAGGTTGCATGTGGGATAAACACTAGCGAAGTGTTGCATGCAAGAGTTGCATGTGCAACAAACACTAGAGAAGTGTTTCATGCATGGAGTTGCATGTCGCATGCAAGGGTTGCATGGAGTTTCATGTCGCATGCAAGGACATTCCTTTCTTGTTGAGAGGGAGTGTTGAAGTTTGCAACAAGAAACAGTGAAATTGGCATCCGGAAACAACATCTATGATCCTAGTGAAAATTAAGAACCTATACTAGGGTGGAGCCCACACAGGCTATTTTTAGGTGTATGTCTATTTATAGATGCATGTGCATGTATATTTATAGATGCATGACTATTTTTATTATACCTTAATTTAAATGGATATTAAACTATAATCTATTCTCAATGAGAAGTTGAAAATAGTTAATTGAAGTGGAAAATCAGTTATCTAAGTGCATTTCAAGTTAAGAGGTTGGTTGGTGGGACATGCATGTTGACTTTAGTTGTAACTGAGTGATTCTAGTTGTAATAGAGTTGGAAGTGCAGTGGTTCATGAGTTGTGCAAGTTGTAAATCAGTTTAACTCATTTAAGTGAGTTAAACTCAGTTGTGCTAGTTGTAATTGTAGATACACTAGTGGGAGATCAAGTGAATTAAATATTAATTAATTCACATGTAATGATCTCACATGAAACTGATGTTTTTACTATTATTAATTGCATGCACGTCAGATCCAATGGAGACCTAGTTGAGTTCTAGGTGAAAGGGAAGATAACTATCAATTGTGACATTATCCTCTTGCACACATCCAAGCACACACACTTTGGATGAGCCCATGATATTTACGCAGTCAAGGCAGGTACGACATCCATCATTCAGGGTTCTTTACCATCAGGGATTGCACAGTGGAGGCAGGTTGTATGGAGACAATAAATTGGCTAAGGTATTTGCCAATTTTTGTATGATAGTGTGAGACAATTAGCTGATGTACTGAGAGCTCTTATGAGAATATTTTTGTATGTAATTGTTTCATGATCCATGATATAATATAAAATAGAATATAGTGGGGTTTTCAACAGTAAGCTTTCCCCGGGAAATTATCTGTGTTGTGTGTGATTGATATTTCTTCATGATATTGTAATTTGTGATTGTGTTTTTAATTCCGCAAAGATTTGTAGAAGTGATTCAATATTTAACTCTATCATATTGTTAGATCGATTTAATCCAAGATATACATACATATTGTATAATTTCTACATTGAGATGCAAATTCTTACAAAGATATAAGTGATCTTTGTAGCATAATGAATCATTTTTCCAGATAAATGTATCAGACGTACTAGGATCTTGCTGCAAATTTTGAATGAGTGTCCACACCTCTTCATCATTATTCCATTCATCCCTTGCTTCATTTATCAAATCAGGTTGGATAATAGAAATAGCACAGAGAAATGGTTCCACGTGTTCATCCTTTCTCAAGAGTGCATCTGCAACAACATTTTTCTTCCCTTTTTTGTAGATGATTTCAGAGTCAAGTGAAAATCATTTTATGAGAGCAAAGCCCTCGATACCATACAAACTTATTGGGATCTAAATATAAAGTTTCATTGCATACCTTTTTCATGTTTTTCACATTATGGAGATCAAAATATTGCTCCATCTGTAGTATCCATGTTACGATATCCTTGCCATCAAAATTACTCATATTGATAATTGGAATATGGTGGGTCTTCAATACAACATTAGATTCTATGAAATCATGATTGACATTTCTTTTGTTCTCATAATGAGTTTCCTCTTCTACCTTTTCTCCATTAGGAAGCTTTCCTTATAACAACTTTGTCAGACCTTCCTTCAAACCTTCAAGTTTTCTTCTATACCATAGATCTCAGCTTCCATATCATTCTTTAAACCATCCTATTATCTTCTATGTCTGATTTTAAACCATCCATATCGCCTTTTAGTTCATCTTTGGTTGCTCTTTCTGAGAGCCAAATTTGTTGCACTTGGTCCCATAATTTTGATATATCATGCTGGAATTCTTCCTCTTAATATGTCATAGCAAATATTTCTGAGGTCTTAATGGGAGTGGAACTATTTTTTTGGGAGGAATTTTAGAACCCAATACTAATATATATGCTTAAATATTCCCTTGGGATCACTTCAGACTGATTTTTCAAACAAACGTTATGCAAAATAAAATAAAATAAAATACACACATTTTTCTTAATTTTTAGGAGCTCTATATTAAAACTATTGTATGTTTGTGATTTCGGATCTCTAAGATCTGAAATTTCTTCATGTTGTAACCCTATGAGTCTTCTTTCGAATTCCACATGTCATACCCTATTTTGATTCTTCAAGGTAAAGTTTTGCAAAATATCCCATGATGACCCGATTATGGACTCATTCCATAGAGTGAAGTTGTAAGCGGTGCCACATGTCACAGTTTAAGCATTTGAATCTGAAATTGATACATCAATAGTACAAAATGGCTAATTAGTTACTAAAAAAAAAGACTAAAATTTTCATATAAATGACTATTTTTCAATCGGTGACCAATAGTAGCTAATTTATAGTATCTTATAACGCGACCAACTTTTGGTCGTTTTTAGCTTAGTCATTAATTGGTTATCTCAATTTTGTTATCTAGTTGTATATTTGGTCATTGATTTAGTCATTGATTTGGTCACTAATTTAGTCATTCATTTGGTCATTCATTTGGTCACTGATTTATTCATTCATTTAGTCATCGATTTGGTCTTTGATTTGGTCATTAAATGTCACAATTAATGACCAAATATACAACAAAATATATTACTATATGATCACCCGAGAAAACCAATCAATGACCAATGAAATATGACCAACATGTTGGTCATGTTATAAGATACTGTAAATTAGCTACTAATAGTCATATATATATATATATATATATATATATATATATGAAAATTTTAGTCATTGTTTGAAACCAATTAATGACTGAAGAAATATGATTAAATTTTAGTTGTGTTATAAGATACTATAAATTAGCTACTAATAGTCGTTTATATGCAAAATTTAGTCATTATTTGTAGTCACAAATTTATCATTTACAATAGCCATTTATTCATTATATAAACGGCTAATTTAGTAGTTTATATTCATTTCATTTACTTTCATTAATAATCATTATAAATGACTAATTTAGTCGTATATTCATTTTATTTGTGTTCATTATTAATCAACATAAATTAATTTGTATGATTTTAAAAATGTCATACAATGTGCGTATTCATCTAATATGAAAACACAAAGTCGCATATTTTAATTACAATACTAAACAACATCAAGTGCAACTATAAATAATTTTAACCACATAAATTATATTATATGAAATGTTAAAGTATTACAATATGAGTTGCCAACTTAATATTAGTTGGACTACAATTTACACATGAAATGATGTTTTATCACTTCAAAACATTATCGTTGTGTTGTCAAGGCATTATAGGTGAATTCACCAACTCTGAAGACTTGATCATCAGTGTTTATATGTGTGTCTTATGCGAGATATTGGCTCTAAGGGTATCACCAGACCAGTTCTTCTCTCTCTTTTTGCATTTGTCACTCCAATGTTATTGCTCTCCTCTTTTTTCAATTCATGCTTCTTACCATCAACACTGATTTCATTTTCTGAAAACAAAAGAAAATACAATGCAGTGTAAGAAATGAAAGACAATGAACACTAGAATATAACATAAATTAGACTACAAATAGTTTATACAACTTATACCTTAACATCAACAATGTCAAAGCAATTTTCCTTCAGCATCAATTTCTGCAAAATAAATGTCACGTTATACTTTCCCATTTCTCAACATGCTACATACGATAATTTGAAAATCACATAAAACCAAGATCAAACCCTTTTCTAACCCAAACAAACAAACAGTGCCTCTAAAAAAACTTCATTATAATATTAGCAAATGAAAAGAGAGCTAGTCGACCATTTGTGTTGTTTGACTTTGCCTATTTTTGTTATAAAGTGCTCGAGCTTCAGGAACCAACTAATGTGAGCATGAGCTAAAAACTAACCAACCAATCACTTTTCAACATGAGAGATCACAAATAAACCACAAAATTGATCAGGCATTAAAATTGTGAGCAGACTACCTTGAAATTTTCTTCTTGATAAATACCTCAAAATCCCCTCGTTTCTAATAAGCTTCATGGCTATGTACCTCCATCCTTAATTTCCCTTGCTATATCTTGAATAAAGAATATCCCTTCAACAACTAGTTTTGTAAGAATCCTATCAAGTAACTCAAGAGCCTGGGGTGCATCAATAGTAGCATCCTCCAATGAAAATAGTACAGTCTCCAACCTAGAAACATCAAAATTATATATAGTTATAATTCATAATCGCACATGACCATAGGCTGTAGAAGTCTTGAAATAAACTCAAAATTGAATAGGAACAAACACAAAATTTCAATTTTGTGGTTTATATGATAGCCATTTGATAATAGCTCACTCAGCATCCATGTAATTTTAGGCAGTATTTGGTGTCTTTTTATGTGGAAAATTTTCCAATGGGGCTAGATGTTTTGACCTTTTCTATTTGGATCTAAGCTTAATATGAATAAGTATTGGATTTTTGTTTTAAATGAAAACATAGGTTATTCTTTTTCCTTTTCTGTTTCCCCTTTACATATATATGTTGTGAATTTGCATAATTTTAAACGAAATAAACAATCATGTTAATATGTTTTAACATATTGCAATTTTAAAAATAAATATACAATTTTAAAATTTATAGCTAGAGTTTTGGATTCAGTTCAATTTGAACCAAACAAGAGAGTGGCATTAGTCACAATTTTACTAATATACTAATACTGATAACCAGAAAAGTGTGTTTTTGAGTTGGCTATATCTAATGGCTAATAAAAGAATCCTTTACACAGGTATCACATAGGAATGTTAACCAGAAATCATTTTGGTATAACATAGGAATGTTGACGACATTCCAACATCTCTACCATGTTGATGATTGAATTATGTGAATGAGGATGGAAGGCGATCTGAGATTTTTTTCGCCAAGGGCTTCTAAATGGCTCGGCGATTGGGGATCACGCAATATGGAGGGGGCTCTGACACACATTGCAGCATTGCGATCTTGCGGACAATCGCATGTGTCAGCCCTGGGGTGGGGTTTCTGCTGAGACCACCTACACCTCCTATCGTAGCCTCCCAATTTTCACCCATCCCTTATTGCCTTTCACTGTCACACTTTCTATGGCCCGCACTCTTCTGCAACCATCGATCAACCCGCATCAGATGCCATGGAGGACGAGCTGCTAGATTATTCCCCAGACCCATTAGAGGACGAGTTGTTGGATTATTCCCCAGACCCATTGGAGGGCTTGCCAATCTGGTTCACTCCACAACACTCCCTATCTTTTTCGTCCGCGCAGGCACCTCTCGCATCTGCAGTTTTTCCAGATGGATCTAGGGCTTCCACCGGGCCTCATTTTTCTCTAGATGGATCTTCTTCCCTAGCCTACCACTCTGATTCTTTGCCATCTACATTTCTAGAGTGCTCCCCCCCCCCCTTCCTATAGCTGATCCGGTGCTATCTATGTCATTATCCCCTGCATCTCACCATTTTCTGACATCCCTCCTATTGTCACAGTCCTCCCTCCCTCCCCAGGATATCTCCTCCTCCATGTATCCTATACCTTCCTTGCTCGCTTCTACACCTCCTTTACATCCATCGAACTTTCCCCTGGCTGAACCCTCGTGAATGATGTCATGCCCCCCTCCATCTGGGTGTTTTGCGGGAACTCTCCCTATTGATCTACCCTCACATTCAGTCAGGATGATCGAGGAATCTACCTCGGACTCGGTAGGGGAGCAACCCTCCCTTGGATCTCAACCACACTCATCCAGGAAGTCAGGATGTGTTAAGAAAGGTAATAAGGGTATCGACCTCGCATTCGGAGACCAACACAGGATGGGCGATGTACTTGACACGACAGAGAGGGTTTTGGTCAGACACATTCAGGGCCGAAAATACAACACGGAGTGAATTCGGCTATGGACTATGGAGATCTAGGGACAGTTTATTGATGCTTTACCCTATATCATCATTCTCCCCAAAGGATGGTTCACACTCAGTTTTAGTCAGTCATAACACCCACAATGGGTAGTTGCCCATTATTGGCGTATAGAACAAGCCCTAGTCCTGTTGAAGAGATGGAGCCCTCTATTCGCCCATAAGCGAGAGAACTTGGGTGTTGGACCCATCTGGGTTTGATTACCTGGGCTACCTATGCAATTCTAGTTTGAGGATACCTTCGCACACATTGGCAATGCTCTTGGGTCATATCTTGATCATGACAAATATTATATTGCCACTGGTATCATGACTATGGCTTGAATTTTGGTACATTTGGACACCAAAGAGGGCTTGGAAGAGTCCATTACATTGCGATGGAAGAAATTTACCTAGATCCAACCCCTGGATTATGAAGGTGTGCCTTACCGATGTAGAAGATGTCACAAGGTCGAGCATCTCTACAAGGACTGCCCACTCCTGCAGAAGAAGGTTCCACAATCCCTGCCAACTGAATCTATTCCTGCATCAACTCCACAGGCACAGACGCCCACTCGGAAGACTTCTCAGTGCGGTCAACCCCCTCGGGCCAATATTCTGAATGAAGCCCCTAATGCTCATCCACCTTGGCCCCCTTCGTCACGCATTACCTACTCCAGAGTAGCTGCCGCATAGCCATCTGTAGGTATTACTTCACTCCCTTACTCTGATTCTAATTTTTCTTTTGTATCTACTGTTATTCAATCATTGGTCCTCTTTGTATCTAGGTTGACATTCTCCTCCTCTCATCTCCCTTCGTCTGTGACCCCTCCCTCTATACCTTCTCCCACTCTCCCCCTCTCCTCTGAGGCCTCATCTAACTCTGCGGGCAACCACTCATACTTTCTCAGATCCCTCTCCAAGCTATCTACAACCCCTCTGCCAATTAGCTATTATTCCCCCCCTCCCAAGATCGGGGTATCTTCTCATGGTCGCAAATCATATATTTCTAAAGCCATTGTCCAAGTTGGTCAGGAGGTAGGCCATTGTCCAAGTTGGTCAGGAGGTATTCGATGGATGTCAACACACTCTTGATCGGGTCCTTAGAGCATAGACATCCCATGCATCTGTTCCCTCATGATTATTCTCTCCTTCAATTAACCCCTTGTGATATTATTTTCCTCCAAGAGACCCTTGGCCCTGAATCATCGATTGTCAATATTCTTCAAGGCATGCACCCTAGCTAGAACTTTCATGCCCTGGATGCTCATGGCCGATCGAGCGGCATTGCACTGGGCATCAATCCCCAGTTGATAAATCTCCTTAATATCTGGGGAGGAGAGGGATACTTGGGGACCGACATACAATCGACTGAATTCGGATCTCCCTTTCGCATCTTCAACATATATGGGTCGTGCTCTAATCGACTCACATTTTGGGATCATTTCCTCAACCTCCCCCTCATGAATCATGACAGGCTCATACTCAGTGGCGACCTCAATTTCTCTCTCATTCAAGCTTAATCATGGGGAAATTCCGCTCTATTCCATCCACTATTTGAATAGATTCAAACCCTCATTGAAATGCACTGGCTTGTGGATGTCCTATCACCCAAACTGCAACCTACTTGGCACAATAAGAGGATAGGACAAGCCTCCCTTGCCAGACGATTGGACAGATTCTTGGTCCATGAGGACATTCTTTCCCATATCCCAACTATCGGTAGTGGGTTGGATAGGGGGGACTCTCTGATCATTCTCCCATTTTTATGGAACTTGCTAGATGCACACGACAGATAAGGGCACCCTTCAAATTCAATACTACATGGCTTGAGGATGCATCCTATGTTGAAGTTGTCACTTAATACTGGACTACCCATATAGGACCATCGGACATGGACCCCTCTACTCTCTTTGCCTATAAGATGAAAGAGGTCAAGAGGCTCGCCAGGGTTTGGGCAAAGGAGAAGAGCATTCAGGATGAACAGACTCTGCAATCTATTGAAGAGGAACTTGTTGCAATGAGTTCATCTGACCATCAAGGATTTGAAACGGATGAATCAAAGGCACGCATCTACTTGCCAGAATCTGAGCACACTAAGATCCTGAAGGCCCGTGAAGAGACATGGCGCCTTCGAAGTAGGGCCATCTAGCTAAAATATGGGGATGAGAACACTAACCAACCATTCACTTGTCAACATGAGAGATCACAGATAAACCACAAAATTTACTAGGCATTAAAATTGTGATCAGACTATCTTGAAATATTCTTCTTGAGAAATACCTCAAAATCCCCTCATTTCAAATAAGCTTCATGGCTATGTACCTCCATCCTTGATTTCCCTTGCTATATCTTGAATAAAGAATGTCCGTTCAACAACCAGTTTTGCGAGAATCCTACCAAGTAACTCAAGAGCCTTGGGCGCATCAATAGTAGCATCCTCCAATGAAAATAGTACAGTCTCCAACCTAGAAACATAAAAATTATATAAATTTATAATTCATAATCGCACATGACCATAGACTATAGTAGTCTTGAAATAAACTCAAACTTGAATAAGAACAAACACAAAATTTCAAACTAGCCTTCAGTAAGTTGTCCCTGATTTAGCAAGAAAGGCTCGAACTTGCATTAATATGTATGTAGATTCCCCAAAAAAACAATTTCAACATCTTTCTTGAAAAAATAATTTAATATCCAAAGCGAAATCTCCTCTATGAATCCACATAGTAGAATATGCAAGATATCCAATAGAGGAAGCATGATAATTCTACCTGCTTTAGCCAGCATTCTTGATGATTGTGCTGATATATATTTGTAGAATAGCAACCAGGTTCAAATGGACAGTAAACCCAAATGTTACACTTCTTTTCACCTTTTTCTTGGTCTAAGCAAGCCTGACAACAATCTGCAGCACTTTCTTTATGGTGCGTCAGACCCCATTTAACTGTCGCTCCGTCATAGTCTATATGTGGTTCTGCATGGCATTCAGAGGGAAGTGGCCTACCAGGTATGATTCCATATTCTACAGAAATAATATCAAGCTATGCATCAAGCTTTAATTGCACCATTTTAAGCTAGGATTCTCCAAACCCTTGCTGCCCTTGGACAAATTGAACAAAGAAAAAATATAACTCATTCAAAAATAACACACCTGGGAAAAGGTGGAAAAGAAAATAGATGTTAAAACAAAATACTTTGAATTTTAACAGTTCTTCACTGCAAAATTATAAATTCCATTCTCCTGCATGTAAGTAATAAAATTGTTAAATTTAGCAAAATAACAATAACCTTAAATATGCTGAAAAAAATAACCTAGAGAAATTGTCAAGAAACCATAATCCTCAAGTCATAAAATTAAAAATAGATAAGACTGCTATATGAATACTTTGTAAAACACGCTCTCAAGACATAATGCAGTGAAGAGGACAAAATAATTTGGTGATGCTAACCTAATAGTCAAAATCCCAAGAAATCAAAAGCGAAAACACCAAACTAAGATTGCCCATATATTCATTACCGATCTCAGGTCCATCCTCCAGCATCTTTCCACTATCCTTTCTTGAATCTTCGGGAGGTAATGAGAATCCAGCTTCCTCCAACATAGGGCCCCAGTGAGTCTCCAATACTTTTTCCACCATCTCTGTTCATGGGAACCCCAATACATAATGTATAAACACACGCCCAAATTTGGGAGTTGTGGACCAAAAGGAGAAGGGAGGAAAAGAACCTGATGTCACAAAAAAATACTATGCCATCACAACTAACAGACAAGCCATTAGTTGAAGTCACACATAAGTTGAATAGAAAAAATGCATACTAGTATCTTTGGCTTCTGTGGAGGAGTTCACGCTGGCTTTCATTGCTTCATGTTTCTTAGCTTCTTCAAGATTTTTCGTCTGCCATTCTTCAAGGGCTATCACTTAAAAAATGTAAGCATTAACAACATATTGATGTAACTGCCAAATTCTAAAACAGTCAATAGTTTTCTTTGTTACTGAACTGGGTAACACTTTAATTTTACATTATTACTCAACTAGTGGGTTAACAATTTATAACTTTTGAGGAATCTAGAGCTAAAAAGTTGCTGAGATTTATATAATGAGCAAATGTATGAGCTCACACATGTCAATTGTTAGAAGCTATGTGAAGGGTGGAATATATGCTAGAGCAGTCATAGCATATGGAAAAGGGCGTTCATGATGTTATATTCCCAAGGGTTAATGATATTGATCCTTTAATTTGATTATGTGAGGTCTCTAAGCAATTCAATGATTTATAATTCCCTAGTACCTCTGCAGGAATTTCCCCTGATATTTGATTGCCCTGGAATTCAAGGCAAAGCTCTGAAATCTCTATTATGAAGCAAAAAGGGAGCTATAAATATTCCCTAAAAATTGGTTGTCATTTAATAATAATCCATAAGATGGTTGTTCTTTCATTATCCCTTCATCTATTAGTGGTGGAGAAAGCAAACCAGTGAAGTTGTTACTGTTTGAAATCATGAAGCACCGTCAAACCCTTACATAGAATGGAAGTGACTGGATTGCTTCCCCAAATACCACACATAAAGATATTAGATATAATGGAAGTATCTGGATTGCTTCCCCAAGACCACACATAAAGAGAGATGAATAAAGAGTAGCAAAGGTGACCTGAGCTTGTGAACTATCGAAAAACTCATTTATTGAAAGCAGTGGTGGTTTGGTGAAGCTATTATTCGAGCAAGTTTAAATGTTGTTGTAGAAATTTGAATAATAGCTGAATTATTCACCGAGATTATCCTAATTACAAACTATTTAAGCTTCATGCATAATACATAACCTCTTCTACAATTGATCATCAATATGCGGAAATCGAAACAGTCGCATGCATACATAAAACAATAATCAAGCACACATATCAACATAGTATGTAATGGGGAAAGCAATAGATGAAAACCCCCAACTATCTGTATATTATAATGATAGAGAACATGTAACAATACATAGCACAAATCTCTCACAGCTCTCAGCACTATCTCACATGCTACACACAAACTTGCACGGAAGATGAACAAGTCACAAGTTCAAATCTCCTCCACAAGTCTGCCTGCCTCTACTGCGCAATCCAAGATGAGAATGAATGAGATCCAAGTTAGAATCCCCTTGGTTTTAACTACGCAATCCTCATTGGCAATCTCAATCAATGTGTGTGCAAATCTCATGCACAGCCATAGTCACAATTGATAGTAGACTCACCCTTTCACCCACCTCTAACACTGGTCTCCACTGAACTGTCCATGCATTGCAGTTAACTGATGTGTTCTTTAGTTGATTTATGAGTTAATAATTAGTGAATTAATTAATAATTAATTCACACCACTTATCACTAGTGTATTTTTCAGTTAGACTAAATACAACTAGTTCAACTAAGTTAAACAGAACACAACTCCACCAACTGTCTCATCAACTCCACCAAACTCTGCCACATGAGTTCTAACTGAAGTCAACCATGCAATAGCTCAACTAACCCTTAGGGAAAGCGTATTTCCTTCTGTCAGCTGCATGTGCCACATCCAAGCATCAAACTGAAGTGCTCCAAGAGGATAAGATAATGTTTATAGTCTAAATATTATTAAGGGTTAATAATATTTGACTGTTCTATTTTTAGCTCGACGGTCTAAAAATAGAAACCGCCCAATGTCTAAAAATAGAGGTCCATCTATTTTTACCAACTCAACCAATCATCCATAAATAGCATCCTGCAACTCATAGACCATGATCCATATGTCTAAAAATAGACATAGTCTAAAAATAGACTTTGCACCAAAAATAGCCTGCGGGCCCACTTAGTGAAGGCGACTTCATTTCACTAAGCTCCATCATCTTGTTTCATTTTCAACAGTTGCTAGATAATTTGTTTCCACTAACATTAAATAAAAGCATAAAAGAAATTGGAAATTCAAGAATCGTCCCTCTAAGTTGATTGCCTCTCAAGTGAGAAAATACAAGTTCCTGCATCTACCCAAAACTATAAGAATTCAACTAGACAAAATATTTTGACACAAATTAAGGATCTCCAAGCTACTACATTCACCCCAAATCTCAGGGAAGGTTGCATTTTGAGTTTTCTGTAGAGCCCAAATAATATTAACACGAGTAAGTGTAATAAGATCAATAGGAATATCTCCTTGAAAATAGTTGAGCTCCAATTTTTCACTATTTGATAAACCACTAGTAGGCTCAGAATCAATATAATTTTTTCCAAGGGTGTAGTCCAGCAGATTTGTGAACACAAGTACATAATGCTCATGGAAATTTCCCATCTCCTTGTAAATCTAATGAGTGAGGGAGTTCCTTAAAACATCTACCATTTCAAGCATGGATTGTTTGCCAATCTCTATTGGGATAACTCCATCTAAAATATTTGGAAACAAGGAAATGAAACTAAGTCTATAACAATTCCCCAACTTTGCAACTCCAATTTTTCACTGTTTGATAAACCACTAGTAGAATCAGAATCAATATAATTTTTTCCAGGGGTGTAGTCCAGCGGATTTGTGAACACAAGTACGTAATGCTCATGGAAAATTCCCAGCTCCTTGTGAATATCATGAGTGAGGGAGTTCCTTAAAACATCTAGCATTTCAAGCATGGATTGTTTGCCAATATCTATTGGGATAACTCCATCTAAAATATTTGGAAACAGGGAAATGAAACTAAGTCTAGAACAATTCCCCAACTGTGCAGCTCCAATTTTTCACTGTTTGATCAAGGAGTAAGCTATAATGCGAATTTTTGGAGATTCTAATCACCCAAAAAGCGCATTATTCCGGCGGACAAAATAGTGGGCCCCAAGAGCTGTTACCCTGCTCGTCACCACGACGTTCAGGCTCTGTTAGTCCTCCGCTACCCATTTGTGAGTTTTTGGGGATCGAGGCAGACAATGTACAGTCCTTTGAAAAGAAAAAACTGCTCTGATGGAAGTCATTAATTTAGTCTAGGCTTGTTTGAACTTTGAATCTCTTCAAAACAAAAAAAAATTTCCAGGAAGGACGCCATGAACGAGCACACCATGAATTTCCAGGCTAGTAGTTAAGTGTAGTCTAATCATTACAATGAAGGCTGCAGAACGACAGCATGCAACTGTGGTGGAATGCATTTCTGAAAAGTCATCATAATCAACATCCACAAAATTCTGGCCCATTATGCTTGAGTCTTCCACTTCATCTTCATTATCATTATACCTGAAACAAAAACAAAAATTTGACCATGAGTGGAGTGTCTATTTCAAAAATTTGGGTGTTTAAAAGAAATACACACAATTCACTCCTAAAAAAACACAACAATATCACTATATGATTAACCATGAAAATCTTCATATTTTCATAACCCATTTCAAAAAACTTGGATGTTCAAAAACAATATATACAATTTTCTTAAAAAAAACCTATGTTTAAATGTGAAAATTTTTACTGCAAAATATGACTAACTGAGATCGATCTGTGACCAGACAAAAACCAGAGGTCTCCTTCCCCATCACCAAAAAACAAAAAGGGTAACCTTCCATCACCAAAAAACCAAAAGGGTTGACTTCCATCACTCCCCAAATAGAACCTAAGGCTCACTTTTCTCTCCCATCCAAGGAGAAAACGAATTTACAGACCTTAATATCAAACCCAAAAATTTATGACTAGCCATTCAACATAAATTCCACCCACTTTTATCTAAACTTTTAAAGACCATGTTGGAAGGACCTAATGTCACTTACCTTGGATTGACTGAAGTAGGCCTTGGTAGTGATGTGTATCCACTCTTATAAGTCTGAAATCATTTCCCCAATATTCTTTCTCAGTGCAACTGAAATCAGCAAATGGTGCAGCAGTAAAAAATTTTGGCAATTATAATTTAGGGGAAACTGAACTTTACCTGATGGAAAATTTCACAGGTGGTGTACCCCTTTTCATTGCACCAACATTGCAGGCACTTGTGATGGGAAAACTGCACACCAATATTCAAATCAATGAGAATTCGTAACTTGAAGTATAAGTCAATGTCAAATATAAAATACAGACTGACAAGATTTTAAGGAGAAGGAAATTAGCCTCTCTCTTAGTCTCAAGGTTAAAGTGAGCTAGTTGGTACCAAGCCAGCTGATACCAGTTTATAGGTACACGTTTATAGGTACACTTATTTAGAGATTTCACAAGGTTCAAAGTTTTATAAGCATAAAACTATTATCATTATATTTAAAGTTCATTATGTTAATTATATCATGTTATTAGCAAGGATTTGAATCTGGGTAACAAGATTTTGAATCTGGATTTGAATCTGGGTAGAGAAAATAACAACCATTCTCCAACATCAAAATATTATGAGATATCATGTTACTAACATTTCTTATTATTAATAAAAATTTGAATCTGTGTAGAGAAGAACCATTTCCCAACCATCCTAAATAAACCCAATTGACTAAACAGAAAAGATATTATACTGTTGTAAGTGGTTTTTTAAAATGTCATAAACCCAAAACTTGTAAAAATTCAACAACCTTGACACTTCCAGAGCAAGCACAGAGGACTTCAAGGTTGAAGATTTCTTCCTCCTCTTGGCATATTCTACACTTTGCAAGGCCTTGCTAAAGTTGCTCTGATGGTTATGGAGTGATCATCTAGTCGATCATATATAGGACAAGCACAACCCATCACAGCAACTTCTGCATTAGCAGCAGCAGACGAAGAAATAAAATTGATTTCGCATATTGGGAAGGAGCAGTGCTCGTTCATGGCATCCTTCCTGGAAACAATTTTTTGTTTTGAAGAGATTCAAAGTTCAAACAAGCCTAGACTAAAGTAATGACTTCCATCAAAGCAGTTTTTTTATTTTCAGAGGAATGTACATTGTCTGCCTCGATCCCCAAAATATCACAGACGAGTAGCGGAGGACTAATGGAGTCTGGACATCGTGGTGACGAGCAAGGTAATGGCTCCCGGGGCCCACTATTTCGTCCGCTGGAATAATGCACTTTTCGGGTGATCGAAATCTATGAAAAGTCGCATTATAGCTTACTCCTTTGATAAAACACTAGTAGGCTCAGAATCAATATAATTTTTTCCAGGGGTGTAGTCCAAAATATTTGTGAACACAAGTACATAATGCTCATGGAAATTGCCCAGCTCCTTGTGAATCTCATGAGTGAGGGAGTTCCTTACAACATCTAGCATTTCAAGCATGGATTGTTTGCCAATCTCTATTGGGATAGCTCCATCTAAAATATTTGGAAACAAGGAAATGAAACTAAGTCTAGAACAATTCCCCAATTGTGCAACTCCAATTTTTCACTGTTTGATAAACCACTAGTAGGCTTAGAATCAATATAATTTTTTCCAGGGGTGTAGTCCAGCGGATTTGTGAACACAAGTACATAATGCTCATGGAAATTTCCCAACTCCTTGCGAATCTCATGAGTGAGGGAGTTCCTTAAAACATCTATCATTTCAAGCATGGATTTTTTGCCAATCTCTATTGGGATAACTCCATCTAAAATATTTGGAAACAGGGAAATGAAACTAAGTCTAGAAAAAATCCCCAACTGTGCAGGAATTTCAACAATCAATGAGTTACTCGATAGATGGAAATATTCCAAGGATTATCATGTTCTCAATAGATCTACTTCTATCGCTCCAGAGAGTTGATTAAAATATGAAGATAAAAAATTTAGCTTCATAAAATCCCCAAGACTTGGGGGAATTGACCAATTTTGCGTGTTTCCTGCTAGATTTAGTATTTGAAATTTGTGACATATGCCAAGCTCCATAGGAATGCTTCCACTAAGGAAATTATACCCAAGGCTAAGTGCACATAAGGTAATTAATTCCTTTAATTCCAACAAAATTATCTAGTAAAAGAATTGTCTTGAAGTTGAAGTACTTCTAGAGCCCTTAGTTTTGTGATCTCTCTTGGAATCTCTCCAAAGATTTCATTATAAGGCAGCAATAAAATTTGCAACTCTATCAAATTTCCAACAAATGGAGACAATTTCCCTATAAGCCTAAAAGCCACCTGATTTCCTCCTCGGTACCCAACCAAAGAATCCAAAATAGAAAAAATCAGTTGAAGTCACACATAAGCTGAATAGAAAAAATGCATACCAGTATCTTTGGCTTCTGTGGAGGAATTCACATTGGCTTTCATTGCTTCACGTTTCTTAGCTTCTTCAAGATTTTTCGTCCGCCATTCTTCACGGGCTATCACTTAAAAAAATGTAAGCATTAACAACATATTGATGTAACTGCCAAATTATATAACAGTCAATATTTAACAGTCAATAGTTTTCATTGTTACTGAACTGGGTAACACTTAAATTTTACATTATTACTCAACTAGTGGGTTAAAAATTTATAACTTTTGAGGAATCCAAAGCTAAAAAGTTCCTGAGTTTTACCTTGTTAGAAAACTTGAAGGCATGCCTGAAATGGGTCAGAGTATCAACCAGTCTTCTCTTCTCCACCATAAGACTTAGCAACTCATGAATTACTACACAGGCATGCTTCTCAGCCCATCGAATTCTGAAATAGAGCGAGCTTGCCGAATTTAAATTACTTTTAGGCTCATGTAATTGAATAGAGCTTGACTGATATTATAGAATATAAGTTAGTTGAAACTTGAAACTTGTTTCTATAAGTGGAGTAAAGCGTGCCAATTTTCATAGATTCTTGGGAGTTTGAGTAGAAATAAATCATTAATATAGGTGACACGATGATTCATTCAATGTCTATGGAGTAGAAGATCAATGTCTAGGAAAGGATGAATGTGAGAAGAAATTCCAGAATTGTCTAGTTAGCATAATATTACAGGCCTTCAAGCGATGTAAAAATATGTCCTTTGTGCACAAAGATTTGTCAAGTGGGTGCAAAGGCTCCTCGAAAACTTATCCATTCCATCAAAGTTGGCCCTGCACTGTCTTTTGTGTCTCTTTTTTCTACTTCGTCAAGCCAATGTTTCAGGATCACACCTTTGGTGGGAATGCCATATGGGCCATCTTGGCTATGGTGTTGGTCTTTGAATTCAATTTATGTGATTATATATTAAAATATTTCCTCTCGGATTTATCTGAATTTGAAATATTTTAGATTTTATAATATTTATAAATTTGTAATCAGCTAAGTTTAGTATTAAAATCTCCAAATTCCTCATTACTTTGCTATGTTAAAACCTGCCTAATATTGCTAATACGGTGCTTTTCGAAGATTTTAATTTTCTCACAGATTTTGCCTAGCAATTGTTGGGATAGTCCTTACTTGTGATATAAAAAACAAGGAAGTTATATTAAAATCTCCAAATTCCTCATTACTTCTTGAACTTTTATGTTGTATCTTCCTTAGCTTAGACACCTTCTTATTATCTGGTTTCTTTACAACCTCGCTCCTTACTGTCTTCATACAATCTCAGCATTAGGTTAAGTGCTTCCTTAATCCAACCATTACGACGTGCGTGCCCTTCTTGCTTTTAGGTAAGACTTGGGATGGGAAAGCTGCATTTATGGAATGGAAGTTTGACAGTACCATATTTGTATTTGAATCATTGGAACTTCCTTTGGAAACAATTCTTAAAACTTCCTAGATCGAATGGGGAGGGGATTGGCACTTTTAACTTTTCACTATTTACCTGCGCCTACTTGCATTACTTTCTCTTTCACAGCTACCCATGTTATGGTTTTTCTTTTATCAGTTGAGCTTACTACCCAATTATATGCATTCACTATAGCCAGACGATCTTTACAAGGCTTTCTTGGGTTGATGTAACATCGCCATTCACCTTTATCCTACTGCCATTTCAAAACCCACCTTACCAACCTTTCACTACCTACCTCACTTACCACACTTCTCTGTCTGATGCCCCAACCTAGTGCTTCAGGCAAGAATACAGTACCAAGTACTATATTATCCTTTTCAGGACAAGATTAACTTAAACCCCAGAGACCTTCGATTCATTTCAACTCCATAGGAACTTTAGATGCACACTCAACAATTTTAGTCCCACTTAATTACCATCTTTACTATTTACCTTCCATAGGCTCACTTACCTTAACAAACATTTGCTTAATTAAAGGTGGGTACAACACTTAGAACTGAATGAGATTTAACTTCTTGAACTTCCGAGGCCTGTCAAGTATAAGACCAGTGTCCAGATTATTAGCTTCTTCCAAGGCCTTTTCTGCAAAAGAGACTACAAGAGTATGATCCCATGAAGTTAACTCCAATGCAAGCCCATAATATATATCAACAACCTCAAAAAATTCAGGATACTTGTTGCATAAATTAGTTCTGAAATCCATGGGGAGACCCATATCAGTAGCTAAGTAGGAAATCTTCTCCAGCAATACCCTCTTGCTCATAGACATCATTAAAAGCTTCCTGATATTCTCAACAAAGAGGCACTCCATTTGAGATTTAATCTGCACTTCTTCCCAGTGCAGCTGTTGTGCTTGGGGAGTCAATGTGAAATACAATCAGTATCTCGAACTTTTTCATTGTATATTTCAATAATTTGAACAACAACCTCATATATAAAGGTATCCTTTCTTTGTTTTGATATCTGGAATAAGTCATTCAAGGCTTGATAGTTCACACCCCAACTCTCCTCTGTAGACTCCTTGAATTAAAAATGATCAAAGCCTGCTTTAGCTATTAGAATAACCATAATAGTCAAGTTAGGGAAGTAAAGGCATTTATATTACCCACCTCTTTCTAATAGTACTAGTAATTTGTAACCTTCACAAATTACAAGACAATCCTCCAAGCATATCCTATCCAAGGTCTCTTCCAATCCTGTAGAGCCACATTATTTTGGAAATGTGATATCAAGCACTTTGCTATACCAAACTCAGTGATTAATTTTTTTAATTGGTTATGTTTCCTCAATGGAAAGAAGAGGAGCTTTAAGAGAAATTCTATGGAACTGCTTCTCACTAGTTTTTGTAATATGCCCTTCTGGACCAATCATGCATTCCATTAAGGTGACAATTGCTTTACGAATTGGATCAATAGGAGGGTCTGTTAATTGAGAAAACATCTGCTTTAAGTACTCAAATATTATTTTTAGTCTATTTGACATCATAGCTAAAGGTGTATCATTCCCCATGGAATCAAGAGATTTTGTTCAATATTTTTCCATAGGAAGCAACAACATTTTCAAAGCCTTAATTGTTTGTTTGAACAATGAAATGCATATTTAAACAAATAGCTCATAAATGCAAACATACATTCAAAAATACCTCATAGCATATTTACATACAAATCACTTAGCCATAAGCCTTCATTAGTGACAACAAGCCATATATTCCCATGTTTTCCATTATATCACCCAAACTATCAACTTGTAAACCAATACAATCAACAAGCTATGGAAAATTTATAGTTGACATCCAGGGTGACTAAGTCCTTCCATACAATACATGTGATCATTTAGTCAAAATTTTATTTGCAATAAAATCCAAATGAGGAGTTTCAAAACTTAGTCCAAATATTAAGAAAAAAAATGTTTTGTTCTATATCCGAGTTATCAAAAAAGAGTGGTTGGATTTGAGAAGTTATATATGAACAACAACAAGAAGACCATCTAGATCAATGAATTTTCCAAATACTTCTTCGGCCACCGAGTGAAACTATTTTCCTTCTCCTTCAAACAAACACATCCATCTATTTTATCTTCATACGGAAGGGGGATGTTACTTATGACATTAATGACATTTACATTTGCATCTTCTAGACCAAGTGGCACTCCATGTATGATAGAAATTGACTGAATTCGTCCAATGCCAGTAATAGCACTGTCATATGGATCTAATATATTCACTTTGTCACCTACCTGGAGTAGGTCATGCCCTTCCGGAGTTAATAAGCACTGTCAAAAACAAAAAAGTATACATAGATATTAGGAAAATAATAATTAAAATTAAATTGCAAAAACATACATAGATATTTAATTAACTGAATAATATGCACTCAGTGAGTTAATATCTAAAATACCAGCAGGATTTGGCACCGATTGGGAATGTTCAAGTGCATCAATTTCGTCATATTTTAGAACTCTCGAGGTAACCATTTTTCCTTTAACATCCTATATGTGATTTCATTATGCAAAAATAAAATATTACATTAAAACAAAATAAGTTATAACATAGCAGAAAACAGTAAATATAATATTAAAACATTAAAATATTGATAACACTAAAATAGAAGCATATAGCTCTTGTAGATATCTACAAAAAAATACTTTCACATGTTCATGGCCCTTTTTTGAGTCATTTAGCATTCTTGCACCATCCAAATTTACATTTTCTTCCCGTGATTGATAGGAATTGCCAATAAAAGAAGGCTTCATGAGTGAAGGGAAATGGAACCAAAACATTAACATATTATAAATTCAAGTGAAGCACTGGTTGCAAGGGAATTATAATTTTCTTACCTCATCTAAATCGATGTTAAATTCCTTCTTTTTCCATGCAGCAACAAGAGGTTTAATGGAGGAGGCTATGGTTGATATTGTCTTTGCCAAACCAGTTATACATTGCATTGCATGATTATAATTCTTACTATGGTTTTCAACAGTAGATAAAGCTCCTATTTGTCTACTCTGGACGTCATAGATGGAATTTAACTTTCTATTGGATTTTTTGACATATAATTATGTTTGGAATTTTCCAAGTCTGCCATATAATGAGCCATTTCACTCATCACTGGTTCTCTTTTAGCTTCTTCAACCTACAAATAATTTTCAACGCACAACTAGTTGGATATTAAGAAAAATCAAAACACATAACACAATGTACAATATTCAACAAAAAAATTGTATACTTACAAATAATTGTTGTTTGGCTCGCAACCCACCTCGACCCAAAAAATATCGAGCCTTCACCTGCTCTCTTGCTTTCTTCACTCTTATACTCTTTAACAAATACTCTTCAGCATGCATACTTTCCTTCAAATCTTCCCATTGTTTGGGAGTCAAGCTACTCTCCCTATATTTTCCATCCAAGATTAATTTTCTACATTTATGCCTAAAGTTATTCATCAAAATTCTCATTCTGCGCTTATAATATTTACTAGAAATCCTTCCACCAATAGTCTCAAAAACATTTTCCATTTGTTGGATCACTTGATCAACATTTCTTGGATCTTGATCTGCAAATTTGGATTTGGTAACATCCAAATGAGACCTTCTTCTTGTGCCAAACTTTGTGGCCCACCTTGATGCATTTGGTCTAGTAGGATCACCATATTTTACCTCAATCAAGTAAGCCTTCTTCCCTTCTGATTTTTCGTTCTTTTTCTTCCCTAAAAGGCTTTGACTAATTCTTTGTCTTTTGACTAGAGCTGATACATCTTCAAAACCAAGACTAGGTGATGGAAAATCACTCATACCTGTGGCTAAAGAAGGTGTGGTAGTTCCTAGCACCTTACTTGGAGAAGATGTAATTGGTGTGCTTTCTGTGGCAAAAGACTGAATTGGTTGCTCCTTGTCCACAATAGGTGTGGCACTAGGTTGCACACAAATCTCCTCAAATGTGCCTTCAAATCTTTTCTTTAACTGTAAATAAATTTTTTGCAACTCTGCTTCTTTAGAATGTGCCAATTTTTTGCGAACACCTTGGACATGATCATCTGATATATCAGGAAGTTGATAATTAGTATTGTCAGCTTCATCTCCATGCATTGAATTACCACAGCGTTTGCTTCTACGAGTTGGCAAGGATATGTCTTTGCTTGCTTTTTTTTTCTTCTCATTGTCTATGGGATCCAAGTTTCCCCGATAAAAAAAAAATAATTATCAAATAATGGCCTACATCATCAAATATATTATATATAACTTTCATTAAATATGCATAGATATAAAAAGTGACGAAGAGTAACTACTTACTTATTCACCAAACCAAGAGATGAGAAATATTCTTCATTTTTTGTGATGTGTTATTTACGAACATGCTCATATTCTATCATATTTTCATTATTGCTAAGATCATTTTTACGTTTCAACCCCTTCTTCATAGTATTTATGTCCTAGATTTCACATTTAAAGAAAAAATATTAGTGCATGGACAAATAACAATTATAAAATATATCTATTATACGATCATGCATTATGATCAATGAGAATGAATTAACCTTAAATTGATAGAAGGAACACTTTAATCAGTATCAACACCTTATCTAGAATTATGGATTCTATTTTTTTAATTGCAAAAAAATTGTAATATTTGCATAAATTTATCACATAATAAAAACATAGCATATTTCAATTGGGAATGCAGATTGGTTGTCCCAACCATTGTAACATTATTGAATCTATTATATGTGTAATAGTATCAGTGCCATACATCTTTGGTGAAGAGCTCCTGAACCATATTAAGACTTTGAGCCCTTAGTAAACATACTCCAGAGACTTACATTTAGCTTCGAGGTTTGCAAGATGAAAATCAAATATCCCCCAATAAAAAGATACGCATCCCCCAATTTAACAACTAAAATAACATTAGAAGAATCTAGATTTTCCTGAGGAAAAAAAAAACAATTATAGAAGTTACAAAATAAATATTAAAGTTAGAATAACTTCATGTAGGAAATTTTATTTAAGGATCTAGTAATCCTCTTTAAGATAAATTGAATCACTTCATGCTACAATAGAGTTACTGGAATGAGACAAAATTCACACAAAGTGAAAAATGAATGATAAATTTCACACAGAGTTTAATACAACCATCTGGCTAATCCCATGGCCAAAACAATAAAATCCATTTGCATAGTGAAAATTTATGCCATAAAGTCAAGTTGATAAATCATCATCATGATCATTTGTGTGGTCATCAAGATCACAATCCTGATCACTTGTGTATACATCTGCTTGATTTCCTTCATTTTCCTCGTACATTATATTGTCCTGACCATGAAATATGTTTTCTATCTCTGTATCTTCATTGGAAATCAATGCTTCATCTTCAAATACTCTATCGCCATCTTCATATTCTTCCTCCAATGTTTCTTGTAAACTATTACATTGCCCATCAACCATTATATCAACATATTCCATGAATTTCCTTTTTGAGCGGGGCTCTATTTGAACGACTTACGACCATCCTGAGCTTGTCACATCACCAATTAAAAATGCATGGTTAATTTGAATAGGGGAAACATATGGCTCTTTGGTCTTCAGTAAAATTTGGCGTGTATTTACACGTACAAATCCATACTCATCATGTTGTATTACAGATGGCTTGATCCATTTACATTTTAATAATATAGGACTAGTTTCACCATAATCAACTTGAATAATTTCTTGTATGAATCAAACCTACAAGTTCTTTTCAGTGTTGTGATGAAATTCAACACTAACAATACAATCACAATTTGCGTTTCCTATGTCCCTTTCTTCCACTCTTAAATGAGTACCATAGGCCCACATCCCACTGAAAGAAGAAGCCCATATACTTGGAGGTTGTGAAAGCTGAATTTCCTCCTTCGTCATATCTTGACCTTCTTGTCATGCATCATTAATTGCATCAACAATCCAATCATCAAATTTTGGAAAAGAACGATCTCCAAGGTTCAAATCTTGAAGTGTACGCTTTCGATATGGATGCATCCATTTTTGAATCTCTTATTCGTATTTTTTGCATAGAAAATGAAAAGTAAGAGTGATAATAATTTAGCTATTAAATGAAATTAAATAAATAAATTATGATGTAAATAATATGTTACCTACGCCACTTATCGAATGATGATGTGTTTTGAAGAACATAGGCATGTATGGAAATTCTTTCCTCATTTGATAGCTTGAAGCGATGTCCATTTCCTTCTAATACTTCACCTGCAACTCTCTGGTCGTCATCATCATCCCATACACGCCGATTGACATTGATAAAATCCTTCATATATTCTGTGCAAAACCCTATGGCCTCTTGCATTAATATCCTTCACAAATGCTACCTTCTGGTTTTGCCTTATTACGAACAAAATTTTTCAAAACTTTCATGTATCGCTCTATAGGATACATCCATCTTGTTCTTAATGGGCCACAATGCTCTAGTTCATGTTCTAGATGTATAAGAAGATGCATAGAAATATTGAATATTGCTGGTGGAAATTCTTGTTCCAATAAGCAGAGGACTTCAACAACCTCTCCCCTCAAATTATCAAAGTTTGAAGGATCCAGCACATGCAAACTCATTCTTTTTAAGATTAGGCCCAACCTTATAATTTCCAATCTTGGTCCCTTTTCCAAACTTGATATGACTGCAATAGGTAAAATATCCTCAATTATGACATGATAGTCATGGGTCTTGAGGCTTCTTAAGCTATTATTTTTCGGTTTGGCTTCAAATATTAGCACTTACATATCCAATAGGAAATCGAGTCTGAGACATCAAATTTAAGAATTGTGCACGTTGATCCTTTGTCCACACATAAGGAGCAATAGGTTTTCTGTATTTTCCATTACCATATTTTTCAACCCAAATATTTCAACGAATATTTAGTTCTTTAAGGTCTATGCGTGATGACATTGTATCGTATGCACCAAAAAGAGTTTCTATAATATCAAAAGCTATGTTTTTCTCAGTATGCGTAAAGTCAACAGTATGCCTAATGGTTATATGCTTAAAGTATGGCAATTTATAGAATATGCACACTCTTTTTACACCACTATCGTAAAGTGGATCATTTTTACTACCACGAATGCCACCATTTTCAATAAATTGCATTCTTTTTTCTACATTTTCAATAATGTAATCACTTGTTATTGCCAGTGGTGCTTCACGATTCTCTTCCTTACCATTAAAATGTGACTTTTTTCGACGAAATGGATGCTCCATTTTGAGGTAAGCACGATGTCCACAATAAATACACTTGTGCATACTACTTGAGTGCCTCACAAAACCCTTAAGGATGCAAGTTGTACATCCATGGTATCCATGAACATTGAGACCAGTCAAATTCCATATGCAGGAAGATCGTGTATTGTAAACAATAAAGAAGCTCTTAAAGTGAATTGAATTGAATTTCCATCCCTTAAAATTTGAATTGCTTCAATTCCTTTCCACAATTCCACTAGCTCATCAAATAATGGTTCTAAATAAACATCAATTGCATCTGAAGTCACACTTTTTTTCCCCGGTATGATCAATAACAACATCAAGAAAAATGGCTTGGTTGCTAACCATGGAGGCAAGTTATAATTTATTAAAAACACTGGCCAAGTTGACCATTTAGTGCTTTGATCTGAGAGAGGGTTCACCCCATCTAGAGCTAAACCTAGTCTTATATTGCGAGGATCTTGGGAAAAATCAGAGGATTTATTGTCAAATTCCTTCCAAATCTTAGAATCAGCCAAAAATCGTTGTTTTCCATTGGTGCTCTTATTTTTGGCATGCCATTGCATTAGCTCGGTAATGTCTCGACACATGTACATTCGAAGCAACCGTGGGATTAGTGGAAAGTGGTGAAGAACCCTTCTCGGAGCTGAATTTGATTTCAACCCTAGTCTATACCTGCCTTCTTTACATTTTGGACATTCAGTCTCACTTGCAAGATTTTTGCGAAACAATACACAACCATTCACACATGTGTGGATGTTTTCATACCCTAAGCCTAGCTTGGTGATTTTCACTTTACATGCTCTTCATTTTGTTTACATGCTCTTTGTTTTGTTGGTAGTGTGGAGTCGGGTGGTAACAATCATTGTAAAAATGCTAATAACTCATCAACACTCTCATTTGTCTAACCATGCACCACTTGCAAGTTAAGAATTAAAAGGATTGTTGTTAAATGACTTAAATTGCAAGTACCATACACAGGTTTTAAAGCATCCTCCATCAACTTCTGCCATTCATCCTTGAAACCCTCATTCAGCATTCTATCAACTTCAATCCTTTCATCAAAGGTTCCTACCCTTTCATTTGCGTTTGTTGCCTCTTCATCTATGTCTAGTGCCTCTACATCTCTCATGCTATGCAATTCTATCCTATCTGGATAACAATTTTGAGGGAAAGGGCTTATACCGCTATGCCCATATTTTAGCATATGTTGAAAAATCACACTTCTTTTTCTCATTTTCCCACCACGAAAATCATTACATGGACATGCATATTTAAGCAAGCTCTTCTCATCAGCTATTCTCTCATCATGTGCATGGTATTCATCTGTTGTCAAAATTGGGCTTTGACTCATCTTCAATTTTCTGCATTCAAAGATGAAACTAATATGTTAACTCTTTACTTTCAACTCTTTTCAGAATTTTATTTGTAAAAGAGAAGTTTCAGCTCCTATTTAAGCACAAATGTCAATTGTGCAAACTTTTTAGAAACAACATATAGGAAGAGAAGACTACACATTTTTTTACCAGTGTGAACACACCCATACACAACAATCACATAGTTAAACAACAAAATAAAGTCATATTTGAGAGAAAGCTTTTGGATCAGCACTTGTTTGAGGAGATATTTTTGTTGTATTTACACCTTTTGAACGCAGATCTATCAGCATGACAGCAAATTTTTTTGGTTTTGAACGCAGATCTATCAGCATTACAGCAAAATGTTTTGGTAAATATATTAGCATTCTTAAGGGCACAACCCTTGCGGACATTTTTAAACATTCATTACATCAACAGTGAGGAGAAGAACACACCAATGGGAGTTGCCTTAGCAGAAAATAGGATGCATCACTCAGCTAAAGGGGAGGCACTTGGCAATGATGAAGTCACAGTTACCAGTAGTGAACTCTCTCCTTTAAAGCCTATTTCTGACATGTTCCCAGTGCTCATTCCTAGAAAATGAGGGCACTCCAATTGAGGGAGTCACTTACCTATTCATGGTAGCATGACGAGTTACAAATTATCACCTTTTTGGCACTTGAAGGGAATACATTATGTTTTTGGCCACTTGCATGGAGGGCACATTAATGAAGGATTTACACCACATTCTCTCCTTATTCCTAGCATGCAAGAGGGTACATTATTTGGAGATTTACATTACTTTTCTAAGCTTTAAGAAGCTCACCCTAGTAAAAAATATGCCTTTGGAGTCATATTTGTTATTCCTATCTTCATCTATAATTATGTGACTGGTCTTTGATACTCATTCAAGACCTTCACAAGTTGTAATAATATTACCTAGGATAAAATGTCTCTTAGTAAACTCCAGTTGATCAAGAAAAATGGTTCAGGCTGCCATATTTTTTATTATAAGACACATTACAAAGTGTGATAGGCCGACAATTTCTCACTATGTTTATCTTGTTGTCTATCTTGAAACTAGTGTATTTTATCTTGTTGTTGAAGTGAGACACCTTGTATGTGTCTCAAACAATTGATTTATCACAATATACTCAAAATTATCCCACATTTCCTTCAAAAGATGTGTGAATATTCAGCAGTGAAATTTTCCTCCAGTTACCATTATGGCATAATCATATATGAACAAACATTCATATTATGTAAATGAAAATACAATCCCAAACCTTCCTCTCAAATATTCAACACAGTTTTATGGAGGATACAAGGTAGATAAGATTGGAAAGCATCCAATATTGTCAAATCCATGTTTTTCTGAAAATAATTTGATGACCAAGAAGCCACAAAAATAATGTTGATGCTAGTTGGCCCACAACAGCTTGGAATAGAGTTGTAACATCTAGACATGAGTCATAGACACATTTAGCAAATTCAGGTATAGCTCAAGACAGTGTAAGAACAGACAGAGCTTTGTTGTTATAGAGAACACTCATGTATCTCAACTAGACATTTTGAAGTGGTGATGAACAACGTGTAACAAAGATGGATTTGATGTTTCGCTTGTTTTAGCCATGGCCTTCAAGCTTGTTAGCACATGACAGAGAAGCTCTATCTATATTGTCAAGAATATTGTCATGTTCTAACTGCTCTTCTGCCACTAACTTTACCTCCAACATCATTGCACAAGAAATTAATGTCCAATGTCCTAGCAGTTTCTATTCTTACAAAGATGAATGGTCATAGTTGAACTATTTCTGATTTGAATGAAATTAAAACATAAACATAAGATAATATAATCATTGTATATCATTTGGAGAATTGAACTTGTCATAAGTAAAAATTTATTCCAATATCTCATGAGTATGCTAGAATATACCCCAATCATTTCCAACTTTTTTGCAAATCCCATATTGGCAAAAATGTTCGATGTGACTAAGGATAGGTATAACTTACAATTTATGGTTCTCTTCTAGTGTTAAATGTGATTATTAGATAAGGAAACTTATTCTAGTAGATACAGGGGCTTTGGGCATGTCATATAACTTCAATGGAGTTATGATTATAGCACAAGACTTGATACAGATCACTAAACACTAGCCATCTTGATGCATAAGCCATTAGGAGAGAATGAGAGCTCTATTCTGCTTTTACCAGTGTTTTCTTAACACATTAGAGGAAGATATATTTTTGAGGAGGAACTAAAGGCACACTATGATATAAAGAGAATTACTTTCTCAAGCAAGATATCAAGAACTTTTGAAGTAACATCTTGTATTCAGACAATTAGAAAAAATAATTTCTAACAGACTAGAGGCAAGAAACTTAGAGTTAATACAATCAATGCCCAGATTTAAGCTTCAGTTTCCACCACACTCCTAACTGCAAAGGACCAATGAGGATATCATTGTAAATAACTTAAGAGTAGATCCCTGTTATGATAAGATGGGTTTGGCTAGGGAAAAACAATGAGAACAAGACAACTGACAAATCATACAACAGGAAAGGACAACCTTAAAGTAACTGACCTGTTTCATGCAATATATTTAATATGCTACCAGCAGTTCGAGGAATAAGTATTAGTATCAACTTACAAGGTAAAATAAAAATAGTTGCATCATTATAAAGGTCTCTTGTGGGATCTTGCAATTGTCTATAGTATTAACATATCTAATCTATTAATATTCAATATTCTAGAGTTTTCTGATAAATATTGACTACAGTAACTGCAGATACTCAACTGAGACCAATTCATATCATGACATGACATCCTCTTTATGAATTTGAGAAGAGTTTTTTACCCTGCCAATGGCAGCCTAAGTGTTAGTTTATAGGCCAGAAGTTCGGGAACTCTCTGCTGCACCTACAGTTTTCTATGAGAGCATGCTCAACCACTAATGAAGTAAAACTAAGTGAAACTTCAATGATTCTGTAGGTCATTATTTCAAAGTTTAGTATTGAAGCTTGTGACAACTGGAAAAAGGTGGCAAGGTTAGGATCATAAAACATAGGAAACAAAAATTATTAAATCACAAACAAAAAAAATGTTAAAATCCCATATGTTTGAGGTAAATTAGAAAACCTAGAGAAACAACTAAGAATGAAGGCTTCATTTACTACTAGTGGACAACGGTAGCCACTAATAATCACAATCCAAAATTCCACTGGGCCATTGCACTTGCAAACACTGTCAAACAAGAAGGTGTGCTACAATGGAAACGTGGCCACTCAAGCTTGCAAAGCTGACTAGTTAAGACAAACTGCACAAGTGCCCAACTTCCCATAATATGATGAGGAAAAGTAATGTAAACAAAAAATACAACAGATCAGCCACAATGTATTTGACACGATGGTTCCATGACAATGTATGATGTGCCCATATTGTGCAATTTATATGGTGGCTTATGATAATCTAGTGAAACCTTAGCCACATCATATAGTTTCCAAGACAATGTATGATGTGCCCAAATTGTGGGATTTATATGGTGTCTTATGATAGTGTCATCAAACCTTAGCCCAATTGTTGAGGCAAGTGCTAACTATTATCCAAAGGCCCATGCAAAATAACCATACGAGAACCTGGCAATGTTGGAAGCCTAGCCTTCTTCAACTTTGAAGTCATTATGGAAAAGAAAGTACTGAATGTAGAAGTGGTTTAAATGAACAGTTGAAATTTAGATATTACTAGAAAGGCACAATAGAGGATGCTGCAAATTCGCCTTTGCAGAGTCTCCTCACAAAACAAACTAGAGGGAGGAGTCTCTTTTCACAAAGAAGGCTTCTGTTAAAGCAGCAATGGGAAACTGTGATGTTTAATTCTACAATCATGAAGAACTATTTGCGAACAATGAATGAGTTTGCACCAATTTCGTCAGAATTTAGATTCTATAGTAGCGAAATGGAACTCAGTGTGATACATTGTTTTCAATTGAACCATTCATTGTACATTGTTGATATAAGGCAATATGAATATAGTGCCAAGTCATAAACAGTACATTTCTTAGATCGAAATCAGCATATACAATGAGCGAATAAGGGCAATAGAAACTAGTTTGGAGACTTATAAATAAGTGAAAAATAGTAGTTCTGAAGGTAGAAGTGGACCAGTGTTGACCCCTTGAATTATGAGCTTAATGTCTGGAGTACAACCAGCTCTTCCTCATTGTAAAAACTCAGTAGAATTTATGGCTCCCTTTTTCTCCTAAATGACGCCCTCTGCACACATGTAATTAAGGCATCTCCATAACCCATGCACAGAGATTGTGATAGCAGCCAAAAGAGGTTAAATCAACCCACAATAATGCTATAGCCAGCAAGGAAATTTGTCTAGCAACTCATCCTTCAACACAATGTCACTCTCAGGAGGTACGAACTTCAGCAAATGAGAAAAATATCAATCCTGCCTTCCAAAAACACACCCACAAGACAAAGACCAGATTCAAGCTCCCTTGTGATTGGTTATTGTACTTCCTTTGTTACAGAATTTGGCCAACTGAGTGTAAGAGTGAATACGGCCCTCTTGAGTGGCGAACTTGACCCCTTGAAAAACTAAACTTGACCCACGGAACAGAGGATTTTAGCCTCTTTACAATACTAAACTTGTTCTTCCTTGAGATGAACTTGAACAGAAATGAATAGGATGAACTCAACCCTAAATGCAATGTTCACTTCCTTTCTAAGCATTATTGAGAGGTTGGAGACTTAGAGGTTGATGTCAACAATCCCATCTACATTGATCCACACTTGATGCTAATGCACAAAGATAGCCTTGCCAGCAACAATGAAGCTCTTTGTATATAGAACTGTCAAATCAAGCACAAACTAGCATATATGGTCATTGATAATGGAAACCAAAATAACCTTCTCTTGCTTCAATTGGAAAAGGAAATATAGTTACCAAACTCAAATAATCCCAACTCACATTAACTTGGATGGGTAAAAGATGCACATTAGCTTGTGCTAATCACTTGAAAATAGATGAGAATGTTGCTAGAAGATGGCAACATTTTTCCCAATATCTTATATGTTCTTACAAACAAAGATGAGAAGACTTACGAAAATAAGATGATGATAACAAGTGTGACTAATTGCGTAAAGCATGGGCTTCTAGGTTCAACCTTAGGCATGTGCCCTCTTTCAATCCTAATATTACTTGGAATTATTTCTATTGTGCATGTCAAATGTTGGGTGATTATGTTGTTGTTATTGTCCTTCATTACAGTTATGATCATTAATTCTAACTCAATATTGGAATTGGTAGTGGTACTAATATTCGTGCAAGGTCATTAGCCCTTTGGGCCCTATTAAAATTTGTTATGGTTAAAGGTGTTCAAAATCTGCAGGTTCTTGGAGACTCGAAATTCGTAATGATAGTTTTAAATTTTTTGTGCCATTGGATAGTCTGGTTCTCTCTCACTGGTAGCACTAAGTTAAGGAACTCTAGGAAGATTTTTATTCGGTTTCTATTCAGCATGTTCACAGAGAATAAAATTCTCAGGCAGATCATCTTTCAAAGGATCCAATTGCAATCAGCAAAGGGATTATGCATGGCAAATCAGAGGGAGGGTTTTGGTTTCAGCTTTCACAGAAATACTGTTTTAAAATTATTTTACAGGCGGTTTTAAGATATTATTTTGGGTTGTATGCAATGTTAGCACTATAGGTTTTAATGTCATTTTGATGTTCAACGTTTATTAGAAGGATGTTTTGCAAAATCTGATGATAATCAGGAAGTTGTCAAAAGGAGCTCTTATGCGTAGGCACAGTCAATGTATACTTTAATTTCTACTTGAAATAACATATGCCAAATATACATTGGTTTTCTTGGAAGAAAAAAGACATTTAAATGAGGAAAATTCTATGTGGAAGAAGATAAAGAAATTTTCTGTTGGTTTCCATTTTCAAGCAGCTCTTTTTTCATTTACAAACCTGGCTCCTTTCGCCATGGTTCTTTCGATGACTGTAAAGACATACTTTTATAGGCATACACTTTTTATTTGAGTATGGGTGGTTAAATGTGGGGAATGGGTGCTACCACGTAAAACTCTATCCTATAGAACAAAACTCTATCCTATAGTGGCAACTTGTAATGGGTAGCTGAATGTGGGGAATGGGTGCTACCACCTAAAAAAAGAGATCTACAAAACTATTAACTTGATGTTTTATTTATGATTTCTCAGACACATCATTTCATTCAGACAAATCATTTCATCAGTCATTTCATTAGTCTACAGGTCTTACCACTTATTCTATATTTTTCTTCGGATGTGAGCCCGGACACTGGATAGGATGAGATAAATATGGATGATCCCATCAAAGGAATCCTAGCCAGTAACATTAATAACTATTTCTTGATTATACTCCTCAGTTGGACAGGACCTATTAAAGTCGTTTTTATATCCAATCTCGTTCACGTTGAACCAACTAGAGAGGTTTCAAATGGGAAGGCCTAACTTATGAATGACGGGAAAGCTCAACCATAATTTGGGGCAAATTTAATTGAAAAATATGGTGATATTTCCTGATTGAACTCATTAAAAGCATCACGGGTGGAAAGGTTTATTTCTTCAATTATAGACATAGAAACATGTTTTAGCTGAGATAGTTGTATAAAAATATAGTGTAACGCTAGTTGCAATGCATGTGCAAAGAACAAACAACACCCATACGGATGTCTCTCAAATCCATCACACCCACGCCTATTGTCTTGAGAAGGTATCAAGATTTAAACCTGGAAATGAGATAAGGAATATAGAACGCTGGACCAAGAGGGTTTGGGATTTCTTTCACTAGGCCACCGCGTTCCAATACACTTTGAGGGAAAAATCCCACTTGCAACTTGGTGATATCACTGAGGTAGCAAAGAATGGAAGATAAATTCCAGGTTGGGAAAGAAGATGCATAGATTTCTAGGCCTCGTGACCAAACATGTCTTCTGCACCTGGAAATGTTGGAAATGGTAGTGATTTGCTTCCTTTAATGATGTGATTGCTTAAGCCAGACTACTCACTGGAGGAAGCGATTCGATTGAATCCATTGATTAGCTAGTGAGTATCGTAAAACCAACATCATCAAAAACAGAAATCCTAGAACCAACAGCATCATAGAACAAACCAAAAAAATCCATGATCCTTAGCCAAAAAAAATTGTATGAATTGACAATATCTTACAACAAACAGAGCAAATACAAAGCCAGGAAATAGAAAAATATAAAGTCTGACTAACCTGTGACTCTGGGTATGAAAACTTCAATTGTGAATTTGTTGCTGCCTGCCTCTTCAAAAGCCTCCAAGTTCTGTCTAATGTGTTTTTATCCATGATAAAACCTGTAATTATATATAAATTCGTAGCCCTAAAAAACCCTCTCGCCAACAACAAAAATCCTCCCGCCAGGAGAAAAAATTTGGCACCAAATAACCAACACGTCCAGTTTTCATCCAGTTTTTATCTAAATTTTAGAACCAACTACAACAATTCGATGCGAAATACCCAGAACCTCGTCTTCCCGAACCAGTCTAGGTAAGAACAGCTAGTTTTCCTCTGTTCTTGGCCTTTCATACCAGTAAAATCAACCATGCCCTCTCCTGGACTTCAAATTTTGACAGACTTCGAATGTGGCATGCCCTCAAAACCTCATCTTTCCCCGACTTCGACTTTTAACAAACTTCAGCATGCCCTCAAAACCTCGTCTTCCTAAACCAATCGAACAACGAGTTTTCTTAGGCTTTCAAAGTCGGCTTTCATACCAGTATTTTTTATGAAATCAACGCATGCCAATGCCAATGTTCGACTTACTTCGACTTACTTTCAAAACCTCGTCTTCCTGAACCAGTCGAATAGCGAGTTTTCAAAGTCTTCTTTCAAATTCAGTATTTTTTATGAAATCAACACATGCCTTACTTCGATTTACTTCCACTTTTCGAATGCGGCATGCCAATGTTTGACTTACTTTCAAAACCCTGTCTTTATGAACTAGTCGAACAGCAAGTCAAAACCCCGTCTTCATGAACCAGTCGAACAGCACTTCATGAACTAGTCGAACAGTGATTCAAAACCTCGTCTTCATGAACCAGTCAAACAGCAAGTCAAAACCCCGTCTTCATGAACCAGTCGGCTTTCACCATCTTCATGAACCAGTCGAACAGCGAGTGAAAACCCATCTTCATGAACCAGTCAAACAGCGAGTGAAAACCCGTCTTCATGAACCAAACGGCTTTCAAAGTCAGTATGTTTTATAAAATCAACGCAAGAATGTCATTTTTACAAAGGTTCAAACAATTTTTTTTAAATAATAAAAACTTACTTCCATTTTTACAAAGGTTCAAACAATTTCGAATGTGGCATGCCATTTTTAAAACAATTTTTTTTTAAATAATTAAAACTTACTTTCACTTTTCGAATGGGGCATGCCTATTTCCATTTTTACAAAGGTTCAAACTATTTTTTTAAAATAATTAACATATTAATATTAATATTTATATTTATTATTTTAATTATTAATTAAATATAAAATCACACTATATTTAAAATTTAATTTTATATAATATAATTAAAACAAATAAAATATAAATATCGATAATTAATATTTTAATAAATTCAATAAAATATAAATATTGATATTTATTATTTTAATAAATTAATAAAGGTTCATATCAAATAATATATATATGTTAAATTGGTGTCACATAATATATGTATGTTAAACATATTATAAATAAATTATATATGTGTATGAGGCTTGAGTAGGCTTAATGGTTAAGAGTATGTGTTTCCTCCTAAGAGGTCACAGGTTCAAAACCAGAGGGGGTAGAGTATGTATGTCTTCGTAGACTTAGCAGTCAAATGGCTACGCGGAGGTGGGTCCCTTGTCCCACAAACAAAGGAGTCTCATACACCAATTTGGTGTTTGGCTTGGTCGACGTGACCTTAAAATTAGATTATTATTATTAGTAGTATAACAAAGGTTAATACACTCTCCAATAGGAGTGAGGTTTTAGCAACACATGGAAGGCGTCTCCATGAGTAAATACAAGTGGAGCGAGGATGAGGGAGTGTCACACCCTCGAGTTAGTGTTGTGACAACCGAGTGGTGGGGGGTGCAATGGGCGCCCAACTAGGGTACAATGTGTGACGGCGATGTGCAATATTGGGCATGCCATATTGGTGAGCGCCCACCTTGGGCACGTCATGTAGCAGTGCGCAGAGTTGTGTGTTTTGGCAGACGTGATGAGCGGCAACGTCAAACGGGTGTATGCCCCATAGCGGGAAGACGAGTCAAAGACGTCAGGCAAAGTCGTGTTGGTGAGCGTGTTCGGTGTTACAGGAGCATTGTGTAATGATTGGGCGAGCTAGGCAGGACAAGGTGCGGGCGGCCAATCAGTCGTCGGGGCAAATCAGGAACTCGTGGTGGCAAGGGGAATCATGGGTATATTGATCGCTCTAAGGTAAATGAGGGGTAGGGTATCCAGGATTAATGTTTCTTGGAGAATTTTCATCCAGTACTTATCAAAAACCTAATGGAAAGAGTATTGGACACAACTCAGAGAATTTTAACACTACAGATGGATTCAGAGAATCTTGTAGTGAAATGTAACACTTCGATATCAAAATTGCAATTTTCCATTTATGGCGTGACACAATTAAAAATTATTGACATAAATGACTAATTCATATACTTGTTGTACTAGTCATATTTTTATTCTTGGACTATAATAGCGATTTACATTAATCATTATTAATTTTGTCACTTTTTATCTAGTCATATATTTTAATCCTAGGCTAAATTAGTCATTTAAGTTAGTTGCTTTTAGTGTAGTCACTTATTATCTAGTTATATATTTTATCCTTAGACTAAATTAGTCATTTAAGTTAGTCGTTGTTAGTTTAGTCACTTATTATCTAGTTTTATATTTTATTCCTAGACTAAATTAGTCATTTAAGTTAGTCATTTTTAGTTCGGTTACTTAAAATTGCTCAAATTTAGTAGTAATTCACTTGAAATAATAGCGGTCACTAACTTTTTTAGTCACCTTTTCATTAATTTCATCATTTTTTACTAGTGCATGATAAACTACAATTCGTTCACTTTCAACAAATTTTTACATAATTCAAATCTAATGTTTGAAATAAAAGTTATGATGATTTTCCCTCGGTCACCTGTTTGAGATTGAATTCTGAAGCCTACAAAAACCCTATCTTCCTCATATCATATCTCATAAAATATAGCGAACCAAGATCTTAAATTCTAGCATGAAGTTCACCAATATTTTGAATCTACATGATTTCAATTTTAACTTCTGAAACTTTGTGGAAAAACAATTATAGCGAAAATTCCAAGATGGCATGTTTGATGAAGCGAAAACCCTAGAATCCAAAGCTCTGATACCAAATGTTATGCAACCAAATCACAATATAGAAGAAAATATAGATAAACGACTTAAAAATTATCCATTTAGACAGGGAAACCACCTTTACATTACATAAATGAACAGTTCTTGGATGATTTAAATGAAAAAACCTACTTTCTATATATAGGAGTGTTACACAGTAATTTGTCACCATCCCTGCAATCCCCGTCTCGCCCATTGGAGGTTCATTTCTGTGACCAATAAGCAGTTTCATGCCTTGCAAATACCATCATTGCATCCCTTTCCATGAGGACAACATTCCTTCTGTTGATTATTTCCTGAGCAGACCCCTAAAAACACCTGTTTTTTCCTTGGCGCTGGTAGCCCGTTATGTACTCGCGCCAATGGGGGAAAATTAACACTGAGCCCGCGCCAATTGGCGCTCTGTCCCAGTTAAGAACCCGCGCCACTCTGCTTTTGGAAATTTTTTTAAAAAAGAGGCGAAGTTTTGATTACAACAACTTCGTGGATGAGTCATCAGGAGTGGTTTCGCCTGAATAACCACGACCTTCCTCCTTTGGCCTCTTGTTTCCACCATATGGGGAACCTCCCAAAGGATAAGGCCTCCCTTCCACTATTGTAGGGATCCTAACCTCCTCCTCTCCTCTATAAATATAGCCTTCATCCATTGATGAAGGGGCTGAAAGGCTGATAGTCTGGAAGTGCCTAAGCTTTGAATCTCCAAATTCCCAAGAGCCTTTGTGCTGTAAGAGCCCTCTTTCTTCCCTTAAGGCCGACTCAAGTAAGGAGACTATCGTCGAGAGACTCAGGAGAGGTTTTCCCTTTCCCTGGCGAGCTTTGCGAGACGTGAACGACTAGAGACCCATCCGAAGGAGACCACGACGTCAGAACTTTGGTTGTAATCTCTTTCGATTGTTATTTAATGAATGATTACGATTATGGTTCCACTCTATTTTCAATGATGTTAATATGAGTAATATCCTTTCTGACTGATATTGAGTTACGTATGCCAGATTTTATGCTTGTATCTGTTTGTTTCTTGCATGTGCAGGTGTCCATCCGCGAAGATCGTGGAGGATCATGATCTGCCGAGGCTGAGGAACGGGAACGCTCTCTTCTTCAGATCGTAGCATTGGATTCCAGGTAGGCCTCCATCTTTGGTCTTTTCATTCGTAACTAGGAACTTGCGTCGTAACATTTTTTATTGTTGCTAGACCCCTGCTGGGCTAGTAGGGATCGCCTCTGTCCGCAGAGGGGATTTACCTCCTCAACAATTTGGCGACTCCACTTGGGATCGTCTAGTCTTCACTGTCTCGTTTGGATTGTCTTGTTTTGATTATTTTATGATTTTCCTTGCTTGTTTAGTCTTTTGGGCTGGCTCTTCTTGTGTTTTGGCTTTTGGTTCAGCCCCAGAGGATCAGATCTGACCTCTGCTTTTCCAAATTTTCACCTTTTAATGGTTGGCTTGATTGGCGCGGTTTCTAGCCTGACAGTCGCGCCAATTGGCGCCGGTTGCCAGTTCATCACTCGCGCCATCCCCTGTCTGGCGCGGATTACAGCCAGACAGTCGCGCCATTTCCTGTAGGTGGTAGGGTTATCCTTGTTCGGAAGTTTCTTTTGGTCAATACTCTGCTTTTGGGTTTGTTTTAGATTCAGCTTGAAGTGGGAAGTCTGGTCTTGGTTGGGAGAAATTCTTTGTTTTTTCATTTTCAGGCGTTGGCACTTGTTGTCAGTTAGCAACCCACGCCAATTGGCCATTGGCACTAGTTTTCAGTGTACAAGTCGCGCCAGTTGGCGCTACTTGTCAATGTACAAGTCGGGCCAATTTCAGGGTGTATAAAAATTGAGATTTTTTCCCTAAATCCTTCACGAGTGTGTCTTTCCCTTCCGGTCTTTTCCTCGTATGAGCATAGATTACATTGCTCATTATTTGGGATGTCTTCTTTCCATGATTGTTTGATGTAAAAGGGAATGAATGCCTTGTTTTGATCTCATTCTTTGGAAGTCATCTCTCTTTTTTTTCAACTTTTGAGGAATTTTGAAACAACGATTGCATTCTTAGTGTTTATTTACATCTCTTTTGCATTCATCCTTCATTAAGAAGCTTTGCGTTTATTTAGTTTTCGTCTCAAAGTGTCCTTTTTGTTAAAATGCATTAGATCACATCGCATTGAAAAGTATTTTGAGATTTATCATTGAACTTAGATCACATTGTATAATGATTGAGAGCTAAAAATCGCTTTGTGTGCATTCTCTTTCATTGAAAGCATGCATTAAGTAGATTCTCATTTCATCGAAAAATGCATTGAGTGCATTCTTATTATTTGAAAAGAAAAAGGAAATTGTGCATAGATTACAATTGCATAGTTTTCGGAAAAAGAATTTTGCATAGATTACATTGCATAATTCGCTTCGTTGAATGTTTTAGAATACTTTTGGATAGTGAAAGTCATCTAGTTTGGAAAATTTTCGTTTTCAGTTTTGTTGTTTGTTGCATCATTGTTTGAAGCTCTTCCCTTAACTAGATAGCATTCATCGAATTGAAAAGTTTTCTTTTCTCATGTAGCTGCATACAGGAGATTGTCATATGACATACGGTAGGGCCTTGAAACCGAAACATAATTGAAGATCAACCATAAAATTTATTCAATTAACCTAAGGCAGCATTGAAACATTAACGAAACATTTAGAGGTCTAGGCTAGAGACGTGTTCCGGCGTCGTTAAACCTAGTAACTGTCGTTCGCCTCTTGGCTTTAGACAGCACTAGTACGGACTTGTGCTCCCCGTACCATCGCGTATGTAAAGGGATACCCCACTAGGTTTCTATCCTTTATCTGTAGGAAGCCGAGTCTGCCGCCTTATACCCGTGATACACCGGACACAGCATTCGGGGAGATTTCCTGCACATACGTTAAGTCCTTGGTTGATTTCTCTTTCATTTTTGAAACCAAGGTGTTTATTGCAGTCCACAGTTATTTGGTACACCCTTTGCTTAGCATTCCTGAGTAGTTAGTTCGATATTTTCTGACTCTTTAAATTTGAAAAGGTCATCAAGCGCTTGTCCTTTCACACTTGTTTCCAATCTGAAAGTGATAGAGTCACCTTTTGCCTGTTTCTTGACTCTTAAAATATGAAACGGTAGAGTTTTGTTTCAATGTTTTAAAAATTAACTGCCCACGAAATATTCCTGGTTAAAGTTAGTTTCCTTAGGGTGTTTTTCTGAAGATCGTTTCTGATGGCAACTTTTCCGGAGTTCACCAACCAAGGAATCCCCTCCGATGGGAATCCTGGTCCTTTTCCTCCTTTTGGAAATGTTGGTGCTCCTTATATGGCGACGTTGTCCCTTCCTGGGTTAACTGTTGGGTTGCCTGTTTGGTTGTTCTCAACCTCTGTTGTCCCGAATGTCTCCACTACTGTTCAATCAGTTCCTCCACCAGAACAACATCATGTTGATTCCAAGGTGGACCTCTCCCCTTCTTCGCCTGTTTCTGCATCCTCATCTTCTACTTCGCCTGGTGAAAGCCTGGATTCGAGTAACCAGGTGGCTAAGAAGAAGAAGAAGACAAAGAAGAAGAAGTCCGATAAGCGAGAGGCTAAATGTACAGCTACTGTCCCTAAGGAATCTCCTCTCGATAGTCCTTCCAACCCTCCACGGAAAGTCAAGTTCCCTTGCCTGTTGTGCACGGGAGACCATCTTCTTCGAGACTGCCCTGGCATCCCCAAGGTGCTCGAAGCATGGTCCGACGGCCGTCCGCCGTTGCCTTTGGCTTCCGGGAGTCAAGTTGGGGGCACGTCTTCAGCTGCTGTTGATAAGAATTCTAAGAAGCAGGGTAAGATCACCAATCCCTGTAAGTTGTGTAAAGGGCACCATGCCATTCACCTTTGTCCTTATATGGATGAAGCCAAGCAAGTCTTGGACAACCCAGCCGGTTCTACACCACGCCTTCCACCTGGTTATAATCGGCTTTCTTTGAGTCCTCCGCCAGTTGATCCTACGATTGGTCAAGAGTCATCCTTGGTCGATCTCACTCCCCCAGAAATTCAAATTCACAAATCCGTCCCTGACCAACCATTGGTCGTGGGATCGGTTGAACTGGCCCCGTCCGCGGTGCACCAGGTCTTTTCTGTCGAGAGTGGATCTCACACCCCCCATGTCCTTCTGATCTCTTCAGATTCTTCAGACTTGGAGAAAGATTCTCCTGTCCCTGTACTTCAAGAAGCTGCTCCTCCGCCTCCCAAGATGGAGGCTACGGAGGATATTCCTCCCGCCTTCGAGATGGAGGTCATGGAGGAGGCTTCTGCTTCCGTAACATCAGGGGAAGACCTTCGCATTTCGATGGTAGCCCCTCCGAGTAGTTTGGTCGCCTTCTTTGATTGGAGTCGATTTGCAGGATTCTGCCTTCCGTCTTACGTGCCTTTCGAGATCACGGTACAGGCTCTTGGTCTGGTTGTACCCAGAACCATTATAGACGAAGGTGCCTCTGTTAGTATTTTGTCTTCAACTACCTGGCAAGCTTTCGGTTCGCCGCCGCTTCTTTATTCTGTAGTCTGTTGACTTTTAACGGAAGGACGAGTCAACCGTTGGGGATCCTTCCCGAGGATGCGGTTTACTTTGGGAGGTAAACGCGTCCATATGGACGTGATGGTCGTTCCGGGGCCCCTTGGATTTCAATGCTGCTCTTGGGCGCGATTTACACCTATGCCATGGGAGCACTTGTCTCCTCCCTTTTTCGTGTGGTCTGTTTTCCACATGAAGGACGGATCGTGACCATTGATCAGCTTTCGATCTTTGGTCCTGATGTGGCACCTGGCCCGCCATCATCCCTTCCTGGTTTTTATCCACCCGTTGTATCTGCCCCACCGCAGGTCAACTATGTGGCTACCTACCCCGTGCCTGTGCTCAGTGATGATGCCATCATGCATCAAGTGTTGGAGGCATTGGGTCCTGACTTCCAGGATGTTTTCCTTCCATCAGGAGTGGAACTCTTGGAAGCGCTGACTTCTTGTTCATTATGATGAAGTCGGTTGGAGCAGAGTTCTTTGTCTTGTGTCAAGCTCCTTAAAAAATGAAACAAGGTTGTCGGAGCAGAATTCCTTGTCTTGTGTCAAGCTCCTTAAAAAATGAAACAAGGTTGTCGGAGCAGAATTCCTTGTCTTGTGTCAAGCTCCTTAAAAAATGAAACAAGGTTGTCGGAGCAGAGTTCCTTGTCTTGTGTCAAGATCCTTAAAAAATGAAACAAGGTTGTTGGAGCAGAGTTCCTTGTCTTGTGTCAAGCTCCTTAAAAAATGAAACCAGCTGGTCGGAGCAGAGTTCCTTGTCTTGTGTCAAGCTCCTTAAACCATGAAACAAGGTGTCCCGAGGATAGTTCTTTTAATGTGTCAACCTCGTTAAAAAATGAAACACGTTCCTGTTCAATTTGAGTCTTTGATAAGATCTCGTAAAATCCCAGTCGAGTCTGTCTCTTGATCTCGTAACTTGAACCTTCACTCCATCTGCCTTTCATATGGATTGAAGCTTGGGGGGCATGTACCTCGAATTGAGTCACCATGCTGGGGGCATGCTTACTTTTTCAAGCATAGTTTATTTCCGTTTCAATCTTGTGTAAAAATGAAACCAATTTCAAGCAAATTTTCCTGCTTGGCCGATCATATGCCTTCACTTGGTTGTTTTACCCGTTCCTGGGGAATCGCTGCGATGAGTGGTCTTGTTAGCCAGCCTCTTGACTTTTATCATGTTTTGAGCAGTTCCACCATTGCCGGAACCAGTAGCTACCCTTTATACCACTCGTTCCTCCAGGAGGAGTCAACTTTCAGCTCTTTTCTGACTCTCTAAACATGAAAAGATTGCCGAGGCCCTTGTCGTTTTGATCTCATTAAAGTGGACACGAATCGACATCTACCCAGTATACGTTTACCCCTTTTTCGGGCTGGGATGGATTATTTACGAAAAAGGAATACCCTAGCCTATCGCGACTAGGAGGTTTTCTCGGATATTGTTTTCTACCTTTTCGGATCTGAGGAACTATTTACGAAAAGGGACCTGTGGAGTTTACTTTTCTGTTGTCTTTTCAAACTCTCTAAACATGAAAATACGCCGAGTTCTCCCTTTGTCAGACTCGTTAAACCCTGATGACATCGGATCCAGTCGAAATGACGTTCTCCGAGTTTCTCCTTCCTAGGACTCGTTAAATGCACTAGGATGGATTCGTCCGAAGGGCGGACTTATATTACAAGCATATGCTATCCCCTTCAAGCTTGTTATCAAAAATAATTGGGGTACTCGCCAGAAATGGTGGGGGAAAAATGGAACCATCATCGTTGTCGTCGGCAGTATGTCGCTCTTGAACATGGCACTTGTCTGCATTCGTGTCGGGTTGGGGACATCTCATCTCGTTTCTTCACTTTGCCTCCATGGGTTTGGATAATCCTTTTTGACCTCTCATCTGCTCATTGCCTCGTCACCATGACCTCTGATCCATTGATGTCAAATACTGCCAAGTCCACTGTCGTGTCGTTTATATGCTCAAGAGAAGTTGGCCTCTGCGAATATCAACCTTCCTCTGATTCTCATACGATCCTAATTCACAACAAAACATCATGTTCCTCTGTCTCCTGTCGATGATGTGGGAAACATTATGGCCCACCTTCGATCAAGGTCACTTCCTGTCGACTTCAGCTCATTATCCAGGAAGTTGATCTAGAGACTCCTTTATGGTACCTTGGAGCCTGCATGCCTCAATGGCAGGTTCGTCGCATTCGACGTGAGGTTTTCATCATTGGCCTCCGATCAAGTGATTCTACGGGTGTTCGACGCCAGCTCATTGATTCACATGCCGTAGATTGTACCTATAGTACCTTGAGGGCCATTGTCATTATTGGTGGTTCCTCTCGCGTCTGTTAACAGCTTTCATCATTGGCTGGTAATCAGGCGATGTTCTTGCATGTTCGACTTCAGCTCACATATTTGCATGCTTGAACTTGTACTTTGTTCGGGTCGAGATGGAGCGCAAGACCCTGGATTGTGTCTGTTGTAATCCAGGCTGCGATATTGTGGATTATTATGATTATTTACATGACTCACTGATTGGATGGCTGCGACCATACCTGAGTCTATTTATCGATCCTTACTGGATGGCTGCGTCCATACCTTGGATCTGGATTATTGTATACTCTGTTTTGGATGGCTGCGTCCATACCACATATACATCATGTATTTGAGATATCAGTTGTATTCCTTCACGCAGGTTTTTTGACGGCGGAGTTTTCAGTTGGACACGTTCTCGTAAAGCATTTCACCCCTCTCTCTCTCGGGCCTCATGCTTTAGGGGGAATCTATTACACAGTAATTTTTCACCATCCCTGCAATCCCCGTCTCGCCCATTGAAGGTTCATTTATGTGACCAATAAGCAGTGTCATGCCTTGAAAATACCATCATTGCATCCCTTTCCATGAGGGCAACATTCCTTCTGTTGATTATTTCCTGAGCAGACCCCTTAAAACACTTGTTTTTTCCTTGGCGATGGTAGCCCGTTATGTACCCGCGCCAATGGGGGAAAATTAACATTGAGCCCGCGCCAATTGGCGCTCTATCCCAGTTAAGCACCTGTGCCACTTTGATTTTTGAAAGTTTTTTAAAAAAGAGGCGAAGTTTCGATTACAACAACTTCGTGGATGAGTCATCAGGAGTGGTTTCGCCTGAATAACCACGACCTTCCTCCTTTGGCCTCTTGTTTCCACCTTATGGGGAACCTCCCAAGGGATAAGGCCTCCCTTCCACTATTGTAGGGATCCAAACCTCCTCCTCTCCTCTATAAATATAGCCTTCATCCATTGATGAAGGGGCTGAAGGGCTGAAAGTCTTGAAGTGCCTAAGCTTTGAATCTCCAAATTCCCAAGAGCCTTTGTGCTGTAAGAGCCCTCTTTCCTCCCTTAAGGCCGACTCAAGTAAGGAGACTATTGTCGAGAGACTCAGGAGAGGTTTTCCCTTTCCCTGGCGAGCTTTGCGAGACGTGAATGACTAGAGACCCATCCGAAGGAGACCACGACGTCAGAACTTTGGTTGTAATCTCTTTCGATCGTTATTTAATGAATGATTACGATTATGGTTCCACTCTGTTTTCAATGATGTTAATATGAGTAATATCCTTTCTGACTGATATTGAGTTACGTATGCCAGATTTTATGCTTGTATCTGTTTGTTTCTTGCATGTGCAGGTGTCCATCCGCGAAGATCGTGGAGGATCGTGATCTGCCGAGGCTGAGGAACGGGAACGCTCTCTTCTTCAGATCGTAGCATTGGATTCCAGGTAGGCCTCCATCTTTGGTCTTTTCATTCGTAACTAGGAACTTGCGTCGTAACATTTTTGATTGTTGCTAGACCCCTGCTGGGCTAGTAGCAATCGCCTCTGTCCGCAGAGGTGATTTACCTCCTCAACAAGGAGTCTCATGGGTCATAATATAATGAAAGTCGACATAACAATGATAATGTAAGGGCACAACAATAATAATAGTGGGCTTCTATGGGGAATAATAATAAAAATATAGGGAATACATGGGCACAACAATAACAATAAGGGGGCTACACTAATAATAAAAATAAGGGAATACACAAGTATTATAGGGACCTGACAAAATAGTTAGCTAGTATATTCCATAATCACACATAAAAGGTGTAATTATTAAATAAATGCTCTAGGTTCTCTGAGTGTAGAAGACAAATTGGACATCAAGAAGGAACCTGGTAGTTACATTTTTTAAGGTTTTCCTAGGTTAATGGTTTATTCTTAAGTAAAAGCAAAAGGAAGATCAAAATTTTTGGCCATACATTCTATTTCCACATTTTGGACTAGACTTCTTCCATTTGTAGATCTTGATGGCCCACTTCTAAGTGATAGGCTATTTTAATAGAAAATATACCTTTGGATTTGTATCCCCAATGTATTTAATATTATTTATTTGAATAGGGCATACTTCTATTTTTCATATTCCTCCAAATATTTTTCCATACTACACCATTCAATCTAGGATGTCAAGTCTTTAGTGGGATCCCTCAACACCAACACAGGTTAGGTTCCTCCTATGTCTAATAGTCTGTGAGTGTAATTCAACCTTGCATTGTCATAACCTTATTGGCTCAACTATTATTAATTAATTTGGTCCCCTATTTTGGGTAATTTTTGCTAGGAATCTGCCAAAAATAGAGTAGTGTGACCATTTTTAACATCCCAGAAATAATGCTTTTGAACCAAACTCATACCTTTTTTTACCAAGGTCCAAACTGATGAGCCAGGGGCCATGGTGTTCATTTTTATTAGATTTTTTTGAGATGTTTGAGGGGCATACTTGCAGTTCCCATTATTTTCCAAAGATCTAGGCCTCCTTAGAGCCATCTCCACCAAATCTTCACTGCCAAAATTGTTACCACTGTTAGGTCCCTATATTACGAGTATAGTCCCTTATTATTGTTAGTGTAACCCCCTTATTGTTATTATTGTACCCATGTAACCCCCATATTGTTATTATTGTGCCCTTATATTATTATTGTTAGGTTGGATAGGATTACATTGTGGCCCCACTAGGATCACATTGTGTCCCCATGGACTCCTATATATAGAAAGGAGGTTTTGTAATTTGTATCATCCAAGAATTGTTCATTCATGTAATGTATTGGAGGTTTCCCCCTCAAAGTGGCTTATTTATAAGGCATTGATATCTCTTTTCTTCTATTTTTGGAGCTAGCTTCACAACATTTGGTATCAGAGCTTTGGATTCTAGGGTTTTGCTGCTCCAAACAGGTCATCGTGGAATTTTCGCTATAATTTTTTTTCTACAAAGTTTCAAAAGATGAAATTTTTAGGGTGTGAAGCTGAAATTCTGAGGAACATCGTCGCAAAATTTTAGAGTTTGGTTCATATTATTTTCGGAGATATGATCTGTGGAAGTTAGGTCTTTTTGCAAGCTCCTCAATTTAATCTAAACAGGTCATCGTGGAATTTTCGCTATAACTTTTTTTATACGAAGGTTAAGAATCTGAAATTTTTAGGGTGCAAAGCTGAAATCATGAAGAAATTTTTCGCAAAATTTCAGAGCTTGGTTCACAATATTTTCGGAGATATGATCTGTGGAAGGTAGTGCTTTTTCAGGCTCCTGAATTTCATCTCAAAGAGGTGATCATGGGAAAATCTTCATAACTCTCTCTCTGAGCATCGGATTGGAGTTGCGTAAAAATTATTTGTAAGTGCACGGAAATTAGTTTCTTTGCTATCAATTTTAGAGCTAAAATATGAAACAGTGACACATGGAAATTCATACAAGTTCACTCTACTAAACCAGTCCATAATTAGGTCATTGTGGGAGATTGGACATAACTTTGCCTTGGAGAATCCAAATCAATTCAGACGTATGGAATTTGAAAGATAATTCATAACGCTACCTCAGTGCGAAATTTTAGATATTGAAGATCCGCAATCACAGAGATAATCCAATTTCAATATCGAGCTCCTCAAAAGCAAGAAAAAGGTGTGTATTTTTTTTCCGAATTGCATAAGTCTTGTTTGAAGAATCAATTTGAATTGATTCCAAGGGCATATTGTAGAATAGATATCAGTATTGGATTCTAAAAAATGCCCCGCAAAAATAATTCAACACCCATTAATCCTTCAAAAGGCTCTACTATGACTCATGAAGATGAAGAATTGCAACATGATCTATCCAAATTACAAGAGCAAGTGTACCAAATTTCGCTCTCGCAAAGAGCAACAAAAAATAAAATGGAAGTTTTGAAGAAAGGCATGGAATCGAAGACGGATGGTTTGAAGAATAATATGGATGGTTTGAAGAAAGGCGTGGAATCTAAGGAAGCTGGAATGGAATCTAAGATGGATGACATGGAAGCTAAGATCGATGAAAAAATGAAAGACAACATGGAAAACATGAAGAACGATCTAAAAGCAGACATGGAAGGTTTGACAAAGTTGATACAATAAATGTTTCCTAATGGTGAAAAGGTAGTAGAGGAAACTCATGATGAGAATGAAATAAGTGTTAATCGTGACTTCATAAAATCTAATGTTGGCAGGAAGAACCACCATATTCCAAAAATGGATATGAGGAAGTTTGATGGAAAGGATCCTGTAACATAGATACTACAGATGGATCAATATTTTTATCTCCATAATGTGAAAAACACACAAAAGGTACGCATTACAACTTTGCATTTAGAACAAAATACATTTGTATGGTATCGATGGATTTGCTCCCGTAAAAAAAATTGTCACTTGGCCAATTTTTACAGAGGAAATGATAGCACATTATGAGGATACAAAGAGCAACACCTTTTTTAGCCAATTGATAAATCTCAAACAAAAGGGTTTAGTGGGGCAGCACATTGAGGACTTCCAAAAATTGAATATAAGGGTAACTGATATTCCAGAGGAACACGGGATTGATCTCTTCATAGGTACTTTAAAGGATAACATCCAACATGAAGTTCGCATTTTGCAACCTGATTCATTGGAGAAGACATTCAGGTTGGCAAGAAAAATTGAATGTAAAATTATGGCGACAAGGAAGCCTACCACTCACTTCTATAAAGAGGGAAGTGTTGCTACTCCTAGATTTCCACAACCTACAAGGTTGACACCACAACAATTGGAAGAAAAAAAAGCAAAAGGGCTTTGCTACAGTTGTGATAGAAAATACACTAAAGTTCATAAGTGTGCTGAGAAGAAATTATTTTACATAGATTGTGAAGAGGAAGAAAAAAATGAACAAGAAGAGGATATACACCAGGAACTAGCCCTAGAAGAGGAAGAAATGAGTCCGACCATATCGTGTAATTCATTGGCATGAATTACCACTCCTCAAACTCTCAAGATAGAAGGACATATCAAGAAGAAAAAGGTAATAGTGTTGATTGATTCAGGTAGCAACCATAATTGTATTCACTGTAAGGTAGCCAAGGAATTGAATTCTTTCCTATACCTAGCACCAGAATGTCAAGTGATGGTTGCAAATGGAGGAACTATAAACTGCTCTGGAAAATTCCATAATATCAAGCTAACCATGGGGGAATATGTATTGAATATTCCAATTCTTTCCATTCCTATGGGAGGTGCTGATGTTGTACTAGGAGAACAATGGTTACAATCTTTAGGGACGATAGCTTTTAATTTTCAAAAACTTTTCTTGAATTTTTTTTCAGAAGGAAAGGAAGTCGAATTATGGGGTATTGCAGGGAAGCCAAGAAAGATAATAATATCTAATGTCATGAAAAAGCTTCTAAAGAAATAACAAAGAGGCGTAATTGTACAATTATGCTCACTAGAAGTTCCAACATCAAAATCATCTATTTCTGCAGATCTCCAACAAGTCTTGGACAATCATTCCAAGGTGTTTGAAACTCCAAAAGGACTCCCACCTATTCGTGATCATGATCATGCTATTCATTTGATTCCAAGACATGTTCCTCCAAACATTAGGCCTTATAGATATCCTTATGTCCAAAAGAGTGAAATTGAAAGTATGATTGCAGAAATGTTAGAGGCGGGTATAATTCAACCTAGTCAAAGTTCTTTCTATGCTCCTGTAGTATTGGTACACAAGAAGGATGGATCATGGCGCATGTGTCCAGATTATAAGGAGCTCAATAAGCTCACCATTAAAGATAAATTTCCCATTCCTGTGATTGATGAATTATTGAATGAATTACATGGAGCAATTTTTTTTACCAAGTTGGATCTTCGTTCAGGATATCATCAAATTAGAATGAAGACTGAAGATATTCCCAAAACAGAATTTCGAACTCATGAGGGTCATTATGAATTTTTGGTCATGCCTTTTGGCCTTACCAATGCACCTTCTACATTTAAAGGGTTGATGAATTCCATTTTCAAACCCTTCCTTAGAAATTTTGTGCTAGTATTTTTTGATGATATACTAATCTACAGCAGGTCTTGGAAGGATCATGTTGAACATGTTGACAGGGTGCTCAAACTATTGCAGGAGAAACAATTATATGCAAAAACATCCAAATGTTTCTTTGGAGAACAAGAGGTGGAATATATGGGTCATATTATATCTCACGAGGGTGTTAAGGTAGACCCTAACAAAATTAAAGCCATTAAGGAATGGAATGTCCCCACAACCATAAAGAAGTTGCAAGGATTTCTCGGGTTAACAGGGTATTATCACAAGTTTTTTAAGAATTATGGGAGAATAGAAGCACCTATAACAAAATTATTGAAGAAATATGCATTTTCATGGACTCCTAAAGCAACTAAGGCCTTTGAACATCTTAAAGAGGCAATGTGCCTAGCACCGGTCTTAGCTACACTAGACTTCACAAAAACCTTTATTGTGGAATGTGATGCCTCAGGAAATGGAATTGGTGTTGTTTTAATGCAAGAATGAAGACCCATTGCTTTTGAAAGTCGTCCAATCAAAGGAAAGTATTTACAAAAACCTATTTATGAGAAGGAAATATTAGCAATACTGCATGCACTAAAGAAATGGCGAACTTACCTAATGGGAAGACACTTCAAGGTAAAAACTGATCATGATAGTCTTAAACACTTTTTGGAACAAAGACTATCTTCAGAAGAGCAGCAAAAATGGATCACAAAGATGTTGGGTTATGACTTTGAAATAATCTACAAAAAAGGGAAGCTTAATGTTGTTGCAGATGCACTCTCAAGAAAGAATGAAGAGCTGGAAGCATTGTTTTGTGTCGTTTCTATTATCTAACCAGATTGGATAACCGAAGAAAGAGATGAATGGAAGAAGGAAAAAGAAGTATGGACACTCATTCAAAATTTACAGCAAGATCCTAGTACATCTGATACATTTAGTTGGAAAAATGATTCTTTATGGTACAAAGATCGCTTATATCTTTGTAAGAATTCCCAACTAAAACAAAAGATTCTTTTGGAATTGCACACTTCTCCTTTAGGAGGACACTCAGAATTTTTAAAAACTTACCACAAGGTGAAGAAAGAAGTTTTTTGGGATGGCCTTAAATTTGATATTCAAAAGTTTGTGGCACAATGTTTGGTTTGCCAGCAAAATAAAGTTGAGACAATTAAGACCCCGGGACTTCTACAACCTTTATCCATTCCAAATCAACGTTGGGAGGAGATTTCAATGGATTTTATCATAGGTTTACCTAAGTCTGAAGGAAAGAGTGTCATCATGGTGGTAGTTGATAGACTTACCAAGTATGCACGCTTTTGTGCATTATATCATCCACTTAAATCAAGTACATTTGCTACTACATTTATGGACACAATTCAAAAGCTACATGAAAACCCAAGGGTTATTGTGAGCGACAGAGATCCCATTTTTACTGGAAATTTTTGGACGAAGTTATTTTCTTATTTGGTACTCAATTAGCTCATAGCTCATCTTATCATCCTTAATCTAATGGTCAAACTGAGATAGAAAATAAATGTTTGGAAGGATATCTTTGTTGTTTTGTATCTGATAAACAAACACAATAGGTCAAGTGGTTACCTCTTGCTGAATGGTGGTATAACACTTCCTTCCATACTGTAGAAAAAATGACCCCATTTATGGCACTTTATGGATATCATCCACCATCCATCACATCATCTTTAAGAGAAAATTCGAAGGTTCAAGCAGTGTAAGATCACATCGAGCATCAACAAGAAGTTCTCCAACTCTTAAAGGATAACTTGAATTTGGCACAAAATCGAATTAAACAACAAGTAGATCAACATCACAGTGAGAGAAGTTTTGATGTAGGAGACTGGGTATTTTTATGGCTACAACCATACAAACAAATGTCCCTCAAGCAAGCTAAGAAGGATAATAAATTATCGCCAAAGTACTATGGTCCTTACAAGGTGTTGCAAAAGATCGGTACTATGGCATACAAATTGGAGCTTCCTGCTTCTTCACGAGTGCATCCAGTTTTCCATGTTTCATGCTTAGAGAAGGTTATAGGTGAAAATATTCTAGTTCAAACAATATTTCCAAAACTTTATGAGGAAGGAAAAATCATATTGGAACCTGAAGCGATCACGGAAACAAGAACTCGACAGCTACGGAATCGATCAAGTTCAGAGTATCTCATCAAGTGGAAGAACTTACCCACTGAAGATTCTACATGGGAGGATGAGAATTTTATACAATAGCACCCAAAGCTACTCAAGCATTGAGGACAACACTTTTTTGAAGGATAGGGGCATGTTAAGTCCCTATATTACTAGTATAGTCCCTTATTGTTGTTAGTGTAAACCCCTTATTGTTATTATTGTACCCCTGTAACCCCCATATTGTTATTATTATGCCCTTAAATTATTATTGTTAGGTTGTATAGGATTACATTGTGGCCCCACTAGGATTACATTGTGGCCCCATGGACTCCTATATATAGAAAGGAGGTTTTGTAATTTGTATCATCCAAGATTTGTTCATTCATGTAATATTGTATTGGAGGTTGTCCCCTCAAAGTGGCTTATTTCTAAGGCGTTGATATCTCTATTCTTCTATTTTTGGAGTTGGCTTCACAAAAACCATGGTTGATGGATAACACAACCCTAGTCCTCCCTTGAGCTTTGGTTGACACAATTTGTCCTACACCACTAAATACCACTTCTTTTCCAAATGCAATCCCTCTTAGAGGAATGAAATTCTTCGAAATTATCAGAGAATGGAGTATCGTGCCATCATTGTTGAGAAAGATATATATTAGCACTTGAAGGAACACTTTGAGGAGTACTAATCATCCTATAATGTTGTCAAATCAGAAAATCCAGCTTGCCAAATTATTATGAAATTTGGAGAGGCGTTTTTCCCATAGGTTCCATTTGAGGGAGAATTTTACCAAGGGAGTGCCTAAATACTTTGAAGGGGGTTTACTGATTTGGATACCAAAGATTCAAGCTACATTTCACTGAAAAACCATAGGAGTATTAAAGAAAAAACTTGAGATTTATTTTTATTGATATCCATACTTGAGGTAGATGAGAACAATTCCATAATTTTTTTAAAGGCATGAGCTTCATGAATTGTTGGAGTTCCTAGTCCCATAGCAACATCTAAAAAATTTTGGTGGGTGAGAGGAACACCTTCTCCAAAAATTTGAAGGATTTTTATCCTTTTCTCTAATACCATTTCTTTGAGATAATTCCGCAATGCCTCCACTGCCAAAATCAAGAGGAATGGGGAAAGTGGGTCACCTTGCTGGATACCTCAAGTAGAAGAGAAAGGTGGAGATGAAAAGTATTAACCAATATCGAGAACGAAGCTGGATAATTGAGATTGGAAATCCATTCACCTGCAAATCCAAAGGCTCTCAATATGCTACATAAAAAATGCTCGGTTTGTTATATTTTGTGGAGAGATCTAGTTTGATTATCATTCTAGGCTTCTTTGTGATTTTCAAAGGGTAAGTGGATTTGCGACAAACCATGATACCGGATTTGTGGACCCTATACAAAACATGTTCGCTCTAGAGAAATTATCTTGGGGAGAAAAGGGTTGAGTCTATTGGATATTGTCTTTGCATTGAATTTGTAAATTACATTACATAAGACAATAGGTTTTTAGCCATTGGGGTCATCCACCATTTCTTTTTGGGCACCAAAGTTAGAAATGTGGTGTCCAAATCTTTAAGAATGGAACAAGACTGTCTATATTCCTCAACTACTTGTCAAAATTCATTCCTAATGATTGGCCAACATGTTTGAACAAATTGAATAGTAAAGTCATCTGTTTTAGGCACTTTATTCTTTGGAATTGCTTTGACCATGGATTTAACTTCCTCATAGGATATCTTTCTACATAAAGCTTCATTTTAATCTCAAGTAATCACTTATGGAATATATCTAATTATATGTTGGATTTACCTTGTTCAATCGATTCTGGGATTAGAGAGAATGCTTTAGAAAAATCAATCCTTTGGGATCTTTAGATGGGTCTCAAGTTTCCTCCCTTTGAGACCATTTAGAGAAGATACCCATCTTTAGATGGGTCTCAAGTTTCCTCCCTTTGAGACCATTCAGAGAAGATACCTTCTTGTGGTGTTGATGCTTGAGCATTGAGTTGTGGAAGAACAATGTATTTTTTCACCTTTCTTGAGACACCATATGCATGATTTTTGTTTCCAAAGGATCACTTCTTACTTCCTACGTTCCTCCAACTCATTGAAATTATTTTCCTTTGCTTTGAATAAGTCATCATACTTGCGAAATAAAACTGCCTCTTGTTGGATCTCTTCCATTTTTTGTTCTAATTTGTGTTTTTCCTCTAATATGTTTCTAAATTGGCCCTTATTCCAATATTTGAGTATCCACTTTATATTCTTGAGTTTATTATAGAGTATAAACATCAATGAGCCACCCAAACTCCCTAGCTCTCCCCACAACTGCTTAATATTTGATTGAAAATATTAAGCCGATTAGGGGTTGATTGGAGGAATTGAGAGGAGGCGAGGTAGAAAATTAGGGGGTTATCGACAAGGGAAAAGAATAAACATTTGTGGAAGGGGGAGATCTAAGGACGACTAGGGAGGGCTCGATGGGTCTCTCATTTCAAATTCCAATAGCTACTCACTTGAATGAATATTTCATTTCATTTCAAGACTATTTGGGACGTTGAATTATTTGGTGGCAACCATGGAGGCTGACATGTGGTGGCAAACAAGGGACAAGGCAACAAATGGAACATTACTAATTGGCCTACAAGATTATAGCAAAAAGAATAAGGATGAAAAAGCAAACAATTAAAATTAAAATCAAGGGAAAAGGGACAAGTGGAGCAACATTAGAAGGCCACTGAAAAGAAAAACAACCACTAGAGAGGTGGGATTGGAGAAGCTACATGAATAAGAAGGAAAAACATAGATCAGGGAGAAAAAATTTATCAACATAATAGGAACTATACTAATTTCTCACTTTTTTAGGGGTTGCAAAAAATCATTCAATTTTGAAAAGAGTTGGTTTAGAATAAACCTTATTTTGGAGCATATTTTTGACACTTTAAATTTTCTTATGTATTAAGTATGGAATTTTTTTTTAAATGTTAGTGATTTTCAAGCTGATTTTGAAAAGTGTTGATTCAAAATACAACTTTTTTTGGAGCATATTTTTGACACTTTAATTTTCTTATGTATTAAGTATGCATATTTTTCTAAAATGTTAGTGATTTTCAAGCCGATTTTGAAAAGTGTTGATGTAGCATCAACCCCTTTTTTGGAGGGGATTATTTTTCACACTTTAAATTTTATTATATATTAAGTATGGATAAAAAATTTAAAATGTCAGTGATTTTCATATTGATTTTGGAAAGTGTTGATATATCATCAACATTTTTTTTAGAGGGGTGTATTTTTTACACTTTAAATTTTCTTATGTCTTATATATGCACAATTTTTTTAAATGTTATTTATTACACCATAAGTTGTTCCTTTGGGAAGAACTCACCTCCATGCCACCATGTCTCATTATGCATCGTCGATCTTGTGTGTTAGAAGATTAAATGAATTTCCATCATTCAATCTTTGGAACGACCCAACAGTGATCATTTATTTTTCAAAATTTTAATGTAGACATCCAACGATGGAGGAGGGTTAGGATTCCCAAATTATTTTTCACGTTTTACAAAGGTGTTGGACCAATAGTTCAGGGTTTCTCTATTTCCGATTTCGATCTCTGTCAAATTTTTTTTAACTTACCTACTGGTGATACACCTGATAGGTTTCAAGGGAGGACGAGCATAGGAAAAATACCTTAGTAGGAGGAGGCATCAACACTTTGGGTTTTGTTTCAAAGCAGTGAAAAATATACAAGAAAAAATTCTCCTCCTCGGTTGGCAATGACAAATTCTTGTCTCGGTCTCTGCATGGATTTTTAATAATGTTTTTTAATCATGTATTAACTATGTAAGTTTTCAGAGTCATTGGCTCATGGAAGAGGGTTAGGGTTCTCAAATTATTGTTCACATTTTACGAAGGTGTTGGACCAATAGTCCAAGGTTTCTGCTATAATTTTTCCAAGTTAATTTCAAATATGAGTTCCTTTATTTCCATAATTCCCCGACGTTTAAGATTTATGTCTCTTTACGATTTTGGTGATCATTAATTTTAGAATGAAAATTTGGAGAAGGGTTAGGGAGCAACGCTTTGGGTTTTGTTTTGAAGCAATGAAGAGGCAACATGAAAAAATTCTCCACCTTGGTTGGCAATGAAAAATTATTTTCTCAATATCTGCTTGGATTGTTAATAATGTTGTTTAATCATGTATTAATTATGTAAATTTTCGGAGTCATTGAATCATGGAAGAGGGCTACGGTTCCCAAATTATTTTTCATGTTTTATAGAGGTGTTGGAACAATAGTTCAAGGTTTCTCCTACAATTTTCCAAGTTAATTTCAGATATGGGTTCCTCTATTTTCGTAATTCCCTTAGGTATAAGCTTCCCGTCTCTTTATGATTTCGATGTTCATTAATTTTAGAATGAAAATTTGAAGGGTTTTCTATAATTCGTTTCATACGTTTTCCAAGTACAAGTGTAATTAGTTTCCTCTATCCATGGTGCTTTGATAAGTCATTTCTTGGTAAAGAAAAAGGTAAAAAATATTCCATGTTGCCAATGCATATTGGTGTGCTTTGATATTCACTTTCCAAACGGTGTAGATAAGTTGGGTTTCTCAGTTAAATATGCAAGGTTTAATCCTTTATAGGAGGTTAATTTTACACCATATCTCAGTTATATTTGTGCATAATATATTCCTCGTCCTTTAAATTCTTATAATACTCTATTCTGTTACTTGAAGTCTTAACCAAGACTTAGTGGTGGAACTGCTTAACATATCTTTATTTCTGATTTCGAGCTCCATCAATTTTTTTAAATTCACTTCTGGTGATACACTTGATAGTTTGCAAGGGATGCCAAGTAGGTGACCCTTCGAGGTAATACTTTACGGTTTTCCCAATTTGATTTCTTCATTTCTTTATAATTCATTTCAATGAATTCTAGGTTGTACGTTTCACTCTAATGATGATGAGAAAATTCTCACACAAGCAAGAAAAATCCCTTAGTAGGAGTAGGCAAAAATGCTTTGGGTTTTGTTTGAAGAATTGAAGAAGCAACAAGAACAAATTTTCCTCCTTGATTGGCAACGAAAAAATATTGTCTCGGTGTCTGCTTGGATTTTTAATAATATTGTATGAGGTTTGAGGGTTTTTTTTGGTTGTTTCTAACTATACATATATCTATATTTCTAATAACCATGATATGGGTTTGATGCAGAGGATATTGTTAGTGTAAGCATTGATTTGTTCTATATTTATTTAGGAGGAGGAGAAAGTGAAAAGTGTTGTTATCGTTTAGAGAGAAATATGTATGTTAAAAGAGGAGGTGTGTGGAATGGGGTTTGGCAGTGATCCCATTGTAGCAAAAATAATGGAGGGGAAACCAGGGTTTTCACCATCGAATACCTATGGCGGGCTTCATTGTCATATTTGTGGTTATGCCATCGGTTTTTTCTGGTAACTATGTCTCGTCACTTTGCATCTATATCTACTACTGGTAAGATTCTTCCTGCCCTCCTTTGGTTGTTTCTTTCTCTCTCTTTTTTTAAGGTGGGCTACCGTTTACTTTATATTTCTCGAAAAACATGAACTTCCTCAATTTGGTATTATTACAATGAAATGTATACTTATCACAACATTCAAGAAATATCCCCATTACAATGAATTGTAGCCTTCTTATAACATTCTATTAAGATCCCTTTCATTTAGAAACAAGTGAACAATGTATTTATGTGATTTGAACCTTGGCGGGGAATTATCACCACCTCTAGTTAACCATTTATCTGATACCCATGGACCTGCTTTGGAATTTGATTTTCCTTTTAAATTCTTTTGCAGATCTCAAGAAGAATATATTGTCAAACTTTCTTTCCTTGCTTATTGTCAAATGTCTTAGCACATATAGGATTTTTCTAGACATTTTGTGAGTTTGAGAATAACTCCTCTCCCGTGTCACGATGTGACATTGTGCACCTATTGAATTTTGCAACAAGAAATAGTGAAATTGGCATCCAGAAAGAACATTCAACACCCATGCCTAGTGCATTAAGAACCTACACTAGGGTGGGGCCCACAGGGTTATTTTGGTGCATGTCTATTTTGGTTATCCCTTAATTAAGATGGACAATAAACTGTAATCTATTCTCAATGATAACTTGTAGTAGTTATCTGAGAGTGATAAACTCAGTTAGCTAGTGTATTTTGAGTTAGAGCTAGTTCGTGAGGCATGCATAGTAATTCTAGTTGTTACAGAGTTCAAATAGCAGTGGTGCATTAGTTAATGCAAGTTGTAATTAGTTTAACTCGGTTAAGCACGAGTTAAAATAAGTTGTGCTAGTAAGAACTGCTAGACACACTAGTGAGAGATCAAGTGAACTAAATATTATTTAATTCACAACTAGTGATCTCACATGCAACTGAGGATTTACTATTATTAGCTGCATGTATGTCAGTTCCGATGGAGACCCAGTTGAGATCTAAGTGAAAGGGAAGTGTAACTATCAGTAGTGATATTAGCAGGCTACCCAGCTATAGTTAAAACACCACAGGATGATCATGATACTAGGCGCAGTGTAGGAAGGCTAAAATTCCTTGTGAATAGGGATTGCATTCCTCATGAACTGTGTGAGCAAGGCAGGCTGAAGATAGGCTGCGAATTGGCAGAGTATTGGCTCGATTTTGTCTAGATCAGTGTGAGACAATTAGTTGAACACATGAGGAATCTTATTAGAAGAGTTGTATCTAATTGTTTCATGATTCCTTGTGTAATATACAATATATGATAGAGGGGTTTTGAGCAGTAAGCTTTCCTCGGGAATATCTGGTGTTGTGGTTTTGATCTATTCTTTCCTGGCTTTATGTGATTGGGAATTGTGTTTTTTTAATTCTGCAAAATATTTGTAGAAGTGATTCAGTATTTAACATTATTACATTGTTAGATCAGGTGAATCCAAGATATACATGCATGTTTTATAATTTCTACATGGTATCAGAGCTGTGTTATAAATCTTCTAAATGGTATGAGAGCATGAATTATTTCGGTGTGCGAATTTGTAGAGAATATCTGAAAATTTGATGAAAAATTTTCAAAAAAAAAATATCATATTTGGATTCCTTGTGAAAAAATACCCAAATTGAAAAAAAAAATTGGTCGAATCGGAGCTCGGATGAGGGAGATATCGTTGATTTAAAATCAGCTCTTTTTTTAGAAACTTTTGCGATGGTGGGACAATTACAATGTACACGAATTGGAAAAGGAAAGGTGTTCCTTCGACACAAAGCCACAGGACAAGCCAAGAAGATTGGGATTCATGTGAAGAATCTCTATAGACTTGATGTGCTATGATTTCTACAGAGCTTCCAACCATTGGGAAGTGTGAGAAAGCCATGCAATTGACCCTTGAGAGGGAGCTGGATTTGCATGCAGGTGAGAATGAACCTCAAGATGTGGAGCAGCCACATCCAGAGGATCATGGAGTGGCAGAAAACACTCATGCAGAGAAATTTCAAGCAATATGGGCAGAGGGAGTGCATGTAATTATACCACCAGGTGTGAGGTGAGGCGACATGCATGATTAATACCAAGAAGAAATTTGGGCAGGATCCTAGAGATGGCGAGTCTCATGGATCGAACTTGGCTACGAGGAGCCCATAGAGAAGTAGTAGTAGGATTAGTTAGACTGATACAGTCAAATGTCAGGAGGACATGAAATCAAAGTGACAATGTCAGATACTGGAGCACAGATCAGAGTTGGCAGCAGTGCAAAGTGCATGGATGCAGATGTCAACATCGTAGAGAATCCAGTGGACATGTGTAATAGGTACCAGTAGTCAGAATACTTTGATGACAAATGCATTATATTGATTCAGTTGTTTGGAGGCTATTCAGTTTCGGAAGTGTTGCATGCAAAGGTTGCATGTGTGAGAAACACTAGAGAAGTGTTGCATACAAGGGTTGCATGTCGCATGCATGGAGTTGCATGTCGCATGCATGAGTTTCATGTCGCATGCAAGGCCATTCATTTCTTGTTGAGAGGGAGTGTTGAATTTTTTCACAAGAAATAGTGAAATTCGCATCCGGAAACAACATTCAGCACCATGCCTATTGCATTAAGCACCTACACTAGGGTGGGGTCCACAGGGTTATTTTGGTGCATGTCTATTTTGGTTATCCCTTAATTAAGATGGAAAATAAACTGTAATCTATTCTCAATGATAACTTGTAATAGTTAACTGAGAGTGATAAACTCATTTAGCTAGTGGATTTTGAGTTAGAGCTAGTTCGTGAGGAAATTCTAGTTGTAACAGAGTTCAAAGTGCACTGGTGCATTAGTTAATGTAGGTTATAATCAGTTTAACTCAGTTAAGTGAGTTAAAATCAGTTGTGCTAGTTATAATTGTTAGATACACTAGTTAGAGATCAAGTGAATTAAATATTATTTAATTCACAATCGGTGATCTCACATGCAACTGAGGATTTACTATTATTAGTTGCATGCATGTCAGTTCCAATGGAGACGCAATTGAGATCTAGGTGAAAGGGAAGTGTAACTATCAGTTGTGATATTAACAGGCTACCCATGTGTAGTTAAAACACCACAGGATTCCCATGATACTCAGCGTATTATAGGAAGGCTGGAATTCCTTGTCAATAGGGATTGCATTCCTCATGAATTGTGTGAGCAAGGCATGCTGAAGATGGGCGAGAATTGGATGAGTATTGGCTCGATTTTGTCTGGATCAGTGTGAGACAATTAGTTGAATACATGAGGACTCTTATGAGAAGAGTTGTATGTAGATTCATGATTCCTTGTGGAATATACAATATATGGTAGAAGGGTTTTGAGCTGTAAGCTTTCCCCAGGAATATATGGTGTTGTGGTTTTGATCTATTCTTTCCTTGCTTTATGTGATTGGAAATTGTGTTTTTTTAATTCCGCAAAATATTTGTAGAAGTGATTCAGTATTTAACTTTAGTACATTAATCGATCGGTTGAATCCAAGATATACATGCATGTGGTATAATTTATACAACACCCTCCATTTTGTATTAGATTTCAGCTTCAAGCCTCATATAGGTTTACGCATCAACATTGTTATTCCAATGTTAGAGAGAAACATGGTGTTTTTTTTCAAAAGCAGGGAGATTCTTGTCTTTAGAAAAATAATTTATAAGTTCCATTTTAGTATGGAAACATTGACATATTTGGCATTCTTCATGACATTTGGATGTGTGAAGCTAAAGAGAATATAGGGATTGAAGCAATGTACATACTAGAAGTAGGGACTATAATCTCAAATTACATACTACACACAAGGTTACAGTAAGTGGCCAGACTGGTTCACACTGCAAAGGGGATAACTGGATCAGTTTGTGGGTTCTCGACTTGGGACAGTTCCAATTTAAATGGCCTTTAGCCAGCTCTTCCACCCATGTGCCATCAAGGATAAATATCAAGATATGGTCCATGAAACCATTTTTCTATTATTAATCAACTAGTTCTTCTATCCGGTTTTTGGCTAGTTCTAGTCCACTCCTAGTTTGACCCTTTCTGGTTTTGATTCTGGTAACTTCAAACCTGACAATAATATATGACATCTAAAGAGTCACGATACAAACAACCTATCTTGGCCTATGATTTTGTTAGTTCTTTTTTTAATTTTCCTTCTATCTAAACTAGTTTATGCTCACGTGATGTTAAGATGACCTTATCTGGATGGATGGAATCAATATTTATGTTTTCCTCCATGATAAATTTTTGGATACGAATGTTGTTTTGAACAACATTAAATCTTTCAAATGCGTTGATCTAAATTAATGCACTTACATGTGTTTGTATGCTCAAATATGCTTACACTTACAATTCCATGCACTATAAGATTGGTTGATAATACAAATATCTATGAGAAGCTACTAGCAACAATGTAATTAAATAATTTTCGATAACAATTTATATGATTATCACCACACCCACCTCCAAAATAGTAGAATCCAATAAATAACATAGTAAGTCTATAAATTGCCTTTGAGTTGCATTAAAACTTTAAAGGAGCATAGTGTCTTGTGCCTTTGGAACAAAGATACAAGGAGCATTGGTATGGTTTTTCTTTCCTTGTCATGCATAATGGTGCTACCAATCGTGGCCCTAGAGCACGCATCATACATAACCTTGATTATGTCAACATCTTGACGAGAATATTCCTAGATCTAACCCGCAAGAGATTAAAAAGTAGGGACTATAAGCCTCAAGCCAACATAGCAATAAATTTAAACATGGCTTGTCTACATGGGGATCTAGCAACAATCAAATGGAAAGTCTATATAAAACCAAAATTTACTTGTGGTTTTCTTAATAGCCTTCTGAACAATATATCTCCATTCCCTATTCTTAAAGTTGGGTTGAGATATCTAGGTAGGGTGAAAGGAGCAAAGAATGTAACAAATTATTGTTGTTATCATGACAATGAATCAGATGGGGGTGAGAAGGCATACTACTATTAACTTATATTAGAAAGTAGATGCTTCCTTGTATTGGCCCTTGGTATTTTTTTTCTTAGCATTTGAAGATGGGAAGAACTTGGGATTGAATTAACTTTATGTAACATTAATAAATACTTTTTGACAGGGGAGAACATCATGGTGACTTGGTGAGTGAGTGAGGTAATACTTTAAAGCATTTATTAACTGCTCATATTTATTGAAAAACTGAATTGTATTTTTGTCCTCGCCAGTGGAAGTATTATTTCCTACATATTTTCAAAACTGAATTGTATTTTTGTGCTCACCAATGAAAATATTATTTCCTACATATTTTCATGGGAAATTTGGTTTGGGTATAATAGCCAAACTAAATTAGATAAAGGTGCTTAAAAATTCCATCTTTCAAGTTGAATGTGATGTTGAACATGCCCTTCTTTATAAAGAATCATTGCCCAATTGATATGCAAGCCCCAGACTACCCACTATATATATTTCTTCCTTATATGCTCAAACATTAAGATGAGTCAAAATTAATCAGATTTAAGTGTCCAAGGAACGAAACCCCTACAAACTCTCTAGCATTTTTAAACCTTTTTTCACAACACAGGATGGAAAATTAAATGTTGAATTAAATTCAAAATCATTTTTCCTTTATAGAGGCATGAACTTGTTGATTCTGTTAAACCTGAGTGAGTTTAACCATTGATTGATAAATCAAGCGTAGTCTGGCAGAGTTAAATGAAAAACTCACGATCCAATCCAAGGAATTAAAATATGAATACTAACAATGAATTTGAATATTTTCATTAGTTACTCTTCTCACTTCTAAAATTAGGGCATTACCCTTCCCAACAAAACAATTGACAAGGTCCACTCTCTCAATCAGTAATCCTTCTACTCTGCACAACAACCATTTCTATTTCAAATGTTATGTAATTTTTCTCTACACATAAATGGAATCATGTTACCCTTATAACATCCATGATCTATGATCAGGATTCAATCAATGCAAGTTTAACGGGTGATTAATTACTAGTCAAACATTGTTTTCCATGTTTACCTGATTTGAGTTTTTGTACTTGTGTATTTCTTTGTATTATGTTTACTTCATCTATTTTTTGTTTGGTACCTATAAGGAATTAAAATATGATTAGTAAAAATGAATTTGAATATTTTCATTAGTTGCTCTTCTCACTTCGAAAATTAGGGAATGACACTTCCCAACTAAACAATTGACAAGGTCAACTCTCACAATTGGTAATCTAATTACTTTGCACAACAACCATTTATGTTTCAAGTGTTGTGTAGTTGTTATCTACATATATATGGAATCGTGTTACCCTTCTGACATCCATGATATATGATCAGGATTCATTCAATGCAATTTTAACTGGTGATTAATTACTAGACAAACATTGTTTTCCATGTTTAACTGATCTGAGTTTTTGTACTTGTGTATTTCTTTGTATTATGTTTACTTGATCTAAGTTTTTGTTTTTTTACCTGTTTCTGAGTCGATAATTCAAATTATTCAACCATTGTTGGAAATCCCTATAGACTATGTTGGATACCATGCTCTCTAGTAAACTGCATCAAGAATATCATGGCAATGGTACCTCTTCTCATAGTAGATAGTCCCTTGGCACTATGTTGTTGCCAACCTTCAAAATTTCTTAAGAATAATTTATCTATTTTTACATCATAATTTTTCATATAAAATTTAATCTCTTTTTGATGTCTGAACTTATGTTTTGTGCAGATGAAATATTCTTTTCAACTTCATATTGATGGCACCAGTCGTATAGCTGAAGGTATTGGATGCTAGGTATAACTTTAATTGTGACATGATGTAGAAAGTGGACAATACCTTTAAGAACATATCAACTGGCCCATGCCTTGTCAACATTTATTTTGTATCGTTAATTGAATTTTAGTTCTCATTTTTCAAATAGATAAAGTTGTTGTTGCTTACTTATGGTAGGAGAATCCCAGGTGCGTAATTTTTTTCTAGAATAGATGCAGTTAATGCTACTACAATGAGGCAAGTAGCTAACCGATTCTCTTTGATAGGGTAAGTTATATGGATCTTTCATATTCTCCCTATGAATAGGAACTTAAGAGACAACAATATATTTTTTCAGGACTTGCATTTCATGAGTTTATTTTTTTGTGCCTGCAAGATGTTGCCATTGCATCAAAGGGACCTATTCAAAACATTCCTGACTACAACTGGTTCTAACACCACATTTACTGGCTCCATTAATAGATAAATTATTCATTATTCCTAATACAATAAATATTTTTAGAATTTTGGCTTTTGTGATCCATCTCAAATATTTAGAATTCTTTCAGTAATAATCACATACAAAAGAACATTGTCGACACATTTTGAACCAACCAGTGTGGTTCATCACCTAGTCCTGATGATGAACCAGGTGATGAACCACACTTTTTGGTTCGAAATTTGTCGAAAATGTTCTATTGAATGTGATTATTACCGAAAGAATTATAAACAATAAATATTTTTTGTCAGCCTTATCTTGACTTTCAACCTATTGCATTTAATTTGAATAATGAGAACAAAAATATTGCGATTGTTTTTTAAATGAGATGGTCAGTTGTAGAAATTATATAACTAATATGTTATATATCCAAGATTCTCTTGATCACACACTATTTTAACTTCATGCACAATACAAAATCTATTCCAACATTGATCATCACATATGGAAATTAAATCAATTGCAATGCACACATGAAACCATAAAAATTCACACACATTAACAGAGTTGTTTTACGGGAAAGCCTGAAGCTGAAAACACCAACTATCTGTATATAATATATGTCATAGAGATCATGTAACAATCCTCATACAAATCTTATCATATCAAGCTCTCATTACAATGCAATCGTTGCAAACTAATCAGGCCCGATCTTGTAAATCCATGCACCGATCTTTGCCACCTGCTAGCCTGCCTCTACTGCGCAATCCCTACTGAAGAATGGCTCTGAATGAACTTGAATTTCTCCAAGATTGACTGCGCAATTCTCATTGGCATCTTTACTAAGTGTTGGATGCAATCAATGCATCACTATAGTCACAACTGATAGTCACACTTGCCCTTTCACCTATCTCTCCACTAGTATCCACTAAAATTGTCCATGCACTGTAGGTAAATGATGTATTCTTCAGTTGATTAATGAGTTATTACTTAGTGAATTAATTAATAGTTAATTCACACCACTCTCACTAGTGTATCAATTAGTTAGACTAGATACAACTAGCTCAATTGTGTCTAACTGAGTTAAACTGGACACAACTCCACCAACTACTTCTATAACTCCACCAAACTCTGTTACATGAGTTCTAACTGAAGTCCTCCATGCATTAGCTCCAGTAAACCCTCAGGAATAGCGTAATTCCTTCTGTCAGCTTTTGTGCCACATCTGTGCACTTAACTGAAGTGCTCCAAGAGAATAAGATAATGTTTAGAGTCCAAATATTATTAAGATCTAATAATATTTGACATATCTATTTTTAGACTGGCAATCTAAAAATAGATTCCACCTAATATGTCTAAAAATAGAAGTCCATCTATTTTTTCCAACTTGACCAACCATCCACAAATAGCATCATGCAACTCATAGAATATGATAGACATGTCTAAAAATAGACTTGCACCAAGAATAGCCTGCGGGCCCACTTAGTGAAGGCGACTCTTTTCACTAAGCTCATCATCTTGTTGAATCTCAACACTCCCTCTCAACAAGATAGGGATTATCTGCCACCCCGATCCTGTCTCTATGGTATTCGAATTTTCTCCTGGTGAGCACCTTTGTCAGAATATCTGCATCCTGATCCTCCGTAGGAATGTAAGAAAGCAACATGATATTCCGCTGCACACAATCTCTGATATGATGGTACCGAATGTCAATGTATTTAGATCTATCATGAAATACTGGATTAACCGAGAGTTTAATGCAACTCTGATTATCACAATATATCACAGTAGGATCTAAGTGTGAACTGAACAACCTGGCCAGGATCTTCCTCATCCATATAGCCTCGCATGTAGCCAAACTTGCTACCATGTACTTGGCCTCCACTGAACTGAGTTCCACGGATCTCTGTTTCTTGTTGTACCAAGAAACTGTTGTAGACCCGATACTGAAAATCCCTCCAAATGTGCTCTTTCTGTCCATTGGGCTCCATGCCCAATATGCATCCATGAAGCCATGCAGCTTCACCTCATCCGACTGTCTGTACCACAATCCATATCCCGATGTGCCCCTGAGATACCTCAGGACATGCTTGTCTGCCTTCCAAAAGAGCTTGGTAGGCTTAACCATAGCTTGTGAATGTTGGTTAACATCATTGTATATGTTCGGTCGTGTATTGACTAGATACATGAGCAAACCAACCAACTGTCGATAAACAGTGGAATCCACTACCTCTGCCGATGTAGCATCCTCTTTCCTCTAACCATTAGGAAGAGGAGTGTCGATAGGCTTGCAGCCTTGCACGTTGAACTTCTCCAGTATCTCCAGGGCATACTTGCCTTGAGACACAAATAGTCCACCCTTCCGCTGCCAAATTTCCAATCCCAGGAAATAATGAAGGAGGCCCAAGTCCTTCATCTCAAACTCCTTTGCAAGATCTGCCTTGCATGAGTGTATCAACAATTCATCACTTGTTAGTATCAAATCATCTACATAAAGTACAATGATCAGCAACTTACCCTCCACCACAATCTGGTATAGGTTCGAATACGCCTCACTCTTGGTGAATCCAAGTCCAGTGAAATAACTATCTATTCGTGTGTACCAAGCATGAGGTGCTTGTTTCAGCCCAAACAACGATCTTTTGAGCCTGCACACATGCAACTCGCTGCTAAAGATTTCAAATCCTTCAGGTTTCTCTATGTACACCTCCTCATCAATGACTCCATTGAGGAACGCAGTTTCACATCCATCTGATGAATGTGCCAATCCATCTGCGCTGAGAGAGAAAGGATAGTCCGTATGGAAGAATACCTTGCGACAGGTGCAAAGGTTTCTTCATAGTCGATCCCCTCGATCTGTGAGAAGCCCGGGGCAACAAATATTTCCTTGTATTTCTCGACACTCCCATCAATAGCTTGCTTCAATTTGTAGATCCATCTTGAACCTGCTACTGATTTCCCTTCCGGCCTTGGGACAATCTCCCATGCATTGTTTCTAACAATTGAATCATACTCTTCCACCATGGCATCTACCCATGCGGGATCCTCCACAGCTTCCTCGAAAAAAGATGGTTTTTTCACGATACACTTGCTCATCAGAGCCATGTATCCAGTATATCGGTCAGGTGACTGTCTCTGTCTGCGTTGTGATGTAGGTGCTCCTACATTCTGCACTGCATCAAGATTCAGTCGCTCAGCTTTTGTAGTGTGCTTCCGCCCTCTGATGGTTGGCGCTGCATGAGTAGTTTCTTCCACTCCATGAACCTCCTCTTGTGGCTGATCCACATCCTGAGGCTCATCTTTAGGAACTAGTAGCTCCTCATCTGCATGCAAGTGTAGCTCCCTCTCAAGTGACAACTTCATGGCTTTCTCCTTATGAAAATTGATATCCCGTCGCACAATAATCTTCCGACTGTCTGGAAAATACACACGATAATTGTGGGGTGTTTCTGTGTACCCCACAAATATCCCAACCTCTGCAGTTGGCTCCAGCTTCTTCCTGGCATCTTTCATCACATGAATGTAAACAGGTGAGCCAAAAATCTTCAAATGAGAAATATCAGGCTTCTTACCAGAAAACGCCTCTTCGGGTGTACTCATGCCAAGTACTCTATGAGGACAACGGTTTTGCACATAAACCGCAGTGTTGCATGCTTTAGCCCACAAGTGTATGGGAAGGCCTTGATCATGCAACATCACCCGTGCAGCACCCACGATCGTTCTGTTCTTTCTCTCCCCGACCCCATTTTGTTGTGGGTTATGGGGCGCTATGAGTTCTCTTCGAATTCCTTCTGCGCTGCAAAAGTCCTTGAATTTGCTAGAGATGAATTCACCACTATTATCGCTCCTAAGAGCTTTCACCTGCTTCCCCGACTCTTTCTCAACCAGCGCCTTGAACTCACAGAACTTTGAGTATGTCTCGCTCTTCTTTTGCATGAAGAAGATCCATCACTTACGAGAAAATTCATCAACAAATATCACGTAATACCTGTGCTTTGTTGTCGAAGCTACTGAGAAAGGTCCACACACGTCTGTGTGAATTCTCTCAAGGATCGTCGTGGCACGACTATCCTTCTCATGAAAGGTGGTCTTTACAAATTTTCCCAAAGTACATCCCTTGCACTGATCTCACTGCGCAAGTGTACCCTTGGGAAGCCCGGTAGAAATCTGCTGCAAAATTTTCAAAGCCCCATGGTGAAGATGGCCCAATCTCCTGTGCCACAATTCGCCCTCATCCCGGCTGACCACTCCTTTTGCTTTGCCTACCATTTCTGCACAGCCATCTACCTGCAATTGATAAAGGTTCTTAACTCGAACCCCTATCCTCCAGGTTTCACCAGTTGTCTTACTACGCAGGAAAGCCTTTCCCTCACTAAAAACAACATCATAGCCCTTATCTTCCAACATCGCCATAGAGATCAGAATCTTCTTCAATCCTGGAACATGCATGACATCCTTCAAGATGAAAGGTTTTCCAGACTCCCTCTCAAAGGAAATGATCTCGATACCAGTCGCACTGTATCTACCATAATCGCCCATCTCGATGTGCACTCCAAGATCCTTCTCATCCAGATTAGTAAACAAATCTTTGTCTCCAGTCATATGGAAAGACGCACCACTGTCAAGAAACCACACTAATCCCATCACACTTGAGACCAAGCATGCGATCAGTGAAAAATCCAGCTCAAAATGCGAGGCTAAGGCCTCTCCAGCTGCAAATCTAGCAGCCTGCTTATTTTTCTTCTTCTGTGGACAATTAGTGGCATAATGTCCGTGTTGGTGACAGTGAAAGCACTTCACCTTGGACAAGTCCTGATTCTTGCCTTTTTCACCGGATTGGGAAGGATTTTTCTTTCCCTTCCCTTTCCTTGCTTTGGAAACCAAAGCGAAACTTTCTTCATCTTCATTATTCGATGAAGATCCATCCCTGGTACCCCGCCTTATCTCCTCCTGCACAAGATCCGACCAAAGTCGCTCCCATCCTGGCAGTTTCTCCCAACCATTGACAGAGTCCTCGTAGTTATGCCAACTCTTCGGAAGCCTAAGGAGATCCAAGCTCACCAAGTCCTCTTCATCTACAGTAACCCCCACACTTCCCAGCTCATCCCTGCACTGGAAAAAATTCGTGAGGTACTTGGGTATACTGTCGCCTTTCTCCATTTTTATTTTCCTGAGTTTGTCTTTAAGCGCCAACTTCCTCTGGTCACTTCTGCTTTGGAACAAGTCTGTAAAAGCTTTCCACATCAAGAATGGAGAAGATTTACCGTGAAGGCTGGACACTATGTGATCTTTCGCACCTTCCAACAGAATTCTTCAATGCTTTGATGTCTTCTTTTGCCATGCGTCAAGTGCGACTGCATCGCTAGAAGCAGGTTTCAGAATATCAGCATCTATGAACTCCTTCAACCCATTATCATCCAGCACCGCCTGCATCCTGTCATTCCATGCAATATAATTCGAGCTGCCCTCAAGGGCATACTCCAATCACAATCTGTTGAAAGACATTTCAATGAATGCTCAACTTCGACACCAAGAAAACACTGCAGCAAATTCGAATTCCACCAGCACAAAACTCAACTGTTTCAATAATTGAAATATGCTCCAATGATCAACGCTCTGATACCACGTAGAAATTATATAACTAATATGTTATATATCCAAGACTCTCCTGATCACACATTATTTTAACTTCATGCACAATACAGAATCTATTCCACCATTGATCACCACATGTGGAAATTAAATCAATTGCAATGCACACATGAAACCATAAAAATTCACACACATTAACACAATTATTTTACGAGAAATCCTGAAGCTGAAAACCCCAACTATATGTATATAATATATGTCATAGAGATCATGTAACAATCCTCATACAAAGTTGATCATATCAAGCTCTCGGTACAATACAATCGCTACACACTAATCAGGCCCAATCTTGCAAATCCATGCACCGATCTTTGCCACCTGCTAGCCTGCCTCTACTGTGCAATCCCTACTGAAGAATGGCTCTGAATGAACTCAAATTTCTCCAAGATTGACTGTGAAATCCTCATTGGCATCTCTACTGAGTGTTGGATGCAATCAATGCATCACTATAGTCACAACTGATAGTCACACTTGCCCTTTCACCTATCTCTCCACTAGTCTCCACTGAAACTGTCCATGCACTGTAGTTAACTGATGTATTCTTGAGTTGATTAATGAGTTATTATTTAGTGAATTAATTAATAATTAATTCACACCACTCTCACTAGTGTATCAATTAGTTAAACTAGATACAACTATCTCAACTGTTTCTAACTGAGTTAAACTGAACACAACTCCACCAACTACTTCTATAACTACACCAAACTCTGTCACATGAGTTCTAACTGAAGTCCTCCATGCATTAGCTCCAGTAAACCCTCAAGAATAGCGTGATTCTTTCTGTCAGCTGATGTGCCACATCTGTGCACTTAACTGAAGTGCTCCAAGAGAATACGATAATGTTTAGAGTCCAAATATTATTAAGAGCTAATAATATTCGACATATTTGTTTTTAGACTGGCAATCTAAAAATAGATTCCGCCCAATATGTCTAAAAATAGAAGTCCGTATATTTTTTCCGATTTGACCAACCATCCACAAATAGCATCCTGCAACTCATATAATATGATTGACATGTCTAAAAATAGACTTGCGCCAAAAATAGCCTGCGGGCCCATTTAGTGAAGACGACTCTTTTCACTAAGCTCATCATCTTGTTGAATCTCAACATCGGTCTTATAATTTCAACATTGTAAGCTGCCAGTATATTAATATCCATGTATTTTTATGTGTCAATTGAAATTCAATGCACTTCTTTGGGGTCATTGTATAAATTATATCTAGAAAATTGATATCATTCCAAAATATTTTCCTCAAAAACACAAGTTGAGTGTAATATGGAGTGAACATTTGCAAAGACTTTGCAGAGATTTTTAAACAAATTTTCTTTTTGAAATTTTGTTATATTCTTCAAAAGATCTGTTTCTCCTACTTTGTAGTGCAAAATTGTTTCTATGTCAATCTATTGTGTTCTAACATTAAATTCTCAATATTATCACATACATTTCAAGTGATGCAATGCAACAGAATTAATTTAACATTTCATATTTTAAGTTTGTTTAGCGACACAAAGGCTTAATTTGGTGTAGTGTTTCACAATTTATGCTTTTTATTTTGCACCAAAATGCCTTTAAATGCTCCAGTCGGGAATAAATTAAAATTGCATCTAAGAATCACTTCAAAAGGAAGGATAATTGCCTCGATAAAAAGAATTATCTTTCTGTATATTTGTATAAAATAGAGCTCTTTTGGATGAACAATAAGATCCATGGAAGAACCTCCAATTCAAGTGAATTTTGTAGTACAAAAGGAAACCTGAGTTTTGGCCTAACAAATGTAGAGTCTATTTGTATTAGAAGCATAATTGATAATATAATATATTTTTTTCCTGGAAAAAATTATTTGGTAGAATTCGTTTGTGGCCTTTGCACTTCCAAGTAATTTTCACATTTGGAATTAACACAATCTAATATGTATTGGGTTTTCAAAATATGTCAGTTTTTATAAACATAGATTTACCAACTCTTCTATTGTTTAGCTAGGAAATTAATACTCTACATCCTTTTAAAGTTGCTTCCTGTTATACACATGACAAAAAACAGATCAGAAAAATGAGCTCTTGGTTTTAAGGGCATCCAGGTTCCCATGGAGTCTGAGATTTAGCTAAGCATCGATTCCAATCTATTCTATGAAAGCTTTTAAAGAAAGGAATAGAAAAGAACTTAACACAACCACATTATGCAATCTGGAAGTGAAAATAATTAGCCTTCTTTCATCACCACCTACATATATTTGTGAGGTTTGTCCAAATATGAATGTTATGATTGTATATTTAATAATGGAGTTATTTAATCTTTTTCATCTGTTGCAAAAGAAGTGTACTCACTGAAGAAGGCCTTGTTTCTTGGTTGGTTCTAAGAAGATAAGGGATGTGTTATGTGGATTGAAGTCTTGAGGAGTAGGAGCATATGATAAGTTTGTCTTTGCTTCATATCATCAGTATTTCCTACTCGTCCCACTCCTATTGCCTTCACCATACACCCATTCCTAACTTCAAAGGGGTTATTTGCAATGAGTATCTGTATGAATTTGCAAATTTTGGATCTCATTTTTACAACAATAAATGATATAATATTGACTACTATAGCAAGTGGTGCCAAAATGATTAGGAATTTGAGCTTGGTATGGTTTATTTTGCAATAATTTATTGAGATATATAATATTTTTAGTATTTGATGTGTTCTTCATTTCTTCTATATATATCTAGTAACACCCCTCACAAGTTCTTTGTTTTGCAGCAACAACAATTCCTCCTCAAGTTGTTGCTTCATATAATTATCCAAATAATACAAATGTGTGTGCCTCTTTTTTTGTTTATCTCTTTGTATTCTTTCATTTTTTCAAGGAATTTATCACTTTATATTCTTGTTCTATAGGCCTTTTCGACACGGATATTTGTGTGTGTCTTACACCCAATTGTGACGCATGAAATGTTGAGATCATTATTTTCCCATAATTGTGAAAAAAAAACATGCAACACATCATCTTCTTGAGTTGGAATCACATCAAAGTGGACCATATGTGAAATTATCCAACATCTATGCTACCACTGGTAGATGGGATGATAAATCCAAGACTAGAAAGGTGATGAAAGATAAAGGAGCCAAAAAGGAAACAAGACACAATTGGATCGAGAGTAAGAAGGAGGTGCATACATTCAGCACAATGGATAGATCACATCCAAAAAAGAGAAAATCTATTGGAAATTGGTGGAACTAATTCATTAAATGCAGGAAGCAAGATATGTCCTTGATACAAAATTTGTGCCACACTATACCTAGAAGCAAGAAGAAATAATGTTTTCTGTGTAATCTAATGGAAGGTTGGCCATTGCATTTTGGGCTTCTCAATGAAATATCAAGGACAGGTTTCCCAATCATTATGAATGTTTGTTCAGACTGCTACATTTCCATCAAGTTTATCTTCAAGATTCGTAATCAGGAAATTGTTGCAAATGATCGCCAGTACTTCCATTATTTAATGGGATGGCTATGCATTTTTTTTTTATTGCCAGTCATGCCATGAGAAACAAGGCAACAATCCATTTTTTTATTATTACACTTCTAGAAAGGTGACAACTATAGACTTTACTTTTGTTGACTTCAATATCATGCTAAAGAAAGAGGTGTAGGTGTCATAATCCACTCTTAAATAGAATTCACGAGTCAGGATCCATGCAATGATTCTTTGGTAGGTTTTCTAGCAATAAGGACGTAACTCCTAGTTTTCTTTGGATGTGTTTGAGTATTACTTTGAAACATGTTAATTAAGTTTTCTTATTTTATTTTCAAAATTGGTTCTGGCTATTTGATTCACCTTCTGTAAGCATTGAGCATAGAATTCCCAACTTTGATTTTGGTTGATTGATGGTAATCTTGTTACATATATTTTTTTAACATGCCAGCTTCTGTTATAATTTCATTCCATTCTTTGAATTAGCTTGTATAAATCTAATATTCTTGGATTAGCCTTGCGAATTAGTGTATATATGGTGATATCTGGTGGTAGAATGAGAAATCTTTAACACTCAATAGAAATTTCATTATTCAATCATTTAAGGAAAGAAAAATAACTTGCCGCAAAATGTATATTGAGATTAACCATTCAGATTTAAAATAGATCATGTATATTCAAATGATGAAACATTCAACAAAATACTCTCTTAATTCTAGAGAGATTAATTGTAGAAATGAACCCATCTTGCAATTATAATCCATGATATAGTTGAATTCTGCGAAGTTTAAATTTCAAAGTTTTTCTCACATAAACAATTGCACAAAATTTTTACTTCTATCTTCTATGCACTCTATCCTAAGCTCCTACCTTACGACCTTTCCTTTGCAACATTTGCTGCAATTGTTAGTTTAATCCCTTTTCAAGTTGTCTTCTTCTTCTTCTTCTTTTCCCTACAATGTTTGTTGTTGAAGCGTTTTTCAAGTTTCTATTTTTTGTTTTTTCTTTGCAATATTTTGTTGTAATTAAATTCTCAATTTTTTTCACAAAGTTAAAAAATAATAATAAAATAAATATTTTAAAGTTATGATTTATATATAACTAATTAATAGTTTAATATACATAAAATAATAGTCACTAAAATACTAATAATTTTAAAACATCGACAAAAAATACACATTTCCGTAATTTTTTCGCTAAAAATAACATGCCAATTCAAGGATTTTTATGGAAAAAAAAAAAAGAAAAAAAGATGAACAGAAATAGTTGAAAATATAGGAATTTTTGTGAATTTTGTGTTAAAAAATAATAATATATGGTTTTTTTTCCTTCCAAAAATAATGATGCGCATAAAATTGTAAGTAAGAAAAGAAAAAAAAAAAAAAGTAAAAAAAAATGTAAAAATAGCTTTAAAAAAATTAAAATAATTTGTTTGAAATAAAATAAATAAATCCAAAAATATAATTTAAAATTTAAATGGAAAGATTAAAAAAAATAAAAAATAAAAACTAAAAATATTAAGAAAAAAAAGTAAAAAAACAAACAAATAAAGAGCATAAATAGAAACAAAATACCAAATTTGAAAATTAAAAAAAAAATATTAAAAATATATATACTAGAATTATTTTAAAAAAATAAAATAATTGACAAAATATTACCATATATATTTAAAAAATTTAATAAAATATAAAAAATATTGAAAAATATAACAAAGAAAATAAAAAATAAAAAATAAAATAAAATCAAGTTAAAAAAAAACATCAAATTAAAATTAAAATTAAAAACAAAAACTTAAAAAAAAAAAAAAAACATAAAAAAAACAAAAAAAATCAAACATACCCACACACCTTTGCCGTTGGGATTGGGGCGGCGGGTTGATTTCTAGGAGCAACCTCCCCCCACAAGGCACTCGATGTCACTCCTGCCGCCATGCCCACAACCCTTAGGTGTCGCGACCAAGGTGTTTGTGGGTGTGTTTGAACTTCTTTTTTTTCTTTCTTTGATTTGTTTTTTTTTTATTTATTCATTTTTTTTAATTTTAAATGTTTTTTAATTTTTTTTTTTTTTTTTTAAATTTGTTTTTTCTTTTCTTTCAAATTTTTTAATGTTTTTTTTCTTTTAATTTTTTTAATGTTTTTTTCCTTGAATAGTTTTGTTAAGTTCATTTTTACAACTTTTTTCCTTTGTTTTGTTTTATTTTATTTTTATTTTTTTTATCCATATTTTTATAATTTATAATTAGTTTTTTATTTATTTTTTTATTTCTGTGCAATATTTATATTTTTTTTTTTATTTCTAATTTATTTTTATATTTGTTTTTTTATAAGTTTTTAAAGAAAATATTTGCTTGATTTTCTTTTTCTTTTTTTTAATATTTTTTTGTCATTATTTAATGTTTTTTATTTTATTTTATCTTTTTTTCTTCTTATTATTTTGGCATTTTGGCTTAAGGTTTAGGTTTCTATGATATAACAGCATAGTAAATATTTAATTATGGCTTAGAGGGAAAGCCATGTGAATTTTGGATGATAAAATTAATTATTATTTATTATTATTATTATTAGGAATTGAGGTAAGTCTTGAAATTCTTGGGAAAAGACCCTAAACAAATTATGACAATTATCACTTTCTCATCCCTAGTGAGAAATAAATGATCTCATGGAAAAAAAAGGGGTTCTTTAGCATGAAAAGAGAGACATCTAGAGAGAAGTGAATTACATGAACATGACGCTGGGAGGCACGACACTGCCCAAGGAGTATTCTTGAGCTAGACTTCAGCCAGTGGAAACTTTGATAACAAACCGAAGATTGTGTTCCGGGCTAGGTTGGTCCTTGATGCATGTGGACTGACACTATCAAATAAACTATTTTGGAAATTTAAGAGCTCGGGGGGAGAACTGGACGTAATAGTTGTTCTCATTGGAAGGGAGGTGTGGTATTTTCCTAGTCGAGTTTCCCAACCAGTTTCAACTGATACATATAAGTGATACAATTTTTGTAAGATTTATTGTTGTAAATAAGAATGATGCACTTACTGTTGAGAATCGAGAAAGTGTGATTCTGAATTTTTTAGTTAGGGTCAGGGTAAAAGAGACATATGAATGTGTTGTAGAATACATAAATGAGAATGTTATAAATATAAACATGAACGTTGTTTAAGATGTGAACTAGTAAAACTTAACATCCTATCAAAGATGAAGACCCAAAAAGTTTAGACCCTTGGATAATGCACATGACAGTAGAGTTAGAGTTAATTATAACTCTAGAGATACTATATAATCAAAACTCACTTAGTAGTTCAAGGAGGTAGTATAACCATGTAATGGAAATAAGGCTAGGTTAGTGCATAACATATATGTTTTTTATTTTATTTTAATGTTTGTGAGGTTACGACCTTTGGTTGAGTTCCAGCCATCCAACTAGAACTTGCACAGAACAATTCCATGGCTCAACATTTGTTCCTGATTGGTTACCGCATGAGCTGAGGGAGGTCCCAGGTACGGGTCTTGACCTCTGTCGGGCATCATTAAAAAAAGGAGAAAAAACACATAAATTATAATGTGTACAAAATAACAAGCATAAAATAATATTTTAACACGACGTGCAATGTTGAATAGTAAATTATTGCCAAGATAACATTTAACTACTCTTTTACAGAAAATATACTCTATACAAGATGACGAAAAGAATCAGTGTGTAATGGAATTATGACAACAATTTAATTGACCGAATATATATAAGTATATCTTTACAATTGCAATAACAAGACATGAGTCACATATCTATAATATTCAAGAAAAGAAAAGCTAAATTTATTAACCATAAGGGATACTTTTTCTTTCTTGAACCATAAGGAGATCCTTGTATGTCAGAATATTTAAATAGTTAAGTTTGCATAAGCAAATACAAAATAACCCAACATCTTAAAGACTCTGTGTAGAGTTCCCTATTAGGCGAGTACTTTTATGGTACTCTATCGGAGTATTCTAATAACCCTAACCCACACAACAAAATAGAGAGAATAGAGAGGAAAATCACGTTAGAACCAAAGATAGGAAAAGATGGAACCTGGAACATAGTAATGGACGACGAGGGTTTAGTCTATAGGTCAGCTGCAAGATCCTCTTAAAAATAAAAACGACCCATAGTAAGAAAAAACCCAAATCTTACCTACAAAACCCCAGAGCATGAGGATTAATATTAGTGTATAATCATAAGTGACAAGATTAAAAAATTTAAAAAAAAAAATTAAAAAAAAAAAAAACCTTGGTAATATGAGTAACCCTTATAGGAGTCGATGGGAAAAGTAGTACCTGTGGACAAGTAGGAATCCGAACCTTGTTCTCGGAAACCTCAGTAGAGGCAGTTCTTCGTTGTTAAAAATCAAAATGTACACAGAGAACCACACCCAAATGTTAACACAAGTTCTAGGCGGTAACTTACCATGGTGTTCATAGCCGTGGATAACTGTGGGAGTAGAGAACTGTTGATCAAGCCCTAACGTGTGCAAAATGTTTACGAGGGTGAGCTCAAATGAAACAACACAAAGAAGGATTATTTCAGTATTCTATGCAGATTAAGGGAGATAGCTACAAGTATAACCTCCATTATCCTCGCATTTGTGAAGCACAGTGCAGACCACACAACCATCAATGATGCGAAAAATTGGGAGGATGAACGCTCAGGGCGAGAGGAAGTTGGGTACCGTAAACAACCTCCGATGATCTCTATCGTTGGATCATGAAATGGTCAATCTATGCAGCAGGAATCACCACACGTTAATCGATAGGTGAGCCAACACACTTTAAGATAATAATGTTTAATATGCCTCAATACCGTGGAACAACCCATGGTTAAACATTAAAGTTGACAGTGATGAGGGTGAGTTGAACCATATAATGAAAACCATACTAACAAAAATTGATTCCACATAAAAAGTAGTATTGGAGGCCACTCACAACTTTGCAATATGTCTAATATCTAAATACTAATATGTTTCACAATTAAAATTTATGATGTCAGAGGTCAATCGTTAATGTTTTCAAACGAGGTTTGTGTAAGTATATTATATTGGGATGAAAGTATTATGGAGATAAAAATTTAAGTTAAAAAAATATTTTTTTTTCTCTCTATTGGGATATATTTGTATGTTACAAATGGTATCAGAGCCAAGTTTGCAACACTGTGACCTGTTATGGATATTGAGGAATAATATTGGTATTGATGATACACAGAGGAAGCAACATGCGAAGGGAGTGGGTAACACTTCGCCTTGGGGACCGTCAATCAGGTTTGGACCTATGCCCCACACAGAAGTCAACCGGAGATGTAGGTTCAGTTGGGAAGAGAAACCCCCAACACAAATGTGATGTTATTGGGGACAGTCCAACAACTCTGAGTAGATATGCCTAATTTAAGCACTGATAATGAGAGGCTGAGATTGGAACATGAAATAATCTTGAAGAGCCTCTCTCATAGACAGAATCAAGAAACATGAATCCTAGTCTGGACAACAGGAATAGCGTTGAGATGCACCAGCAAGGAGGGGACTACCCAAACGTAGAGGGAGGACGACTAGACCATGAAGAGAAATATGAGAATGCCTTGGGAAGAAGAGGAACTAAGAGGGAAAAAGTTGAATTATAGGGAGAATTCCAAAAAATTAAACCACCAACATTTGATGGAGAATTGGAAGATGTTGTTGATGCATGGTTGATTAATATAAATAAATACTTTCAAATCTACGAATACGATGACAATTTAAAGGCTAGATTGGAAATCTATCAACTACAAGGTAAAACTACCCTATGGTGAAAAGAAGTTAAAACAATGCGAGGCATTAATGAGCAAGAAGTAACTTGGGACAATTTTCAGAAGCATTTCAAAGATAAATACTTAACATAATGATTTTATGATGAGAAGGCGAAGGAGTTTCATGATTTGAAATTAGGACAACAATCTATGGATGAATTTGTAACTAAGTTTACTTCTTTGTTGAGATATGTACCATATATTCGTGAGGATAAAGAAAAGTACAATGATTTATCAACAGTTTACCAGTCTTTATAAAGAAAAGGTTATATTTTGACAATCCAAAGACGAAGGAAGAAGTCATAGGAAATGCTTGAATCTTCTAGCAGTAGATGAAACAAAAGGGATAAGGCGGCAAAGGGTCGCCAAATAAAAATGAGCAAAATAACTATCAGAACAATAAAAGTGAAAAAATTACAGGAACTAAAACTGCATTCAGAAATCCGTCAAATGGATATTAGGGAAAAAATAAGCAAAAACATAGATCACAAGGTGAAGCCAGAAAAGCTGAAGCATCAAACCAGCAGAATTATGCCAGACACAGAAACCTCCCTTACAATGATGGGGTTGTGGAGAACCACACTATTATAAAAATTGTCCCCATCGTCGATACCTGAACCAAATGCTAACATTAAGAATATTCTACGGTTGGGGAAGTGGCTAGAAGCATGCCAAGGATTAACACTTCCCTGAAGGATCATCAAGATGAATAGCAACTTGCAATGGTTGAATTTGAAGGTACTATAGCTATTGTCCTATCTCTATTTTAATAGATCATGATCTGAGTCTAAGTTACAACGATCCAAAACTAGTTTAATTGTGTCATTTACAAAGTGTTAAATTTAAGAATTCATGGTTAGTGCAACAGGACACTGGGTGTTAGGTCGCTATATTACTAGTATAGTCCCTTATTATTGTTAGTGTAACCCCCTTATTGTTATTATTGTACCCATGTAAGCCCCATATTGTTATTATTGTGCCCTTAAATTATTATTGTTAGGTCGGCTAGGACTATATTGTGGCCCCACTAGGATTACATTATGGCCCCATGGACTCCTATATATATATATATATATAGAGAGAGAGAGGAGGTTTTGTAATTTGAATCATCGAAGAATTTTTCATTCATGTAATGTATTAGAGGTTGTCCCCTCGAAGTGGCTTATTTCTAAGGAGTTGATATCTCTTTTCTTCTATTTTTGGAGCTGGCTTCACAACATTTGGTATCAGAGCTTTGGATTCTAGGGTTTCGCTGATCCAAACAGGTCATCGTGGCATTTTCGCTATAAATTTTTTTCTACGAAGTTTCAGAAGCTGAAATTTTTAGGGTGCGAAGCTGAAATTCTGAGGAACATCTTCACAAAATTTTAGAGCTTGTTTCACAGTATTTTCGGAGATATGATCTGTGGAAGTTAGATATTTTTGCAGGCTCCTCAATTTAATCTAAATAGGTCATCGTGGAATTGCGCTATAACGTTTTTTCTACGAAGGTTCAGAATCTGAAATTTTTAGGGCCCGAAGCTGAAATCCTGAGGAAACTCGTCGCAAAATTTCAGAGCTTGGTTCGCAATATTTTCAGAGATATGATTTGTGGAAGGTAGTGCTTTTTCAGGCTCCTAAATTTCATCTCAAAGAGGTGATCGTGGGAAAATATTCATAACTCTCTCTCTCTCTGAGCATCAGATTGGAGTGCCGTAAAAAGTGGTCGCAAGTACATGGACTGTAGTTTCTTTGTTATCAATTTTAGAGCTAAAAGATGAAACAGTGACACATGGCAAGTCGTACAATTTCGCTCTACTGAACCAGTCCATAATTAGGTCATTGTGGGAGATTGGACATAACTTTTCCTTAGAGAATCCAAATCAAGTCAAACATGTGGCATTCGAAAGATAATTCAGAAGGCTACCTCAGTGCCAAATTTCAAATATTTAAGAGCCGCAATCACAGAGATAATCCAATTTCAATATCGAGCTCCTCAAAAGCAAGAAAAAGGTGTGTATTTTTTTTTTTCCAAATTGCATAAGTCTTGTTTGAAGAATAAATTTGAATTGATTCCAAGGGCATATTGTAGAATAGATATCAGCATTGGGTTCTAAAAAATACCCCGTAAAAATAATTCAACACCCATTAAGCCTTCAGAAGGCTCTACTATGACTCATGAAGATGAAGAATTGCAACATGATCTATCAAAATTACAAGAGCAAGTGCACCAAATATCGCTCTCGCAAAGAGCAACAAAAAATGAAATGGAAGTTTTGAAGAAAGGTGTGGAAGCGAAGATGGATGGTTTGAAGAATAATATGGATGGTTTGAAGAAAGGCGTGGAATCTAAGATGGATGTCATGGAAGCTGGCATAGAAGCGAAGATGGATGACATGAAAGACAACATGGAAAACATGAAGAATGATCTAAAAGCAGACATGGAAGGTTTGACAAACTTGATACAAGAAATGTTTCCTAATGGTGAAAAGATAGTAGAGGAAACTCATGATGAGAACAAAATAAATGTTAATCGTGACTTCATAAAATCTAATGTTAGCGGGAAGAACCACCATATTCCAAAAATGGATATGAGTAAGTTTGATGGAAAGGATCTTGTAACATGGATACTACAAATGGAGCAATATTTTGATCTCCATAACGTGAAAAACACACAAAAGGTATGCATTGCAACTTTACATTTAGAACAAAATACATTTGTATGGTATCAATGGCTTTTCTCCCGTAAAAAAATTGTCACTTGGTCAATTTTTACGGAGGAAATGATAGTACATTATGAGGATACGAAGAGCAACACCTTCTTTAGCTAATTGATAAATCTCAAACAAAAGGGTTTAGTGGGGCAGCACATTGAGGACTTCCAAAAATTGAATATAAGGGTAACTGATATTCTAGAGGAACATAGGATTGATCTCTTCATAGGCACTTTAAAGGATAACATCCAACATGAAGTTCATATTTTAGAACCTGATTCATTGGAGAAGGCATTCAGGTTGGCAAGAAAAATTGAATGTAAAATTATGGCGACAAGGAAGCCTACCACTCGGTTCTATAAAGAAGGAAGTGTTGCTATGCCTAGATTTCCACAACCTCGTAGGTTGACACCACAACAATTGGAAGAAAAAAGAGAAAAATGGATTTGCTACAGTTGTGATAACAAATACACTAAAGGTCATAAGTGTCTTGAGAAGAAATTATTTTACATAGGTTGTGAAGAGGAGGAATAAAATGAACTAGAAACTTCAAAATAAGAGGATATACACCAGGAACCAACCCTAGAAGAAGAAGAAATGAGTTTGACCATATTTTGTAATGTATTGGTAGGAATTACCACTCCACAAACTCTCAAGATAGAACGACATATCAAAAATAAAAAGGTAATAGCGTTGATTGATTCTGGTAGTACCCATAATTTTATTCATTGTAAGGTAGCCAAGGAATTGAATTGTTTCCTATACCCAGCACCAGAATGTAAAGTGATGGTTGCAAATGGAGGAACTATAAATTGCTCTAGAAAATGCCATAATATCAAGCTAACCATGGGGGAATATGTATTGAATATTCCAATGTTTTCCATTCCTATGGGAGGTGCCATGTTATCTTGGGGTACGATGGTTACAATATTTGGGGACAGTATCTTTTAATTTTCAAGAAAATTTCTTGAATTTTTTTCAGAAGGAAATGAAATCGAATTACAGGGTATCGCAAGGAAATCGGGAAAGATAATAAGCTCTAATTTCATGACAAAACTTCTGAAGAAATAACAACAAGGCGTAATTGCACAATTATTCTCACTAGAAGTTCAAACATCGAAACCATCTATTTCTCCAGATCTCCAAAAATTCTTGGACAATCATTCCAAGGTCTTTGAAACTCTCAAAGGACTCCCACCTATTCGTGATCATGATCATGCTATTCATTTGATTCCAGGAAGTGTTCCTCCAAAAATCAGGCCTTATAGATATCCTTATGTCCAAAAGAGCGAAATTGAACGTATGATTGTAGAAATGTTAGAGGTTGGTATAATTCAACCTAGTCAAAGTTCTTTCTCTTCTCCTGTAGTATTGGTACACAAGAAGGATGGATCATGGCACATGTGTCCGGATTATGGGGAGCTCAATAAGCTCACCATTTAAGATAAATTTCCCATTCCTGTGATTGATGATTTATTGGATGAATTACATGGAGAAATTTATTTTACCAAATTGGATCTTCATTCAGGGTATTATCAAATTAGAATGAAGACTTAAGATATTCCGAAAACAACATTTCGAACTCATGAGGGTCATTATGAATTTTTGGTCATGTCTTTCCTGCAATCTGCACCTTCTACATTTCAAGGGTTGATGAATTCCATTTTCAAACCCTTCCTTAGAAAATTTGTGCTAGTATTTTTTGATGATATACTAATCTATAGCAAGTCTTGGAAGGATCATGTTGACATCCAAATGTTTCTTTGGAGTACAAGAGGTGGAATATCTAGGTCATATTGTATCTCACGAGGGTGTTAAGGTATACCCTAACAAAATTAAAGCCATTAAGGAATGGAAAGTACCCACAACCATAAAGCAGTTGCGAGGATTTCTCGGGTTAAAAAGGTGTTATCGCAAGTTTTTTAAGAATTATGGGAGAATAGGAGCACCTCTAACAACATTATTGAATAAAGATGCATTTTCATGGACTCCTGAAGCAACTAAAGCCTTTGAACATCTTAAAGAGGCAATGTGCCTAGCACCGGTCTTAGCTACGTCAGACTTCAAAACAACCTTTATTATGGAATGTGATGCCTCCAGAAATGGAATTGGTGTTATTTTAATGCAAGAAGGAAGACCCATTGCTTTTGAAAGTCGTCCAATCAAAGGAAAGTATTTTAAAAACCTATTTATGAGAAGGAAATGTTAGCAATACTGCATGCACTAAAGAAATGGAGAAATTACCTAATGGGAAGTCACTTCAAGGTAAAAACTGATCATGATAGTCTTAAACACTTTTTGGAACAAAGACTATCTTCATAAGAGCAGCAAAAATGGGTCACAAAGATGTTGGGTTATGACTTTAAAATAATCTACAAAAAAGGGAAGCTTAATGTTGTTGTAGATGCACTCTCAAGAAATAATCAAGAGGTGGAAGCATTGCTTTGTGCCATTTCTATTATCCAACTAGATTGGATAACCAAAGAAAAAGATGAATGGAAGAAGGAAAAAGAAGTATGGACACTCATTCAAAATTTGTAGCAAGATCCTAGTACATCTGATACATTTAGTTGGAAAAATGATTCTTTATGGTATAAAGATCACTTATATCTTTGTAAGAATTCCCAAATAAAACAAAATATTCTTTTGGAATTGCATACTTCTCCTTTAGGAGGACACTCAGGATTTTTAAAAACTTACCACAAGGTGAAGAAAGAATTTTTTTGGGATGGCCTTAAATCTGATATTCAAAAGTTTGTGGCGGAATGTTTGGTTTTCAATGAGAATAAAGTTGAGACAATTAAGACCCGGGACTTATACAACCTTTATCCATTCCAAGTCGACATTGGGAGGAGATTTCAATGGATTTTATCACGGGTTTACCTAAGTACGAAGGAAAGAGTGTCATCATGGTGGTAGTTGATAGACTTACCAAGTATGCACACTTTTGTGCATTATCTCATCCATTTAAAGCAAGTACAATTGCTACAAAATTTATGGAAACAATTCAAAAGCTACATGGAAACCCGAAGATTATTGTAAGTGACAGAGATCCCATTTTTATAGATAATTTTTTGACAGAATTATTTTCTTGTTCAGGTACTTAAATAGCTCATAGCTTATCTTATCATCCTCAATCTGATGATCAAACAGAGATAGTGAATAAATGTTTGGAAGGATATCTTCGTTTTTTTGTATCTGATAAGCAAGCACAATGGGTCAAGTGGTTACCTCTCGATGAATGGTGGTATAACACTTCCTTCCATACTGCAGCAAAAATGACCCCATTTATGGCACTTTATGGATATCATCCACCATCCATCACATCATCTTTAATAGAAAATTCAAAGGTTCAAGTAGTGGAAGATCACATCAAGCATCAACAAAGTTCTCCAACTCTTAAAGGATAACCTGAATTTGGCACAAAATTGAATGAAACAACAGGAAGATCAACATCGCGGCGAGAGAAGTTTTGTTGTAGTGGACTCCGTATTTTTACGGCTACAACCATACAGACAAATGTCCCTCAAGCAAGCTAAGAAGGATAATAAATTATCGCCAAAGTACTATGGTCCTTACAAGGTTTTGCAAAAGATTGGTACTATGGCATACAAATTGGAGCTTCCTGCTTCTTCACGAGTGCATCCAATTTTCCATGTTTCATGCTTAAAAAAGGTTATAGGGGACAAACTTCCAATTCAAACAATATTGCCAGAACTTGATGAGGAAGGAAAAATCATGTTGGAACTTGAAGCCGCCACGGAAACGGGGAACTCGACGGCTACGGAGTTGATCAATTTCAAGGTATCTCATCAAGTGGAAGAACTTACCCCTTTGAAGATTCTACATGGGAGGATGAGAATTTTATACAAAAGCACCCGAGCTACTCAAGCATTGAGGACAACACTTTTTTGAAGGAGAGGGGCATGTTAGGTCCCTATATTACTATTATAGTCCCTTATTGTTGTTAGTGTAACCCCCTTATTGTTATTATTGTACCCATGTAACCCCCATATTGTTATTATTGTGCCCTTAAATTATTATTGTTAGGTCGGCTAGGATTACATTGTGGCCCCACTAGGATTACATTATGGCCCCATGGACTCCTATATATATAAAGGAGGTTTTGTAATTTGAATCATCGAAGAATTATTCATTCATGTAATGTATTGGAGGTTGCCCCCTCGAAGTGGCTTATTTCTAAGGCGTTGATATCTCTTTTCTTCTATTTTTGGAGCTGGCTTCACAACACTGGGAAAAACAGCGGGTGAAAACCAAGGTAGAAGGTTGTCATGTTAACTTAGGAGGGAAGAATATTAATTTGAATTTAAATGTATTACCTTTGGGATCCTACGGTGTGATTATAGATATGGATTGGTTAGAAGGACATTGGTCCTTAGTAAACTATAAAGGAAAAATATCAGTTTCCTCACCGATGAAGGTATTAGACAAGAAATTCAGGGTATCAAGTGAGCCATCAAATTACATCCTATCATAGCTACTCAATTAAGAAGATATATATGGAAGGGTTGTCAAATTTACAGTGTACACATTGGTTACACTAATTCCAAAGATAAGAGAGCTAGTTCGGAAAAGATACTAGCTATCCAAGTATTTGTGGATGTCTTTCCGGATGAAATTTCTCTGTTGCCCCCAAAAAGAGAGATCCATTTTACCATATAACTAGTTCTAGGAGCTACACTGGTGTCAAACTCCCCTTACTGAATGAGTATATCACAATTAACAAAGCTTAAGATGTAATTACATGAGTTGATAGATAAAGGGCAGATTCACCTAAGTGTATGACCTTGGGGAGCCCCATTGGTGCTTGTGAGAAATAAAGATGTGACCTTATGCCTATGTATTGATTATAGACAACTAAATAAATTAACTACTAAAAACAAGTACTTGTTTCCAAGAATCAATGATTTATTTGACCAAGTTAAGGGTGCGACTATGTTTTATAAAATTTATCTATGAACAGGGTATTATCAAATCAGAATAAAAGAGTAAGATATTTGGAAGAAAACATTCTGAACCCATTCTGTTCATTATGAATTTGTCTTCTTACCATTCAGGCTTACTAATGCCCCTGCAACTTTCATGACTTTAATGAATGATATTTTTCACCCTTACCTGGATAAATTTGTTTTGATTTTTATTGATGAAATGATTATATATTCAAGGAAATTAGAAGTGAATAAGGAGAACCTTCAGATAGTCTTGAAAACCATAAGAGAAAATTAGTTGTATGCTCAAGACAACAAATGTGATTTTTATGAGGATCAAATTCAATATTTGGGACATGTAATCTCGTGTGAAGGCATAAGTGTAGACCCCAAGAAGATTAAAACCATCAAGAAATGGAATTTTCCCAAGAACATTGCATACATACGATATTTTATGGGATTCTCTATTCAGAAACTGAATTGGGGGCAAAAATTTGCTAAAAATTCATAGTGGTCAGAATCTCTCCAAAATAGAACAACCGGATAGGTCTCATGCCCAGGAATCCGTCACACTTTGTTTCATCGAAAACCGACTCCATATGTGAAAGTTAGAGCATGTTGTTCGCTTGACCAAATAGGGTCAAAGGGGTCAATTTCTTGGTCAAAAGTGGTTTTCCTCCGGCCAATGGTGTGCTGACAAGTGTTGAATGGTGGTTGGCCCGAATTTTTGGTTCGCTGGCAGTTTTTGGTTTGTTGTGAACTAGCCAATGGGATGTTGACACATGGCTAGCCCTAAGGCCGCCACATGCCCCTCCCAAAGGCCAAATGTTGGTTATGGCAAGGTTGAAGTTTATATGTGGTGGAGAAAAATATTATACAGAGGCGGGGCGGAGGTCGAGCTCGACCCCATGACCTCCCCCACACTATGCACACGACCTACCAACTACTTTACACATCAGTTCTTAATAAACAATGAACCTGACATTTATCTAAAGTTTGAAATATGATATGGCAGAGGTTAAAAAGACGAGCCCTGAAGGGAAAACCCTCAGTCGCACAAAACCTTTTCCATGACCAGGCGGAGCTCCAAATTATAATGGCACAGAATTAACATTAAATGAGTTTAAATAACCCATAACCTCAGTATATATGCGTTAATCCAACTTTAATTTAGATTAATTAAAACACGCTAAACGCGCTTAAGCCACAGTTAATTATGCTTAACCATTAATAAATCTGACCTTTAATTGCAGATTAAGTTGGCGGAGGCTGCCAAATTCGGCACTAGCTCCAAAATTGTCGGGGTTAACTGGAGTTGTTCTAGTTTTATTGGAGTTTTTCTTGGAAATACTGAAGAAGCCATAACTTTGGCATATTTTGACCAAAATAGGCTCAGCAAGAGTCAATCCTAGATGATTTGGATGCTCTGAGCATGATGGTGCAGGTTTAAGAGGCATATGAGCACTTTTGTAAGTGAATTTTCCACTTTGAAGATTAAAGAAGCCTAGGGCCACCAGGAAAGGTCATGTCTAGATCACTTGAAGACCATTTGTAGAGCCAGAAGAGGCTACCTAGGGGTTTTTGTGTCTTTTGAATCTAAGGGAGCAAGTTGTAGAGCCATTAGAGAACTGTAGGTGCATGTAATCAAATAATTGACCATTAATCCAAATAGGGCCAAGCTATTGAAGCAAGTCCATGGAGATGTAGCCCAGGAGGGGTGAACTCCGTTATCAACTACTGTGTAATGTGTTTGATGTGTAATATTTCTCTACAATTTACTTTTTTTTCATGTGTTTTTAAAAGCTAATTTACTTAATAAATTTCTCATAAAAGACACAAAAAATTGAGACATAAACCCTCTCATAAATTGTTAATTTGAGATTATCCTTAAACACATTTATTTTATACTGATGAGGAAGCTAGCACACCAAAACTAGTTTGTCCATATTCAGATCATTAGTGAGGTATTACTATCGCTTCATTGAAGGGTTCTCAAGAATTTCTCACCCAATAACTTCATTGAAAAAAAAGGGAAGAGCATTTAAGTGGACAGTTTTGAGTAGTTGAAGCGTTTATTAACAACAACCCCGACGTTGAAAATTGTAGATCTAGAGAAGGAATTTATTTTATGCATGGATCCCTGTAAGGAAGGGGATGGAGGAGTCCTAATGCGGGAAGGTAGGGTGATAGCCTATGAATCTCGTAAGCTAAAATAATATGAGCAAAAATATTCTGCATATGACTTGGAGCTAACAAAAGTGGTTCGTGCTTTGAAAGTATGATGACATTTTTTAATGGGGAATTTTTTTATCTTAATGGTTGATCATAATATTTTGACTAGTTTCTTCAAACAACCCAATTTAAATGCACGACAAGCTAGGTGGACCTCTTTCTTAAGTGAATTTGATTTTTACATTAGACGCCTTAAAGTGAAAGAAACCCGTGTGGTTGATGCATTAAGTGGGAAATTGAATCATGTGTATGAAATATCCTATATTTAAGTAGAAATTGATTTTTCTAAGCAAATTAAAGAAGTTTCTTTTCAGGATCTGAAGTATGAATTTATATGGCAGCAAGTTAAACACACACATAATTTAGGGAATCCATTAGAATATGGCATAACTAATAATGATGTGCTTACCTTAAAAGGCAGAGTATATGCTACTAATCAATTAGTAATCAAAAACAAAATTGGATGAGTTTCACCGGTGTCCTTACACCACTCATCCCAGGTATCAAAAATTGTTTTCTGTAATTAAATAATAATATTTCTAGAAAAGATATTGCTGAAAATCCGGAAAAATGTTTGGAAGGTCAGTAAATCAAGAAATAACACTAATACCTTGCCTGTTTGTTCCACCCACTCCCTATACCTGAATGGAAATGGGATATGATTACTTTGGAATTTATAACAGGCTTGCCCAAATCCAGAAAGAAAAATGATTCTATCATGGTAGTGGCGGATAAGTTGAACAAAACAACTCATTTTATTCCTGTAAAATACAGTTGCAAAAGTGTTGAAATTGCAGATATATTTATGAGGGAAATATTTATGTTACATGGCATGCTGAAAGTAGTGATTTCTAATCAGGATGTAAAATTTACTTCTACATTATGGAAATCCCTTTTTACCAAGTTAGGCACCCAGATTCAATTCAGTACAACATACCATCCACAAACATATGGGTAGAACAAACGAGTTAATAAGGTCCTATAAAATATGTTATGAATGTATGTGATGCAAAAACTAACCAAATGGGAGGAATATCTTCATTTGGTTGAATTTTCATACAACAACAGTTATCATGAATCTCTGAAAAATGAGCCCCTATGAAGTATTTTATGGAAAAAGGTGTAGAACACCTACAAATTGGAGCAACCCTGAAGATAATTTAATCTTAGGGCCTGATGTGCTAGTGGAAATGGAACAATCTTTGAATATAGTTCGAGAGAATTTGAAGGCTTCCCAAGATAGGAAAAAATATATGTTGATAAAAAGAGAACTTTTTAAGAGTTTCAGGTAGGAGAGCATGTTTACGTGTGAATTAAACCCAATAAAAGTACCTTAAGGTGGGGTGGAAGTGAAAATTTAGCACCTCGATATTGTGGACCCTTCCAAACTCTAGAAAGAGTGGGACTTGTAGCATACCAACTTTCATTACCAAGTAACATACAAGTTCACAATGTATTTCATGTTTCATTATTAAAGAAGTATGTGCATGATTCCAGGCATGTGATTGATTGGAAATATTTTCAGGTAAGATATGAAAGAATAAAAAAAACTTTATAAGTTTATATATCATTTAGTAATTCAAGGACTTGCAATGGAATTGTAATTGTGTGACAGGTTGAGTTGGACAGAAAGTTTCTGGTAGAACCTTTGCATATTATCGATGAGAGATAAATATTGTTATGGAGGCGAGCTATCACCAAGGTTAAATTCAAATGGAGACACTTTAGCCTCGGAATATGACACCTGAGAAGATGAATACTATATTAAGCAAGTATATCCTAACTTGTTCCAAATTCAAGAGTGAACACCGGGGACGGTGTTTCACACAAGAAGATGTAACACCCTAGTGTTGTAAATATTTAACTTTACTGTCAATTAGCAAGTTTACTATTTGAGACTCTGGTCATTATGGCTTAGAGGAAAAACTAAGTGAATTATGGATGATAAAATTAATTATTATTATTTTTTATTCTTAATAGGAATTGAGACAATATTGAAATTCTTGGTAAAAAACCCTAAACGAATTCAAAACTTCCAGACAGTTATCAGTCTCTCAACCCTTCTGGGAAATAAAATATCTCATGGAAAAAGACAAGGGGGTTATTTAACATCAGAAGAGATACATAACAAAGATAAGTGAAATACCTGAATAGGACATTGGGAAGGTAAGGTTGGACGTTGGCAGGACACTTCCTAAGGAGTATTCTCAAGCTGGACTTGAGCCAGTAGAAACTCTGATAACATACCAAAGCATGTGTGTTACAGGCTTGGTTGGACCTTGATACCTTTGAACTGACACCGTCAAATAAACAATTTTGGAAAGTTAAGAGTTCGGGGAGATAATTGGATGTAATATTCGTTCTCATTGGAAGGGAGGTATGGCCTTTTCCTAGCCGGGTTTTTTTAACCAGTTTCAAATGATATAGATAAGTGCTTATACTTTTTTTTTTCCTGTCAATTAGAAATAAAATTTATTTAAAATTTATTATTGTAAATGAGAATGATGTACTTACTATTGAGAACCGAGTAAGTGTGATTTTGAAATTTTTAAGGTTAAGGGTAAAAGAGACATATTAATGTGTTGTTGAATACCAAAAATGAAAATGTTGTAAATATAAACATGAATATTGGTTAAGATGTGAACTGGTAAAACTCAACATCCTATCTAAGATAAAGACCCAGAAATATTAAACCTTTGGACAATGCACATGATAGTAGAGTTAATAATAACTCTTGAGATACTATATAATCAAAACTCACTTAGTTGTTCAAGGAGGTAATATAACCATGTAATGAAGATAAGGCCAGGTTAGTGTATAACAGATCAGGTATTTTTTTTTAAATTTTGTGAGGTCACAACTTTTTATTGAGTTCCAACCATCCAACCAAGACTTGCACAAAATCATTCCAGTGCTCAACATTTGTTCCTAATTGGTTATCGCATGGGTCGAGGGAGGTCCTAGGTACAGGTCCTAAGCTCTGTTGGGTACCATTAAAAATAAATAAAATACACAAAAATGCTGAAGTGTACAAAATAACAACCAAAAAACAACATTTTAACACAACGCACAAAGTTGAATAGTAAATTATTACCAAGATAACATTTAACTACCCATTTATGGAAAATATACTATGTACAAAATGACGAAAATAATCAGAGTGCAATCTGAAAACAATTTAATTCACCGAATATATATAATTATATATTTTCAATCGCAGTAACAAGACATGAGTCCCATATCTATAATATTCAAAAAAAAAGAAAATCCTAGAATCTATTAACTGCAAGGGTTAGTGTATCTTGTTTCAGCCATAAGGAGACCCTTTTAAGAGTTAAGCTTACATAAGTAAATACAAAAGAACCCAACATCTAAAGACATTAAGAGTTAAGATTACATAAGTAAATACAAAAGAACCCAACATCCTAAAGACTCTTCGTAGAGTTCCCATTAGGCTAATTTTATCGTACTCTATCGGAGTACCCTAATAACCCTAACCCACACAACAAAACATAGAGAATAGAAAGGAAAATCACGTTGGAACCAAAGATAGGAAAAGATGGAACCTGTAACACAATAATGGACGACGAGGGCTTAGTCTGTGGTCCGACTGCAAGATCCTACTAAAAATAAAAATGACACATAGTAAGAAACAGCCCCAAGCTTATGTGCAAAAACCTCGAAGCACAGGGAATAATATTAGTGTATAATCATAACTAAAAAGATTATAAAAAGACCCTAGTAATAATAGTAACTCTTATAGGAGTCGATGGGAAAATTAGTACCTGTAGAGAAGTTGGAATCCAAACCTTAGTTCTTGAAAACCTGAGTAGAGGCAATTATTCACAGTTAAAAATCAAAACAAGCTCAGAGTTCTACATCCAAATGTTAACACAAGCTCTAGGCGGTAACTTACCATGGTGTTCATAGCCGCAGATAACTGTTCAAGTAGAGAACTGTTGAGCAAACCCTAACCTCTGTAGAATTTTACGAGGGTGAGCTCAAATGCAATAAGTAGCACAAAGAAGGAGTATTTTGGTATTCTATGCATATTAAGGGAGATACCTGTAAGTGTAACCTCCATTATCCTCACATTAGTGAAGCACAATGTAGACCAATGAGTCGTCGTCAGTGCGACAGAATGGGAGGATGAATGCTCAGGGCTAAAAGCAGTTGGTTACCCTAACCAACCTCTGGTGATCTCTTCCATTGTATCATGTAGTTGTCAATCTACAGGGAGGAATCACCACATGTCAATCCATAGGTGAGCCGATGCACCTTGATATAAGAATGTTCGAAATGCCTCGGTACCTTAGAAAAATTCATTGTTAAACATTAAAGTTGACATTGATGAGGGTGAATCGAACATACACTATGGGAGTTAAAGATAATATGAAAACATATAATCAACACCATGCCAATAAAAATTGATTCCACATAGAAAAATAGTATTGGAGGCCGCTCACAACTTTGCAATAAGTCTAATATCTAAATCTTAACATGTTACATAGTTACACTTTATGGTGTCAGAGGTCAATCGATCATTAATTCTGTCAAACTGGGTTCATGTAAGTATAGTTAATTGGGATGAAAGTCTTATGAAAGTAAAAATTTAAAGTAAATAAATATTTTTCTTTTTCTTTTACTTATGTCTGTTGGGATAAAAAAAAAAATTATTCCACATAGAAATATAGTATTGGAGGCCGCTCACAACTTTGCGATAAGTCTAATATCTAAATCTTAACATGTTTCATAGTTAAACTTTATGATGTCAGAGGTCAATCAATCGTTAATTCTGTCAAATTGGGGTCGTGTAAGTATAGTTAATTGGGATGAAAGTCTTATGGAAGTAAAAATTTAAAGTAAATAAATAATTTTTTTTTGGCTGAGATAAATAAATTTGGTCATGACATTTCCAAGTCCATCAGATTAATTTTTTTTAATCAACGTGACAGACCAATAAATGTGATTTTGTTTTGTTTTTTAATTTTTAATTATTAACATGATCTCGATTATGAATTTTATGTTTCTGTTGATTTTTAATTTTTATTTATTAACATGATCTAGATTATGAATCTTATGTTTTGGTTGATCTGAAGCATTACTTGTGATATTCTGACTTATTATATAATGATTGGTTTCCATAAGAATTCCATAGTGGAAGAATCTAATTTCATTATAAGAATAAACACATTATATTTGTTCATGCGCTAATGCCATGAATTAATTAGCAATTCTAACCCGCAACTTGTAAGGGTCCATCAGTGGATGTTTATTCTATGTAGGAATTTTAGCCTATCCATGATGAATGGATGTGCGTCTGCGTCATGGAAATTTCTCAGTCCACGATGTCTATACCTTGATTTCATTCGAAAGTTCTGTCAAGGAAAAGTTGTAGCCACGCTGATCCCTTTTCCATTTTAGATATTTGAAGTCTAACATTTATTTGCACCTTATCCTTGGCCTCTGAATCAGATGTTCCAGTAAGCAGTAGGAAGTTTCCCATTGTCATTTGAAAGAGGGGAAGTTGCAGAGATACAAGGTGTCAAAGCATTATATATATGATAGCCTACTCTCAACTCACGACCCGATAATGAATGCTTGAGATGTTGATCCAATTATGAATCCAACCAAATACCTGATGCATGTATTATTAACCTCTCTTGAATTTGGCTTCACCTCATTGCTAGAGTCAGAACCATGGACTATATTGGACATTCCTTTTTCTGCACTTTTTCTAAGATGTCTATCTTGATTAAATGGTTGAATGTCACCCTTTAGAAGCATCAACATTATTTGTGTTAGTTCCAAAGTTGATTTTGGAGGTTGGATGCAGGGATAAATTAAATATGTCCTTTTCTATTGCATTCTCGGTTCCTAGTTGATTTTCCAAGGGTATCAATTCTCTTGTAGTGCAGTCACACTCGCACCCAACTTTCTCTTCAAATGAAAAGGGCAATTAATTGTGGTTAGAAAGTTGAATGGAAACCATTGTATTCATCCTCCCATATGGGTTACTATCAATAATGATATTGATACTGATAACTTTGTATTATTCCTCCCATATGGGATGTTATCAATACTTTGTATTCTTCCTTCCATATGGGATACTATCAATATCATTATTGATAGTGATAACTTTGTATTCTTCTTTCCATATAGGATATTATCAATATCACTATTTATAGTATTCCACATGGAAGGAAGAATACAATGGTTTCCATTCAACTTTCTAATCACAATTAATTGCCCTTTTCGTCTGAAGATAAAGTTAGGTTATGATAGTATTCCATATGGGAGGACGAATACAATGGTTTCCATTCAACCTTCTAATCACAATTAATTTCCCTTTTCATCTGAAGAGAAATTAAGGTGCAAGTGTGACTGTTGATACCTTGGAAAATAAAATATGATATTGATGGTGTTGATGGGTCTCATGCTACGATGAGTTTATCCAACCCTCAATGGTAGCATCATTTCAGCAAAATTTGTTACAGGTTTGTCAATCAGTGATTTTCTTGCCTTGCCAACTTTGCAATGCAACCCTCAATGTTAGTGTCATTTCAAAAAAAATTGTTACGGGTTTGTTAATCAGTGATTTTCTTACCTTGCCAATTTTTCAGCTCTCATTTGTAGTGTCATTTCACCAAAATTTGTTGCAGGTTTGTCAATCAATGATTTTCTTTCCTTGCCAAGTCTGATTCAGTAATGGGAGAGGATTAAACCATTTTTACATTACAAAGTTACTATTCAAATCTAGTTTTATGCTTGGTTATTCATGTTGTTCACCTGATAATAGTTGTTATCCTTCAACATCTTTCCCATAAAATCATTTTTGGCAAGGTTATGGAAACAGGTCAAATTATGTGTCCTTTGTGCATAAACTTGCTCAACGTATATATTGTGTGGAAAAAGTTTCCTAGACAACTTCAAGGCATTTGTGACTATGATGTAAGTTGGCTTAGGCCTCTTACATCCAAGAGTTAAATTAATATAAAGTTAAAACTGATATAGAGTAATGTGTACAAAAATTATCCTAAGTGGAAAATATTCCTCTAACTGATAAAATTTTCCTTATATTTTAAAAGTATTTTTTCAGATCTACTTTTACCTTGTTCCAAACCAACTAGAAAATTTTATTCTAATTTAATTTACTCCAAATTCTGACCATTTATCTTGCATAATCAGGATTTTTCTCATTAATAATAATGTCTTTTAGCTAATGAGGAAATTATCTAAACAAGAGTTATGACAAAACCAAATCTACCATCATATATATACAAGAATTATGAAGATTGTAATTATATTTTGTTTCATTCTAATTAATATGTAGAAAACAACAATGATAGAATTGAAGCACTTTACAACATGTAATATCCCAAAAGGGAGGATGCACTAATACACAAACACAATATTTGAAGCAACATATTATGTACACATAGATTATGAACAACACAGAAATATTCAGAATAGATGAGCCATTTTATTAGATAGGAGATGGATTATAGATACGACAGTGCATATAATAGAATCACACAAGCCAAAGAAGTGGCCTAGAATGACCCTGAAATCATGCCAAAGCAAGTACTACGTAACTGGAGTTTCTGGAAGTTGTATACTGCGTTGTCCCTTTAGTTGATGATAATATTACAACTATTGGATAAAGGCAATGCATAGATCTAGGGTGCTCCAGAGCTCTAATGATGCCAATATTGTAGATCTGGGAACTATGATGGGAACCCCAGATAACCCAGAAAGGAAATACAGATCTAAGAAGATCATAAATTCACCCTCCTAGGGTTTGATCCCTTGACTGCTGGGCTATGCAAATCTGAAGCATAAACTGATGTAAGATGGCTACAATGTGTTATAGATCAGTTCTATCCTTTGAGGGTTGAGATCTAGCTTCTTCTTCCTCCTCTCAAGATGACAACTGCCACATACACAACAGCTAGAAAATTTGCGTTGTCTAGGAGAGAGAGGTTGATACCTACTGCAAGATATGTCTGATCAGCTCAATAATGATGAAAAATTAAGTACAAAGTGAGCAAAAGATCCCTCACAGGATTTCCATCTGAAATACTCAAAACTTCCCTCCTCCTTTGGATCTACAATATTGGACTGCACAATCCTTGATGGGAATGTTGTTGCATGGAGGTATGATATGTTTGGCCTGATGCCTGATATGGATCTGAAGTACTGGAAGACTGATCTTGAAGCTCAAGGTAAAAGGATGAACCCTCCACTGGTTCCTTAGCTAAAATACTGAAGGACAACCTCCTCCTCTCAAACCCTAATGCAGGAATGCGTAATTCCTGCATTAGGGTTTGAGAGGAGGAGGTTGTCCTTCAGTATTTCAGCTAATTCCTGAAGATGAATGGGCTACAAAGAGTAGGAACAATGTGGAACCAATTCTTGATGATGAATGGCATCTCAAAATGACCTTCCCATAGTAGGCACTCGAAGTCCCCTGTGGGTTAGGGTGGGATTCCCGCTCAGGAACACCCTGTGCTAAAAAACATAGTAGACTTAGCTAAACAACATAAGCGTGCATAGATATGTCAACCGACAAATCTAGGTCTAACAAATCAGAAATAATCATCTAAAGCATGTCTTCTATTGCGCCTTATTCTTCATTATATAGATTATGAGCCTTCCATAGCCTAGGCCCACCTCATAATTGTGCTTCCTATGTGGCCACTAGCCTTCATGAAGATTTTGATTTCTCTCCATGATCTCCATCATGTCTGCGTTTAATTTTCACTCACTCCATCATGTGTGCATTAAATGCACCACTTCCTCTATTATCTCATCATAAGTGCTTTATGATATTACTTTGAATGCACTATGATCTTAGTTGACCTCCTCCAAGATCCTCATGAATTTACATTTAAGATCCATGGTCTCCACTCTTCCTTCATTTAAGAAGCTGCTCCACTACTCCATGATGTAGATCTAGATCTAAAATATCCACATACACACATAAAAAGTGGATCTTATTCATCTATGGGGTTTGTGGGTCCCTCTACCCTCTTATTTACTTAATTAATTATGAAAATTAAGAACTCTAATATTCCAATTATCTTGTGGAATATTGGGAATAGTACAGTCCTCCCCGCCAAAATGTTGCTTGTCCTCAAGCAACTGCAAAAGTGGATGCTACAGAAAACATCCTCCCTCCAAATGGCATCCTCATATGGAACGCCTTCCCATCTATCACAATGTGTCATGCACGTCTAGCTCCAAAGATGCCTCTCTAGAATGTCTAGAATGGCCTCTAGCTGAAAAGTTATATACCCATCCTCACCAATGACTCTCCAAGTGGCAACCATATGATGTCTAAATATCTCCTCTATACATGAGATACATGAAATGAAGTTGTTTCTTCCCAAAGTGGAAAGTCCCAACTCATGAACTATCTCTCCAACCCATGATACATAGAGTAGATGGCATCTATCACTGCTCTCATCATTAGCCCTGTTGGCCATGTAGGAACCAAACATCACATCAACATAGTGCAAAACAAGAAGTAGAGACATATGGATAAACATGAACAATGTCAAACCATATTCTCCCAATAACAACCACCGCAGCAAAGCCTTCTACTGCCATGCTAGCATTCTCGAAAACATGTAAGAGAGCCATACTCTCTCAATAGAAGCCACCACAGCAATGCTTCTTCCTGCCATGCCAAATCTGCATCAATATAAATGTGAGATCCATACTCTCTCAATAAAAACCACCGCAGCAATGCCTCTTGCTACCACACCACATCATCATTGTACCAAATGTAGTGGTCATATTCTCTCAAGAGAAGCCACCACAGCAATGCATTTTTCTACCCCATCACATCATCATTATACCAAGTACAATGACCATAATCCCCCAACAGAAGCCAACATGGTAAGGCCTCATGTTTCCATCCTCCATCAATGTCATGCAATGTATGGGAATAGATCAACCCATACTCTCCCATTAGCAACCAAATCAACAAGGATTCATGCTTCTTCCTTACATCATCATGATGCAAGTCATGGAGCAACAACATGCTAATGGACATGTGGAATGTCTCGCCAAAACAATGCAAATAAGCTCCCTTATTCCACATCATGTAAGAGTTATGTAATGTCCCAAACCCAAATACATACATGAACATGATGTATATCCCAAACATAAATACAAGTAAATTCATGAGACATATCCCAAACAAGAGAAAATATATGGACATAAGATACATCATGAGGTGTCCAAACTATCTCATCAACAACCAACGTAGCCATGGCTCCTGCTGCTGCATGTCATCAGTGATATACCTGGCATGGACCACACAAATGTGAGCTATTGGGTAGTATCCATACTAACCCACAAGTAACTAGCGAAGCCATGCTTCTTGTTGTCTGGTATCATAGATATGCAGGACGGTAGGAAATCTCCTGGTCCTCATCCGGATCCATTCATCCTGTTGAGATTCAACAAGATGATGAGCTTAGTGAAAAGAGTTGCCTTCACTAAGTGGGCCCGCAGGCTATTTTTGGCACAACGTTTATTTTTAGACTATGTCTATTTTTAGACATGTCGATCATATTCTATGAGTTGCAGGATGCTATTTTTGGATGGTTGGTCAAGTTGGAAAAATAGATGGACTTCTATTTTTAGACATATTGGGTGGAATCTATTTTTAAACTGCTAATATAAAAATAGATATGTCGGATATTATTAGCTCTTAATAATATTTGGACTCTAAACATCAACTTATTCTCTTGTAGCACTTCAGTTTAGTGCACAGATACAGTAGCTGACAGAAGGAATTATGCTATTCCTAAGGGTTTACTGGAGCTATTGCATGGAGGACTCAGTTAGAACTCAAGTGGCGGAGTTATGACACAGTTAGAAGAGTAGTTGATGGAGTTGTATTTAGTTTAACTCAGTTAGACTTCAATGAGCTAGTTGTATATAGTCTAACTGATTGATACACTAGTGAGAGTGGAGTGAATTAATTAGTTAATTAATTCACAAATAATAACTCATTAATCAACTGAATAATTTATCAGTTAACTACAGTGCATGGTAGTTTCAGTGGAGACCAATGGAGAGATAGGTGAAAGGGCAAGATAGACTATCAGTTGTGACTATAGTGATGCATTGATTACATCCAAAACTTAGTGGAGATGCCAATGAGGATTGTGTGAGCAAGGCTGGAGTAATTCGAACTCACTCAGAGCCATTATTCATCAGGGATTGCGCAGTAGAGGCAGGCTAGCAGGTGGCAAATATTGGTGCATGGATTTGCAAGATCGGGCCTGATTAGTGTGTAGCGATTGTATTGTACTGAGAGCTTGATATGATCAGATTTGTATGAGCATTGTTGCATGATCTCTATGACATATATTATATACATATATTTGGGCTTTTCAGCTTCAGGCTTTCCCGTAAAACAACTGTGTTAATGTGTGTGAATTTTTATTGTTTCATGTGTGCATTGCAATCTTGATTTAATTTCCGCAAATGATCAATGGTGGAATAGATTCCGTATTTTGCATGAAGTTAAAATAGTGTGAGATCAGGAGAATATTGGACATATAGCACATAAGTTATATAATTTCTACATGGTATCAGAGTAGTATTGATCATTGGAGGAGATTTTAATTATTGAAGCGATTGAGTTTTATGCTGGTGGAATTCAAATTTGCTGCAGTGTTTTCTTGGTGTCGAAGTTGAGCATTCATTGAAATGTCTTTCAACAGATTGCGATTGGATTATGCCCTTGATGAGAGCTTGAATTACATAGGATGGAAGGACAGGATGGAGGTGATGTTGGATGATAATGGGTTGAAGGAGTTCATAGATGTTGATATTCCAAAGCCTGTTTCTAGCGATGCAGCCGCACTTGACGCATGGCAAAAGAAGGTAGCAAAGTGTCGAAGGATTCTGTTGGAAGGTGTGAAGGACCACATTGTGTCCAGCCTTCATGAGAAAGCCACTCCATTCTTAATGTGGAAGGCTTTGATAGACTTGTTCCAAAGTAGAAGTGACCAGAGGAAGTTGGCACTTAAAGAAAAACTCAGAAAAATAAAAATGGAGAAAGGCGAACGTATTCCAAAATACCTCACGAAGTTTGTCCACTGCAAGGATGAGTTGGGAAGTGTGGGGGTTACTGTTGATGAAGAAGACTTGGTGAGCTTGCCTCTCCTTAGGCTTTCGAAGATTTGGCATAGCTACGAAGACTCTGTCAATGGACGGGAGAAACTACCAGGATGGGAGCGACTTTGGTCGGATCTTGTGTAGGAGGAGATAAGGTGGGGTACCAGGGATGGATCTTCATCGAAGAATGAAGATGAAGAAAATTTTGCTTTGGTTACCTAAGCTCGAAAAGGAAAAGGGAAGAAATCTTCCAAATTCGAAGCTAAAGGAAAGAAGCAGGATTTGTCCAAGGTGAAGAATTTTCACTGTCACCACCATGGGCATTTCGCCACTAATTGCCCACAGAAGAAGAAAAATAAGAGCGATGTTGGTTCTGCAGCAGGAGAGGCCTTAGCCTCACAGTTTGAGCTTGAATTTTCTTTGATCTCATGCTTGGTTTCAAGTGTGATGGGATCGGTGTGGTTTCTTAACAGTGGTGCGTCTTTCCATATGACCGGAGACAAAGATTTGTTTAGTGATCTGGAGGAAAAGGATCTTGGAGCGCACATTGAGATGGGCGATGATGGTAGATACAGTGCGACTGGTATCGGGACCATTTCCTTTGAGAGGGAGTCTGGTAAACCTTTCATCTTGAAGGATGTCATGCATGTTCTAGGATTGAAGAAGAATCTGATCTCCGTGGCGATGTTGGAAGACAAGGGTTATGATGTTGTTTTTAGCGAGGGAAAAAATTTCCTGTGCCACAAAACAACTGGTCAAACCAGGAGGATAGGGATTCGAGTTAAGAATATTTATCAATTGCAGGTAGATGGCTGCGCTACAATGGCAGGAAAAGAATAAGGAGTAGTGAGCCGAGATGAGGGCGAATTGTGGCACAGGAGATTGGGCCATCTTCACCATGGCACTTTGAAAATTTTGCAGTAGATTTCTACCAGGCTTCCCAAAGGTACACTTGCACAGTCAGATCAGTGCAAGGGATGTACTTTGGGAAAATTTGTGAAGACCACTTTTCATGAGAAGGATAGTTGTGCTTTGATGATCCTTGAGAGAATTCACACAGACGTGTGTGGACGTTTCTCGGTTGCTTCAACAGCAAAGCACAGGCATTATGTGATATTTGTGGATGACTTTTCTCGTAAGTGCTAGATCTTCTTCATGCAGAAGAAGAGTGAGACATACTCAAAGTTCTGTGAGTTCAAGGCACTGGTTGAGAAAGAGTCGAGGAAGCAATTGAAAGCTCTCTGGAGCGATAATGGTGGTGAAAGCCATCTCTTGGCCAGATTCAAAGACTTTTGTAACGAAGGAATTCAAAAGGAACTCATAGCACCTCATAACCCACGGCCCGAGAATGAGGTCGCGGAGAAGAAACAACGAACGATCGTGGGTGATACATGAAGCAATGTTTGCTGATGTGAAGGCATTTCATGGACTTGTGGGTGGGCATGCTGGCTGTCTGATTTATTACAAAGCTGTGCACTCTGTCAGAGTACTTGGCATGAGTACACCCGAAGAGGCGTTTTCTGGTAAGAAGCCTGATATTTCTCATTTGAAGATTTTTGGCTCACCTATTTACATTCATGTGATGAAGGATGCTAGGAAGAAGCTGGAGCCAACCACATAGGTTGGGATATTTGTGGGGTACAAATAAACACCCCACAATTATCGTGTGTATTTTCCAGACAGTCGGATGACTGTTGTGCGACGGGATATCAAATTTCATGAGGAGAAAGCCATGAAGTTGTTGCTTGAGAGGAAGCTAAACTTGCATGCAGAGGAGGAGCTACTTGTTCCTAAAGATGAGCCTCAAGATGTGGATCAGCCACAAGAGGAGGTTCATGGAGTGGAAGAAACCACTCATGCAGCACCAAACATCAGAGGGCGGAAGCGCACTACAAAAGCTGAGCTTTTGAATCTTGATGCAGTGCAGAATGTGGGAGTTCCTACATCACAGCACAGACAGAGACAATCACCTGACCGATTTACTGGATACATGGTTCTGATGAGAAAGTGTATCGTGACAGAGCCATCCTCTTTCGAGGAAGTTTTGGAGGATCCCGCGTGGGTAGATGCCATGGTGGAAGAGTATGATTCGATTGTCAGAAACAGTGCTTGGGAGATTGTCCCAAGGCCAGAAGGGAAATCCGTGGTAGGTTCAAGATGGATCTACAAAGTGAAGCAAGCTACTGATGGGAGTGTTGAGAAGTATAAGGCAAGATTTTTTGCCCGTGGCTTCTCACAGATCGAGGGAATCGACCATGAAGAAGCCTTTGCACCTTTCGCAAGGTATTCTTCCATACGGACCATCCTTGCTCTCTCAGCGCAGATGGGTTGGCACATTCATCATATGGATGTGAAGACCGCGTTCCTCAATGAAATCATTGAGGAGTAGGTGTACATTGAGCAGCTTGAAGGATTCAAAATCTTCAGCAGCGAGTCGCATGTGTGCAGGCTCAAAGGAGCGTTGTATGAGCTGAAACAAGCACCTCATGCTTGGTACACACGGATAGATAGTTATTTCACTGGACTTGGTTTCGCCAAGAGTGAGGCGGATGCAAACCTATACCAGATTGTGGTGGAGGGTAAGCTTTTGATCATTGTACTTTATGTAGATGATTTAATACTAACAGGTGATGAACTGTTGATACACTCATGCAAGGCAAATCTTGCAAAGGAGTTTGAGATGAAGGACTTGGGCCTCCTTCATTATTTCCTGGGATAGGAAATTTGGTAGCGGAAAGGTGAACTGTTTGTGTCTCAAGGCAAGTATGCCCGGGAGATACTAGAGAAGTTTCACATGCAAGGCTGCAAGCCTATCGACACTCCTCTTCCTAGTGGTTGGAGGAAGGAGGATGCTACATCGGCAGAGGTAGTGGATGCCACTGTTTATCGACAGTTGGTTGGTTCACTCATGTATTTAGTCAATACACAACTGGACATATGCTATGCTATGAACCAACTTTCACAAGCGATGGTTAAGCCTACCAAGCTCTTTTGGAAGGCAGGCAAGCATGTCCTGAGGTATCTCAAGGGCACATCTGGGTATGGATTTTGGTACAAACAATCGGATGAGGTGAAGCTGCATGGCTTCACGAATGCAGATTGGGCAGGAAGCCCAACGGACATAAAGAGCACATCTAGAGGGATTTTCAGTATCGGATCTACAGTAGTTTCTTGGTACAACAGGAAACAAAGATCTGTGGCACTCAGTTCAGCGGAGGCCGAGTACATGGCAGTAATTTTGGCTGCATGCGAGGCTATATGGATGAGGAAGATCCTGGTCGGTTTGTTTGGTTCTCATTTATATCCTACTGTGATATATTGTGATAATCAGAGTTGCATTAAACTCTCGGTTAATCCAGTATTTCATGATAGATCTAAACATATTGACATCTGGTACCATCATATCAGAGATTGTGTGCAGCGGAGGATCATGTTGCTTTCTTACATTCCTACGGAAGATCAGGATGCAGATATTCTGACGAAGGCGCTCACCAGGAGCAAATTTGAATACCATAGAGACAGGATCGGGGTGGCAGATAATCCCTATCTTGTTGAGAGGGAGTGTTGAGATTCAACAAGATGATGAGCTTAGTGAAAAGAGTCGCCTTCACTAAGTGGGCCCGCAGGCTATTTTTGGCGCAAAGTCTGTTTTTAGACTATGTCTATTTTTAGACATGTCGATCATATTCTATGAGTTGCGGGATGCTATTTGTGGATGGTTGGTCAAGTTGGAAAAATAGATGGACTTCTATTTTTAGACATATTGGTAGGAGTCTGTTCTGGGCTAACTTTAGTCTGTAAAAAAATAGATATGTGGGGATATTATTAGCTCTTAATAATATTTGGACTCTAAACAACGACTTATTCTCTTGGAGCACTTCGATTGGGTGCATGAATGTGGCACAACGGTCGCTTCGAAGGTACGCTATTTACGAGGAGCTTACTAGAGCTATTGCATGGAGGACTCGGTTAGAGTCAAGTAGGAGTTATGACATAGTTGAAGAGTAGTTGATGAGTTGTATTTAGTTTAACTCAGTTAGACTCAGTTGAGCTAGTTGTATCTAGTCTAACTGATTGATACACTAGTGAGAGTGGAGTGAATTAATTAGTTAATTAATTCACAAATAATAACTCACTAATCAACTGAAGAATACATCAGTTAACTACAGTGCATGGAAGTTTCAATGGAGACCAGTGGAGAGATAGGTGAAAGGGCAAGATAGACTATCAGTTGTGACTATAGTGATGCATTGATTGCATCCAACACTCAGTGGAGATTCCAATGAGGATTGTGTGAGCAAGGCTGGAGTAATTCAAACTCATTTAGAGCCATTCTTCAGCAGGTATTGTGCAGTAGAGGCAGGCTAGTAGGTGGAAAATATTGGTGCATGGATTTGCAAGATCGGGCCTTATTAGTGTGTAGCGATTGTATTGTACTAAGAGCTTGATATCATCAGCTTTGTATGAGGATTGTTACATGATCTTTATGGCATATATTATATACAAATAGTTGGGGTTTTCAGCTTCAGGCTTTCCTGTAAAACAACTGTGTTAATGTGTGTGAATTTTTATTGTTTCATGTGTGCATTTAAATCTTGATTTAATTTCCGCAAATGGTCAATGGTGGAATAGATTCTGTATTTTGCATGAAGTTAAAATAGTGTGAGATCAGGAGAATCTTGGACATATAACACATAAGTTATATAATTTCTACACATCTCAATGTGGATGTTGAATCATGCCAAGCTCAATCTTGGTATCCTCCCCATGTAGAATACCAACATCCTCCATATGAATAGCTTTGCACTCCATGAAATGCTGAAGTGCACCTCCATTGAGGTCTCTCCATGAGATCCTCTCATCAATGGCCCATTGGAACCCATAAGGCTCCATACATGTTGTAGGTAGAATCTCCTCTTTGATCTGTGAGGAGATCATCAAGAAAACTTCATCTTGACAGTGGAAAGTACTCTCCATGACAAGATGTCTACCATCTATCATCTGTCCCTCCAGTGCTTCATGGGTGAAGCTACCTTCAGAATGCTCCAAGAATAATGGGGCCCTCTCATAATCACTGCTGCTAAGTGACAGCATTATAGATCTGCATGGTGATACATGTGTTGTCTCATGGCCACATACAATGCTAAACTTGTGGTTTGGCACTATACTGAATAGGATTGTGCTCCTCCCATCTTCTGAAACTCCACACTTCAACACAAATTTTTGGGTGTAGCTCAACCATGACAAACTGGGATAGCAATACATCTTCTCCTTGATCAAATCAAGGGTCCTCTGTGCAATGATAATTTGCTGCTCCAAATCATCAAGGTACTCTAATCCTTGGTTATGCACTTGCCCTGATGGCATGGTCTCACACATCTCAATATGAGGTACTGAAATAATATGAGAAGAATGTATGTGCAAACCTTGGATAAGTTGAATCTCGGGAACATCTGTCACATCTACAAGAGTTCCTCCAACTGGTGCAATAGTCTCTCCAACTGCTTGTAATGATGATGGTTGCTCTTCTATAATTGTACCAGTGCTAGTATATGTCTCCTCCTCATCATGCATCTCAAGGATCATGCATGGGGCTCCAAATGTCAAGAACTCAAGACCATCTTGCAAAGATGCGAGTGATCCTCCTCCTGATGTAAGTACATCTACAGCTAGTGGTGGTGGTAGAGGCTCCTCCTCCTGAGTGATAATGAGGAAATTTTCCTTGGGATCTTCATGTACTATCTTATCAATGATGGGAGATGTCACTATCTGAGATGTCTCTGGTTTCTTTCCACCATACCTCCTCTTCGGTCTTTGAATAAATTTTGTATAAACAGACACTCTCATGTGTGACAAGTGACTGAACCACCAATATCTTGCTTCACCTTCTAGGTGCAGTGCTACAAACTCCACAGCCTCTCCTTCTGATATAGGATATTTCAGTAATAATGTAGCCAATCTTCCCTCCAAGCCTTCAATGTTCTTGTGGAAGATCCATCATATGTAGATAAGAAGAATCTATGCCTCTTTCTTCTATTGATGCTTCTGGATCTTCTTTCTTCTTTAAGCTACAAGAACTGTTGGAGAGAGAGGTTATCCTTCAAATCTCTAGACTGTGCTTTGTATTCAAACATATATTTACTTAAGGTCTCATGCCCCAATTCTCCTTCATATTCAAATCATTACTCTTTCTTATCAAAGAAAGTGGATCTAGTGGAATAGTGTGAAGCTCTTTGCTTCTCTGGTTGCTTCTCATGCTGATAGAAAGTGCTCAGACCTTCCTCATCAAATATTCTTCTTGGATCCTTCCTTTTCCTTTCTCTCTTCATTTGATTGACCTCCTTGGAGAGATCTTACAAATATATAAAGAGAAGAGTGGTAAAATTACAATCCTCCTTCATGATAGATCTCTACTATCTACTTCATCTTTTGATGCAAAATATTAAGTGCCCACAAGCTGAGCCAAAGATCATGCTCTGAAACCACTATAATATCCCAGAAAGGGAGAATGCAATAATACTAAAACACAATAGATGAACAACAGAAAAGTAAACATTTAATCTAAATACAACATCAGAGTGTACAAAATAGCTAAGCCATTTTATTTATATGGAGGTGGATAAACCAGTACAACAATACTCAAAATATGAGACACTCAAGCCAAAGAGATGGCCTAGAATAACCCTGAAAAGATCCCACAAGAGGGACTGTGTAATAGTTGGACTGCTGGAAGGAAAACTGTGTTGTCCCTACTACAATTGTTGGGACTGCAACTACTGGAAAAATGTAAATTTAGATCTAGGAAACTTTAGAGCTTTGATGATGCTAAAAATTGAGATCCGGGCTCTATGATGGATACTCAAGATAACCCAGAAACGATTTTCCAGATCTATGAATCTAGAAAAATCACCCTCTTAGGGCTTCACATATACATTGTTGGGTATGCAGATCTGAAGCATAATATGATGAAAGATGGCTTCAATAAGATGTGCAATCAAATCTATGGTTGAAGGGGTGATCCCTTCACTAGATTCTTGGGCTAAAATCTCAAGATCTAACTGCTCTTTCCTCCTCCACCGAATATGGTTGTTGAATACTCAACAACTTCAGAAAATTGCGCTGTCAAGGAGTGATAGGCTCAAACCTGCTACTAGATATGTCAAATCAGCTCAACAATGGTAGAAACAATGAATGCAAGTGAGGAGATGGTCCCTCACAGGATTTCCAGCTGAAATGCTGAAAACTTCCTTCCTCCTTTGGATCTACAAGGCTGAACTGCGCAATCCTTGAGGGGATTGCTGCTGCATGGAGGTAAAATACAATGGCCTGAATTCCAGATGTAGATATGCTTCTCTTGAAAGGTTGAACATGAAGCCCAAGGTGAAAGGATGAATCCTCCACCGGTTTCCTAGTTGGAATGCTAGAAACAACCTCCTAAAGATGGCACCAATGCCTGATGAGAAATGTAGCTCAATAGAAACCTTCCCAGAGTAGGCACTTGAAGTCCCCCGTGGGTAAGGATGGTATTTCCACTCGGAAACACCCTGTGCTAAACAGCACTGCAGACTTAGCCAAATAGAATAAGTGTGCATAGAAATGTCAACCGAAAAATCTAGATCTAAACAGATCAGACATAATCATCTAAAGCCTACCTTCTATTGTGCCTTCATTTTCATTATATAGATTATGAGCCTTCCATAGCCTAGGCCCACCTCATAATTACGCTACCTATGTGGCCACTAGCCTTCATGAAGACTGCGTTGTCTCTCCATGATCTCCATCATGTGTGCATTAGATCCACCACTTCCTCCACTATCTCATCATAAGTGTTTTATGATCTTACTTTGAATGCATTATGATCTTAGTTGACCTCCTCCAAGATCCTCATGATTTTACATTTAAGATCCATGATCTCCACTCTTCCTTCATTTAAGAAGTTGCTCCACTACTCCATGATGTAGTTCTAGATCTAAAATATCTACATACACACATCAAAAGTGAATTTTATTCATCTATGGGGTTGGTGGGTCCCTCCACCCTCTTATTTACTTAATTAATTATGAAGATTAAGAACTCTAATATTCCAATTATCTTGTGGAAAATTCAGAATATTACACAACATGTAATCTATACTTGTATAAATATCTTCATTAGATAGAAAAACCTTTGCATCAAAATTATTTTCAAATTTTATATTTTTAGTGCAAAAGTTATTTTTAGCTCTAATATTTGTGTGTAAATTCCCAGCAAAAAGTCTAGTCTTGAGATGTCAAAATTATGTTTAAATAGCAACAATATAGTTTAAGGAAGTGTGTTACATTATCAATAATTATTAGGTGGATTGTAGGGATTTAAACATTAAAATATTATAGAATATATTCTTAGTAGTATACACAAATCAAAGGTTGAGATTTATCTCCAAAGTAGTTATGTTTTTTTTATCTTTTCAATTAAATTCATTAATTTTAAAAAATGTTATATGGCCAAGTGTAATGTGAAATGAGTTATGGTTTTTGAGCATGTTGGCATTGATAAGCCATGGTATTGGTTCATAGTATTGTAACAAAGTCTATTTTCAGATTAGTAATCTCGTGATAAAGTGGAGGTGACTTTTTATTGGGTGAGAGGCTTAGTATGGTAGAGATGTAATGTAATGTTTAACATTTTAATTTTTGACAAAGTCAAATTACAGATAAATAAATAAATAAAAATTAGATTAAATAAAAATATTAATGTAATGTAAACCTTTTAAATCGGACAAAATAAAATAAAATAAAAACCTCATAAAAATAAAATGTTAATAAAAATAAAAAATAAAAATGAACCATGTTATTCATGTGGAGTATAACTTATTTAAAGGGCTAAATTAAACGAACATAGATCCATATCAACTCTAGATCTATCAAGGCCAGAGATGAAATCAAATCTCTTGAGATGCAACCTTTTAGAGTGAAAAAAAAAGAATTGATTCTCTAAACACTTGGTAAATCCATAATTAAAATAAATCTAGATTGGTAATTAATAATTTTGTTACATATTTTTTTTTTAAATTTATATATACTTAATTTACATATGGTTTTTTTATTAATAATAATAATAATAATTTTAAAAAATTTATTTTTTAAGAATTTTAAATTTTAATGAAACATTTCAATTAATATTTATTATAAACGGATGTCTTTCAATATTATTTGTCACTTAATTTTTATAACTACACTAATATTAAATATTATTTCAAACTATTTAATAAAAATAAAATTATAATCACAAATCAACTACACTCTTTGCTCACATTTATTCTTGCTAAAATCATAATCAATAACCCAAACCCACTGCCTTGTATATGGAGAGGCATCTTTATCCCATATATTCAACTTATGTAGTGTTTGTTTTTATCGTTAATAATAAAATATATATATATATATATATATATATATATATATATATATATATATATATATATATATATAATTTAATTATTTTAAAAAATTTAAATTTTAATAAAATAAATATAGTAATATTTATTATGAATTAATCTCTTTCAATACATTTAATGACTACAATGATAGTAAATACTACCACCAAATATTCCACAAAGTAGAATTATAATCCCAACCAACCACACTTCTTGCTCACATTTGTACATGTTGAGGCATTTCATCCAAAATGTGCCGTCCCACATGGCTAATATGCTTGGTCAACTCACATGATAGGTCAAAAACACTTTCAAGAAGAAAGTTAATGAGGTGAGAATGATTTATTAGGTACATAATAGGTCAAGAACACTTTCAAGAAGAAAGTTAATGAAGTGAGAATGATTTATTAGGTTTTGAATTATTATAGGTTTTGGAGTTTCTGTTTTTTGAAATAATTTTTTAGTTAAATTTAAATTTATTAAAAAATTTAAATTTATTTGTTATTTAATATGTGTTTTTTATTCTCGGATCTGTTTGGATCCTTCCCTTTCCGCCTGATCTTGCCTCTGACTCTCACAGAGCTGTTCGCTTTTTTCATATCTGCTTGGATCTGCTCCTCACCTCGGAGACCCTTCCTGCAGGATCTGATCGGATCCTCTCCTGCTTCATTTCGACCCTGAGATGCCTCGCCTTCCTCTTTTTCTTGGTGCAGATCGGGTGTGTTGCTAATCAGATCTCCTCGGCTATGGAGACCCAAGGCTCTCCCCTCGATCCCTCGCAATCTTCTCCCCCTGATGCTGAATTTGCCTTCTCTTCTTTGCTAGCTTCGTTGCCTAAGAAGAAGAAGACTGAAGTCGCTAAGTTTGTCAAAAAGCTCGACGATGTTCCGGAGGTAAACCTTCCTCCTGAGGGTCCGATCCAGGTTGCTTTGTCCCTGGCAGATCGAGCCCTGGTGGGTCAATTCACAGGCCTTTGGCCCTCGCCAAAATCAACGGAAAATTGGGTCGTTAAGAACTGGATTCTGCTGATCAAGAACAAAGTCACATCATATTTTTTGGGAAGAGGCTACTTCCTGTTTGAGTTCAATACTAAGGAGGACAAAGACTTGATCTTCAGGAATGGGACCTATTTCATGGGACCTCAGGGCCTCTACCTCAATAAATGGACCCCTGACTTCGATCCGACCATGGATGTCCCATCGGCAGTCCCTGTCTGGTTTCGGCTCCCTAATCTTCCGGTGCACTGTTGGAACTGGGATTCCCTCAAGCATATAGGCAATGCATTGGGAAAGTTCATTGACAGAGCAAACAACAACGATCAGTATGATTTCGCCCGAATCTGTGTCGAGGAGGACTTAGAGGTGGGACTCCCGGAGGCTATCAAAATAAAGGTTGGCAGCTGGACGCATGTGCAAGTGCTGGATTATGAGCAACTCCCTTTCAAATGTCGTAAATGCCACATCTACGGTCATTTTGCAAGAGGGTTCCCGAACAAAGGGGAAGCAGAGAAAGGAAAGGATGATGGTTGGAACCAAGTCAAGAGGCCAAAGACATCTCACAAGAAATCTGGGGCACAAAGCCCCCAACCTACCTCCGCCCAAAATGTCCCTCCACCAAAAAGTCAAGAAAATAGGTATGAGATCTTAAGCTTTGTAGAAGAGATTCCTCAGGAAGAAGATAGGCAAGATAAACCATCAGAAAAAATGAACTCAGCAGGAACAAGACCTGAAGAGAGTGCCACGGCAAGAAATAAAGATAAGCAAACAGAAGCCTCCGAGGAGGATCATGACTCGGAGGAGTCTGAGGAGGATGGATAAATAGGAGATACGCAGACATCGGTCAGAAGATCTGCAAGGGGCCACAAATCTGCCAGAGAAAAGAGAGATCAGGAAACTTATAAAGACAAGCTTCAGGGTAGTCAGCCCACTCTGGAGAAACTCCTTGGCAAAAACCCGAAGATGGTTAAAAACCAAGCTCAGGGCTCTAGGGGAGCCTCTCACCAAAGAAATAAATGATGAAGATTGTCTCCTGGAACTGCAGAGGAATGGGGAGTAAAGTGAAAAAAGAAGCAACGAGAAGCCCTATAAGAAGAGAAGCCCCGGGTATTCTCCTGATCCAGGAGACCAAAATGGAGGACAATGAGTTTCTCCAAATCAGTAAAAATTTCTGGAAGGGAAGCAGCAGACAAGCAGTTTCAGCAAGGGGAGCCTCTGGGGGACTGGGCTCTCTCTGGAATCCTCTCAAGTATAGGTTGGTCACGGAGATGCACAATACCCACTGGCTGTTCTTGAAGCTACAACCTATGGACTCGAGGGAGACATTCATCCTTTTTAATGTCTATGTCCCTACAAAATATAGGGGAGAAAATGGAGTGTTGGGACTCCATCAGACATCTGTCGGAGTCTGAGAACTTGGAAAACATCATTGTTGCAGGTGATCTAAATCTTACTCTGCGCATGGAGGAAAAGCGAGGAGGCACAATCATAAGGGACCCTGCAAGGAAGTGTGTGGAAGATCTCATGCAGGACTGGGATCTGCTCGATATCCCCCCAGAAAATGGTAAGTACACCTAGTCCAATAAAAGAATAGGCCCCTGTCACATTGCTGCTAGACTTGATAGATGTCTGGTGCATAGTTCTTTCCTTTTGCTGGGCTTAGAATCCAGATTGCATATCCTCCCTTACAGTGTTTCAGATCATAATCCCATTATGCTTGAGATGTTGGGTCACAAGGATCTTGGTCCCATACCTTTCAGGTTCAATACTCTTTGGGTCAAGGAACCTGAGTTTCTGAAATTGGTTCAGGACAATTGGAAAATGCCAGTGAAGGGTTCACCTTTCTTCATATGGGAAGAAAAACTTAGAAGACTGAAAGCTGCCCTTAAATCATGGGCCAAATCCCTCCCCACCCCTGCAAAAGAGAGAAAGCAGGCCCAAGACAAACTTGCCCAGCACCATGCCCAAAGTGAAGATGTAGAAATCACTAAAGAAGTGTTAGATAAGGAAGTTGAGCTTCAGCAAGTCTTCCATAAAGCCTACCTTTCGGAGGAAGAGCATTGGAGACAAAAGTCTGGGAGTTTATGGCTTAAAGTAGGAGATAGAAATTTTGCCTTCTTCCACAAACAAGCTCAAGCCAGAAAGAGCTTCAATTCTATAACAGAAATCAAAGACGGTAACTCGACCCACAAAGACTTTGAGAGCATAAAGAGAGCAGCTTTCAATCACTTTAAAAATTTGTACAGAGAAGAGGGAGTGACTGACCCAAACTCTAAATTTTTTGAGGTGGTTCCTACTAAGATCTCCCCTTTAATGAATCAGCAGCTCGAAGCGAAGATCTCTATACAAGAAATAAAATATGCTCTTGCCGACATGGAGCCTGACAAAGCCCCAGGCCCGGATGGCTTCACTGCAAGATTCCTCCAAACCTGTTGGCAGATTGTGGAGAAATACCTCTACAAAATGATTCTGAAATCTCAAAATTTCCAGAAAATAGGGGGCAGCACCAACTCTGCCTTCCTTGCCCTCATTCCCAAGGAAAAGGGTGCTAAAGAATTTAATCGATTCCGCCCCATCTCTCTTTGTAATATTGGATACAAATTAATCACAAAGGTAATTGCAAATAGGCTAAAAGGCATCCTCCCAGCCATCATTCCGGAGAATCAAGGCGGATTTGTTCAGGGGAGACAGCGTGCTAACAATTTCACCCTAGTGCAAGAAGCGATTCACTCGAGCCACCTTCGCAAAGAGAAAGGTATGGTAATTAAATTAGATTTGGAAAATGCTTTTGATCGTGTCAGACTTAGCTTTCTTTGGGAAGTCTTGAAAAATTTTGGCTTTGGAATGGGCTTTTTAAATTGGATCCGTGCTTGTATTGTTGATCCTTGGATCACGCCCGTGGTGAATGGGAGAGTAGCTGGCTTTTTCAAAGCTTCAAGAGGGCTTAGGCAAGGCTACCCCCTCTCTCCGCTTCTCTTCGTCCTCCATGTATCTATCCTGAGCTTCTACCTCGATCAGAAATTGGTTGACCAGGAGATCTTTGGGCTCAATATAGCCAGAGGGTTATAAAATGTAAATCACACCCTTTTTGCAGATGATACCCTCTTGTTAGGGACTGCCTTTGCCAGATCTGCCTTAAGGTTTAAGGAGGTTTTGGACGATTACAGTGAAGCTACAGGCAGCAGTTTAAACAAAGGTAAGTGTAAAGATTTTTGCTGGAATATCTCTGCTTCCACCCTTTCAGCCATCTCCAGAATTCTTGGATTTACTACCTCCCTCAGTTGGACCTCCTTTACCTATCTGGGCCTTCCCATCTTCCACAAACTGGCATATAGCAGAGATTGGATCCCTCTGTTGGACAAATTTAAGGCCAAAATTCAAGCTTGGGGATTCTCTTGGTTAAACCTTGCCGGCAAAACCATCCTCATCAAATATGTTCTCAGTAGTCTCCCCATCTTTCAATTCTCTGTGATCCTAGCCCCTACTGGCATCATAAAAAAAATGGAAGCCTTCATTCGCAAGTTCTTTGGGAAAGGGGGCAATCACAATGACAGAAAAATCCCTTTGGTAAGTTGGGAGAAAATTTTCAAGCCTTAGAATGAAGGAGGCCTTAATTTCAAAGATCTCAGCCTCCAAAACACAGCCATGGGAGCCAAGATCTTCTGGAGAATTATCGCTCCACACCCAGGTTGGGTGCAAAGAGCTCTATGGAGGAAATATTTCACGGGGAAGAGGAAAAGATGCCTGGACACCTCTCTGCCCACCACAAGCTCGCAACTGATCAAACTTTGTCACAAAGCAACCCCTTTAATCAGAGACAAAGCGTACTGGATTCTAGGTAATGGCAAAGAAATCAGGATTTGGGACGACAACATCATGTTGCATCCTCCTTTATCGTCTCATTGCTCTCTGCATGCGCTGCGACTGTGGATGGACAACGCAGGTTATGTTTCTCTTTGGGACATCTCGCAGTGGGCAGGAAGCAACTAGCTACGTTGGAGACTTCCTCCTGTGCCTCCAGAGTTGTCACATGAACGCAACCTCCTCCTTTCTCTGTTGAATGGTAAGGCGCCTCTGCGCGTGGGTAAGAAGGACGCCCATGGTTGGGGAGCCGCCCCAGGGCTGTATTCTGTAGCGCAGGGGTATAAAAGCCTCCAATAACGCCCTTACGTCCCTCCTAACCCTACTGTATGGAAAGGGCTTTGTAATTACAAATCCATGCCAAAGGTTGATTCATTTTGTTGGTTGTTATGCCACAAAGGAATTTTAACAGAAGACAGATTGAAGAAGAAAGGGTTCCAAGGTCCCTCTCGATGTCACTTGTGATGTGACAGTGAAGAGAGTGCCCAGCACATCATCTTGGACTGCAAATTTTCAAGAGAAATTTGGCAGAACCTCTTGAGCCATTGGAAAACAGAATTCATCCTACCTATGTCTATCTCTGATTTATTTGCAAATTGGTGACATTTCTACCTAGAAACGCTCCCAAAAAATGAAAGCTTTAAAGCTGCATGGCTGTCCTTGCCGAAATTTATTTGCTGGAAAATCTGGCTTGAGCGTAATAGAAGAGTCTTTAGAGATGAAAGCTTAAATCCACAGTTCATCATCATCAAAGTTAAAAGTCTCTGGAAAGAAATTCTGGGGGAGCACTTGTCGGATTTGAATCTAAGTCAGCATGACTTAGATTGGGGTGCCTCGTTGGATCTCCAATTCTCTGGCGAAACAAGGCATCACAGGGACACAAAAGAGTGGCAATTCAAAGGGAAGGAGCATGATCTTTCATATTTGCTCATCAGGCAATCCAGATACTCTCTGTTCTTTGATGGGGCAGCGAAAGGCAACCCCGGATTGGCTGGGGCAGGAGGAATTATAAAGAATAAGGAGGGCATAATTGTGACAAAGTTCGCTTGGGGATTAGGGCACTCTACCAGCATCCAAGCTAAAACCTTGGCACTTCTGCAAGGTCTCAAGCAAGCAAAGGTCATTGGTCTTTCAAATGTTAGTGTTATAGGAGATTCTCAGTCTATCATCAAAGTCTTATTGGAGGATTCCTCTCCTGCAGATCTTAGATTGGCAAGAATGATTTCAAGAATCATAACCCTGGTGAAATCTTTTCGGACTGCAAGCTTTCTTCATGTATTGGGGGAAAACAATAAAGATGCAGATTTGGAAGCCAATAGGGCGGTGCCACTTCCCACAGGCTTTCTCCTGAAAGACGAAATTGAGGAGCGGGACTCCATACCATAAATCTGTTATGTTTTTCTGCGTTATTCTGAAACAGTTTGTTTGTTTATTTAAGATAGGAAAAATAACGGAGATAGACTCTCTAGTCTCGAGTAAAAATTGTGGATCCTCAAATTTTGGGGCCTATGATCAGTTAGTGGAAGAAATTTTAAGGGCTAGGCCCGATCTATTATAACCAGTGAAAGGTATTTTGGCCAATTTCTAATATAAATCCATACCCATTCTTGTGAAAATATATATATATATATATATATATATATATATATATATATATATATATGTGTGTGTGTGTGTGTGTTTTTTATTATATATATAAATTTAATATTTTGAAATTTTTTTAGAGCATTTAAATCCTGGGGACTTTACAATTTTAATTTGTGATTTTAACAAACTTTGTACAAATTCTACCAAAAAAATATGTCAAAAAAATTTCAAAATTCATAATAAGTAAATTAAGGCTTTATTTTATTCTAAATTTTAAAATATTTTGGAAGTTTATTGTTTATGGTTTAATTTAGCTCTTATATATTGGAATTTTGAAATATTTTAGAATATGCAATTTAAGTTAAGCTGGAAATTTGATTGATAAATTAAAGTCAATTGTTTAACTTCAATCATGTTCGTCAAGTTTTGGAATATCTCAAAATCTGTTATAGAAATTAAGTTCATCTTGTAAAAAAAAATTAAAAATATTTCTGTGAGATTCTGAAAGCTAGTAAAGATAGTAAGAATTTGAGGAAAGATTAATCCACATAGATCTATTTTAACTCTGGATTTGAGAGTGATGAAATCTCTTTTCACTTTAAAAGAACCCTTGCATCTCAAGAAATTTGATTTTTTTTAAGATTTAATTCATCTAGACATTTGATATATGTGAAATTAAGATGAATCTAAATTAGTTTAATTATTAGTTATAATTATAATTTATTTTATTTACGGTTAATTTTTAGATTTATATAATTTGAAAAATTCAACCTATTTTATTAATAATTATAATTACTTTGGTGCACTTCTTAAAAAAAAAAAAAAAGATATTTACGCCGAAAGGCGTTCCCTTTACCGGCTTTAGCCGAATGTGACTGTTCTTTCAGCCAATGGGAGGGCTTTCTCATTGCCCTTCTAACCAGTAATATATTCACAAAGGTAGATAGATTATTGGTCGTAGTTGTCAGCTGTCCACCATGTTACGCCACAGTGCAGATGTTATGGATGTATTCCATGTTCATTTATAGTTTCACCTACCGCACTAGTTAATGAAACGCTCGTACACTGAGACTTGGCCTGATTAATTTGATCTAACATCGCTCAGCCCTTACCACTGTCAGCCCACTCCATTCAAACGACCATTCTTCTCACAGGCAATGAAGAGCCCCATTTGCAAATTCTCCTCCTTTACACTTCCCCTCTTAAGATGGATTGACCTCAGACTGGAATCGAGGTGGGTTTTTGCCAGTTGCTTTCACATCTTTTCCTTGGGAGAATTTGCCAAGAGTCTGGGATTGAATTATTATTTTGCAAGCCTTAGGTAACAATCATAATGCAGGATTATGCCAAGGAGATTCGAACTCGTGCAAACGGGTTACTCCTACGAGAAGAATGGTCTGAAGCCATACAACTCTATTCCGAATACATTGACCACTGCGAGTCCCACGAGGAGCTCAAGAAATCACTGTGTGTAGCCCTGTCCAACAGAGCAGAGGCTCGAATCTGGTTGCGAGACTTCGAGAATGCAATTCGAGACGTGAACAGGTCACTGGAGGCCGATCCAGCGCACCCGAAGAGCCTCTATTGCAAGGGAAGAATTATGCTGGAGCTTAACCAGTATTCACAGGCTTCTGAATGCTTCCAATCGGCCCTCGAACACCAGCCCAACACCGCAGAATTCATGGAGTCCTTGGAAAGGAGTCGCAGGTTCAAATCCCAGTCGCGAAACGGGACATTCGATTTATCAGAATGGATTTCAAATGGGTTCGCGGGGCGACCCCCTGAATGTGCGGAGTATGTGGGTCCCGTGGAAATTCGATCCTCCGACGTGGGGTCCTGGCGAACGGGGGTTGTTTGTTACCAGAGATATTGAAGCTGGTACGCTCTTGGCAGTTTGCAAGCCTGTTGACATAGGTAGGGTTATTCTGCCGGAGAAATTTGCAGAAAATGCCAAGATGGTTATATGGAAGGACCTTGTAACCGAGATTGAGAGGGTTGCTAGGCGATCCAGTAGGGTTTTAAGGAAAATTTATACTTTGGCAGAGAGTGATGACGAGAATAGGAAAAAAGATCTCGAGGTTCCGGATATGGAGCTGTTTAAGGCCAATGCAGTGTTAGGGTTTGAGTTTGAGTCCCCATGTGAGCCTGTGGATCTGAAGAGGATTTTGGGGATTGCAGACATCAACACACTCACTGAGAAGGGTTGTGGGGTTAAGAAGCTGGGGCATGGATTGTATTATTCTAATGAGATTGATTACGTTGGGCTGTGGGTATTCCCTGCTTTTGTGAATCATTCTTGTAGTCCTAATGCGGGGCGGTTACATGTTGCAGATAATGTGTTTATCCATGCTACGAGGGACCTCAAGGCAGGGGAAGAGGTAACCTTCGCTTATTTTGATGTGCTGCTTCCATTGGGGACGAGGAGGGAGCTCTGCAAGACATGGTCATTCGTGTGTCGGTGCCACCGGCGTGAATTGGAGCGGTCTCTAGAGGGCGATATGAGGGGCATTGAGGACGACATTGGGAGGATTTATAAGAAGCTCGGAGAGATGGAGATGACTAAATTGGCTTTGAAGCTGGAGCAAAAGCTTACCCAGTTACAGGGGAGAGTTAAGGCCAAGGATAGGCAGCTGATTCGTGCTTCGTTCGCCAAGGCTTATTGGCCCATGTTTAGGTCTCCTGTGCTTCTGAAAAAATGGGGTAGGCAGATGCCTTGCATTGAGGGTGTTATTGATGCTGTTACTTGTGCATTGCCTGGGGATGAGACTGCCCTTCGTGCTGCTACAACTATAGTGGGTAAGTTGAAGGTGAGCAAGGGATTGACCCCATACAGAAAGGCCATGGATCGGGCTCTGCGGATATGTAAAGGACTGTACGGGAAACAGATGAAGAGTAATGTGATGAAGGATTTGATAGATGCCCATGTCTATAACAGAGGTATTATTGCTCCTAAGTCTTGCATATTTTAGCCTTCTCGCTGGCTCAATGCTGGTATACATTTTCTTTTGAAATCTAGATTAGCCCAGTAACTTCATTCAAAATTTGTTCCTATTCTTTTGCTCCTAGTCGAGTCAAAGATTTTTAGCCTCTATCAATTGCCCAATTCAAAATTCTTATTTGTGCAGAGGAACATCTCTTACCGTTTCTTATTCTTTTGTATTCCACAATCCCTGATAGGACAACTAATTTGACCACTTTTGCTTCCCAATACAAAATTTGAAAAACGAAGCAGCTCATCTCCCTTTTTCAAGCCCAATACCTTCATCACATTTTAGTTCTCTTTGAGTGTTGTGAGGGGAAAAAGAACACACGAGAATTTCCCCAAACTATTAAGGTAATTTAATGTTTAGCAGATTCTAATTTTGATCTTGAGGTTCTGAAGCTTGGGGCTGAAACTCAACTCTGTCCTTATTAGGCACCTACATTCTCTATAGCTTGGAGTTTCATACCGTGTGTTGAAAGCTTTTCATAGGTTGGTGTTTAACTCGGAGGCATGGTATGGAGGTTTCCACATATGTTGAGATTAAAGAACATCTACATAGCAACAGGGGGTTTGTGACAGCAGGCATACTTTGTCCATTATTTTGATGGGCATATCAATGTTTTCTTTATCCCTTCTGAAGCAAAGTATGAGGTCGGAGACATTTTATCAAATCCATTTGATTGTATATCATAGTATAATATTATTTTAACTTTAAATAAAGGTGCTCCTTATGGACTGATTCCATTAAATGGGGGAATTATTTGTTCAAAAACATGGTATGTGAGATCTATTGCCTTTAAAGAAGAATACGTGATTTATATTTGCATGTTAAAATATGTTTATGATTCTCTTCTCTGTCGAATAACTAGTTTTAGGATTTCAAATCAGTTTTTCTAAAATTTTATCATTAATGGTATGATAGAGAAATGTTTAGACTCTTTGAGTGAGATTTCAGATGATCTAGCATACGATGCAGAATATTGGTGTGACTTGGGAAGACCTGGTCGTAGAGCTTAGCCCTAACAAGGAGATGCTTACATTGGTTGGAGATGATAAAGAATCAAGAATTAAAACTTTTCCTGTCATAACATTTAAATGAAGGATATCTTCAACTTAACAGAATCAGTGTATCTGAGATTTAAACTGCATAATGCATTTAATAAGAATGATTTATTTTTGCATGTCAAATACAATCAGTAATCTATTTTCTGTCAAATGACTGGGTTTAGAATTTCAGATCAATTTTCCTAAAATTTTATCATGAATGGGATTTCATATGGTCTATCGTATGACACAGAATATCGGTGTGACTTGAAAATCTTGAAAAAAAACAGGAGAGAATTGCAGTTGATCTTAAGTAGAGCTTATGCCGATCTTTGGTTGTAGATATAGAAAGAACACACCTGCAATAGTTTTGAACATGGCTCTAGTCATTGTATGTTGAGAGAGAGTTTGGACTCTCTTGAGTGAGATTTCAGATATTCCAATCTATGATGCAGACTATTGATGGACTTGAAAAACTTAAAAACTGAGAAGAGAATACTCTAATAACCATTCGACATTTTCGACTTTCTCAACAGGTCTCCTGACCAATTCCGGCCAGGCGTCCAGATCATTTGGCCAGATGTTGTTTTGTCATCTGTTCTCTTAATCCATTAGCAGGGTCCCCCAAATGTCAATGGAACTGGTTAGAGGTCCACTGGACATGGAGGACATTGGGAATTATTTCAGGTGGTGGATTAAATGTCTACCTACCTATGTTTAACAGTTTATGGCATCCTCCCCACGCAAACTTTCAAATTTTGAATCCACTGATTATATTGCTCATTTGACATCGCCTGCCCCTGTCTTTATATGGAAGGAAGAAACATCGATTGATGGAGGTCATGAAGAACATGAGACTAAGTGATCTGCCCTTTTTCATGAAAAGGAGGCATCTTTTCTCATCACCGGCCTGACTTATAGCCATGCTTATCTTAAGAATGATACATGCCAAGATTCACTCAAACTAGCCAGACCTCGCTGGCAATGTCAGGTGCGTACTTGTTTGTTTTTCTGATTCCAAACAAGCAAGGCCACAGGGAACCACGATAACGAATAATGGGGGGAAGCCGACAAGCAGTGGATCAGAGAAAGAGCAATAGTTGAGTTTTCCACCAACGATCAGCTCTGGAGGCCTCAGACCTTTGCCAAATACAGAAGTTGTTTTAACTTTTCTCTGATTTCATGGGCGACCATGATTGCTCAGGACACTGCTTCTTGCTTCAGAATTTGGGAACAGGATGATGATTACGAAGATTGAGAAAAATATTGCAGAGAGCTATAATTTTCAACCATAAATGATTAGTTGCATTGAATTTAGGAAGAACAAATTCTACATATCATTATTAAAATATCAAAAAAGCAAAAGTAGCAGAGGACAGGCAAGAGTATCATGCCACATATATCCCTAATTGGAAGAGTATTTTGTCAAAATCAATTGTTCCACGAAATCCAGATAATGTTTCATCAAAGCCATTGTTGAACGAAATTGAGAAAATATAATGCTGGAATGGACGCGAAAGCTTTGAAATCGAAAACATCAACAAAAACACGGGAGAATTGAACTGCTGACTTCACATCAAGGAGTGTCTTAAGAGAGGAATCACATGAATGAGTACCTTAACAATGACCTTCAAACAAACACGGGAGAATTGAACTGTTGACTTCACATCAAGTAGTGTCTTAAGAGAGGAATCACATCAATGAGTGCCTTAACAAAGATCTATGAGGAATCACATGAATGAGTGCCTTAACAAAGACCTATGGACAAACATGGGAGAATAATTGAATTGCTGACTTCACATCAAGGAGTGTCTTAAGAAAGGAATTGCATTGAAATGGTGACTTCACATCAACGAGTGCCTTAAAAGACACCTATGGACAAACATTAGTTATTTATTAAAAGTGAAAAAGAATGTTAATTATTGTTTTTCAAATAAAATTGTGATTTTCAAATACACTGAGTGACTGCTACATGTGAGTGCTACATCTACATGTGATTTCTACATCCTATGGACAAACATTAGTTATTTATTAAAATTGAAAAAGAATGTTAATTATTATTTTTCAAATAAAATTATGTGATTCTACATCCACCGGAAAATCCAGGTAAATCAATACCAAGGGTTTAAACTCTATTTGAATTTCATTATCTTAATTTAGTTTTAATAATTTTTTTTATTAAAATAAATTAATAAATCTAAAACAGTTATGTGTTTTATTAAAATTCTATTATCTTAATTTAATTTTAATAATTTTTTTATTAAAATAAGTTAATAAATCTAAAATAGTTATATTTGTTTCATTAAATAAAAAAATTAATACACTTTAATGTTAATTATTAATTTTGAATTAAATTATAATTTTTTTTTCAATGTGGTTCACGGACCACCCCACAACAAAATTCTAAGGAGATTAACCTGAAGGATCTACCTGCCAGCCAAATTAGCAAGGCCTAACCCCAAGGGCATCGAGGAGATTTGACCATCCAAGTAGATCAAACTGAAAGGTGTTCCTATTATGAGCTTTGCTAGGATGAACAGTGCTCCCAGCCAATCTCTGTGCTCCACCTATCTCCCTTCCACCCTCTCAAAATTCGACACTTGGCGGTTGCTGCACCCTCCTGCTGTCATCTCCTTCCTGCGCGCGTCAACTCGTTCGCGACCGTCCTAGTGTCGCGTTGTCCCGCCTTCGGCGTTCCAGCGGGTCATTTGTTAAAATGATCAAGGAGTTAAAATAGGGGCTAAAAAGGCCAGCATCAAAACAATAGTGTATTGCCTTTTTTGGAACAGCCGTCCTCTCAGAACTCTGAACATGATGAAATAGACTTTGACTTCTTGGGCAATAGGTCTGGACAGCCTTACATTCTCCAAACTAATGTTTTCAGTGGAGGAAAGGGGGACAGAGATCAACACACATATCTGATGTCCCTATCAGAGTTTTCAAGAACAACAAGGATTTAGGAGTGAGGTATCCATTCAACAGTAAGTCTTATGCTTTTAATATTCATAGGACTTGTACTGTTGTTTTTGTCATATCCAGTTGTTCGCTTATTTGTGTAAATTTGGTTTTTAACAGGAATTGCACTTAAATGTATCCATCAATTGTTAAACGTTTATTCATCAATGCTCTTATATTTGCTGTGCTTTTTTGTTTTGCAGCTTTAGAGAGGAGCGAAGCAAGTTAATCAAAATTTTGGACGGTTATTATGGGAGGCGTTCTCCTAATATTTTTGGACTTGCCTTCATATTGCTAGATGGTTTCAAGAGTACTATGCGTGTGTATATATAAATAGCATATTCCAGTTCCTTCGATTGTGCTCAATGATGATAGGTCATTGTTCTTGGACAGGGATAAATTAGTTACGAAGTTAATGGTTACGATGTGAACATTTTCTTAATATTTGGAGTTATTGTCATATCTATGGATGGTTTGGAATTATTGTCATATCTATTAATATTCGAGCGCTTTATAAAAGAGGGAGATAGCCTCGGTGCATTATTCAAAAGGATATTCATTTGTTTTTATTATTATCAAATAAATTAAATGTTAAAAGTAATTAAATAATATTTAAAGTTTCAATTTATATATTTATTTTATTTTTTAGAGTTACTTGCTATAATAATAATAATAATAATAATAATAATAATAAAGATAAAATTAAAATTAAAAATAAAATGGATAAAAAAAAAATCTTAATTACAAAAATAAGAATAAAATAAATAAATAAATAGAAATAAAATAAAATAAAGATTAATAAATAAATAAATAAACATGCTTCAATCTAATCTATTCTAATGTGATCTTCGCAAAGACATTTAGTACATTTGCTTCACTCTTTCTAAAATAAAATAAATTACTTTCTAATTGTTTGAATCAAACTAGCCATTTCAATTTTACTCTCTCTACTATTTAGTATTTACTTAGTACTATTTACAACTTCAATCAATGTTTTTCTTTTTCTGTATACACACACGTTTCAAATTGTGATGTGCATATATCATTTCAAATATGATTAACAATAATTTCAAAAAAAAAAAAAACTTCGAATATTACAAATATGCACTAGCAAGTCACTCTTTAGTAATCTTATGCAATTTTAATTTGTTGTTTCAGGCTTCAGTATCTACTATTTAGTGTTTGCTCAATACCATTGACAATTCCAATCAATGTATTCCACTTGCTTATACGCTTACGTTTCAAACTGTGATGTGCATGTGATAGCGCACCCGCAAAATGGTTTCGTTTAAACCATTATTTGCAAAATCTACGCTTCTCATGCATTGCAGCACCGCTTAATCTTCTCTCAAGAAACTGCTATAAGTACTTCCGTAAGCAGTTTCTTGTTTTCAAAACCATGGGTGCGTTTGTCAAAAGGGTGTGATAGTGGAACCCAAAATACACCATTCGTCTCCTTTCCGCGTTCCTTTGCACAGGTGCAATTGCTAGTTAATTTAAAGTTAAAAAACTGAAATTTGGGTAGCAAGCCAGCAGAACATTAAACCGGTGAATTGGCAATGGAAGGGGTTTTATCACATTATAACTGCAACATACGAGACGGAGGAGATCGCTAAAGGTAGCCAAATGTCAGAGCAAGATATAACAAAAATACGCAGATATAACAAAAGAATTGAAGCAGAACTCACAGTTACAGAATGCATTGTTGGCTAATGTCGCCATTGGAGTTGTATTGCGTAGCAGTTACAGAATGCAGGTAAGCTCAAAGCCACATGATCTCAGTTAAGTTCCAGTTGGGGTAGGCTGATGGTTTTTTTTAATAAGTTTCTGCGAACTTAGTGGCCCGCTTCTCTGCTGTTTTGGTAGAGGCGATGCCATGTCTTCCCATTGCCGGAAGTTTTTACTATGTTTGAGCGAGGTTTCAGTGGATTTCCGAAATACAGTCCTCCGATTTTGTTCATTAGGTCCGAAGTTTTGTCTTTGTAACAAACCATGGAAAAGCTGTAAGGTTCAATTGTGTAAAACTACCAGGGCCTGTTTGTTCTCCTCTTCTTGTCTGCCTTCAGGCTGTATTGAAGTTCCTGCGTCTGAGAATGTGTCATTACTGACTGTGGAACCTCCGGGAGGGAATAACTCGAATTTCCAAAGCTTCTTTGCTAAAGGTTCTAGAGTGCACAACGCTGATAAACCTTTCAAGCCCAAGCAGGGATGTCGGCTTCTCAGCTTCGGGTGGGATATTATGTTGGAGAGAGCAGCGAGTTTACAGGGGGGAGATGGAATTATGAGAAATTTAGCAGGACTAAATTCTACCCGTGGTTGATGGAGGCATGGCAGAAACTTCTGGGTTACAAGCCTTTGGTGAGCAAGTTAGAGGGAGGATGGTTTGGATTTCACTTCATAAAATCTGAAGATCTGGCAGAAGTTTTCCGCAGAGTTTGGGTAAATGGTAAGTGCTTTTTAGCTTTACATCGTTGTGGGCAATGCACCGAGAAACCATCTGGTTTGGGTAAAACTGCCTGGACTCCCGATGGAGTATTGGACTATCCACGCGTTGAAGGTCATTGGGGACAACATAGGACCTGCAGGTTTGTTGACCCCAAGTGCTCAGGTGAATTTAACAAATGGGTTGCCTAGATCCTGTTTGAAATGTCATTCTCTGGCAGCTTACCTGCAGAAGTGGATATGGAGTGGGATGGTTTAGTCCATCGTCAACTACTCAATTACTAGCACACTCCATTTAGGTGCCACTTGTGCCACGAGACTGGACATCTTATGCGTCACTGTGCGCATCATAAGGCCTCTGATGCGCAAGGCGGCTTGATGCACTCTGGAGTTCCAGTGACCTTTTCCTCTTCAGATAAATCACATTTATCGTAGGAGCCTCTATCCTTCTCGGGTAAGTCTGCTCAAGCCCCTCTTCTTCCTGTTTCAGGTAATTTAAGTGAATCTGCAAATTTGCATGTGGTTTCGGGCACATTGCAGGCTAGGCCTGAGTCTGCCAATTTCATTTTTCATGGATTTTTACTTGATGTGGGAGTCGAGTCTCTGCCATCTGTTCGCGTTGCCACTCCTTTGAATAGCAGCTCGATACCCCCGGCCGAATCCCTTTCCTCCTCGCTTATCCTTTCATTGTCGGCATTGCCCTCTTCTCTTTCTCAGCCCCCCACTGCGGACCTGTCATATGAAGCTCTTCATTATCCATTAAACTCGGTTGGGAGTGACTTGGATTTCATTATCCAGAACCAGGATGCCTGAATTGTTCCCCTTCCTGTGGATTCTGGCTGGCCTTTGTCCCCCATCCCGGTTTCGAGTCTACCTTCCCGTTCTAATGTTACTATTCGTAAAGGGAAGGGTCGACCACGGGGTAAAGCCAAGTCTGTCCAGGTGGACTCCATTTTGGATTTTCCTCTGGTAACTTTCAAGACGTTCCTATCACTCTTACACTTGACCGAGTCCTTAGAGCTCTGACCCCCCCAAATGCTGGTCTGTCTCTGCTCTCTCAACACCAAGGGGATGGGGGGTCATGATAAGCTGGCCTCAGTGCAGAATTTATTTTCATCGTTGAAACCTTCTATCATTTTTTTGCAAGAAACCATGACCACTGCTGATGGCACTAGGTCTTTTTGTTGAGCTTTGTATCTAGATTGGCATTTGGTGGCCTCAGATGCCGTGAGTCGTTCGGGAGGGTTGGTGGTCATTTGGGCTCCCAGTCGAGTCACTCTGCAAGCAATTAGTTTCTTTTGAGGTATTTTGTTGACTGGTCACTTTCGAGGTATCCACAACCGGATTAATCTTATTAACGTTTATGCACCATATAAGGACAGAAGGAATTTTTGGAGAAGAATGGAGGCCTGTGGGTTGTTAGCACTGGACTACACTATCTTAGTAGGTGATTTTAACTGTACATTGCAGATTGGGGAGACCTAGGGAGCCCGGGGCCACAAGGATCCACTGGAAGATTTATTTAAATCACTATTTTCGTCCTCTAACCTTATTGATCTATCGATAGAAAGGGAGGGCCCGACATGGTTCAATGGGCTTGAGGGGGAGGATTTCATTGGCAAAAGGTTAGATAGAATATTGGTACAAATTAACTTCTGCCTCTGATGGGGGGTTTGAAAATGCGAGCGAAAGATTTTTTTCTTTCAGATCACCGACCGATAACTGTTGAATGGACTTTTGAAAATCCAAAGAAGGGGATTCCTTTTAAATTCAATCGTGTGTGGTTAAAAAATGAGAAATTCAATCAGCTGGTTAGAAAACATTTCGAAGACTATCAGGGTGATATGGCACTATCGAGGATGGCAAGACTATCCTAAAAATTACGGAATTTGAAAGACCGAGTTAAGATATGGGAGAAGTGTGAGAAATCTCACATGCTTCGGGAACTTAAGAACATTATGGGGGAGATCTCCATAATCCTCAAGGAAATTGAAGAAGGGGTCTCGACTGCACTCCGTTGGACCCGTTTAAAACAACTGGAAGTAGAAAAAAGGAAAATCCTCCTTGTACACGAACAGACATGGTGCCTTAAGAGCCAAGCAACGTGGCTACAAGAGGGTGACAATAACACGAATTTTTTTCACCAGTTTTCCAATGGTTGGAAAAAAGCAAATGCTATTTGGCAAGTGGAGGTAAACAAGGAGGTTGTCAATACCACTGCTGGTATCCAAGACGTTGTTGTCACGTTTTTCGAAAAGCTTTATAAGGGCAGGGAAGAAGGGGTGGTTGCGGAACAGTTGAAGGCTTTGGACCCTTTTCATAGGATGTTCAAGGTGTCAGAAAATGATCTAATGATGAAGCCGATTACAAGAGATGAAGTGGTAAGGGTTCTAAAATCATTTCCAACTGATAAGAGTCTGGGTCCGGATGGTTGGACCCCAGATTTCTTTATCCATTTCTATGACATCTTCATTTCTAATATTGTGGAAATGATTGAGGAGGTTAAGGTCACTGGCAAATTCAAAGGCGGGATTAACTCGATGTTTCTTGCTTTGATTCCTAAGAAGAAGTACCCTAGATGTTTTGAAGACTTTAGAGCCATTTCTCTTTGTAACACCCTCTACAAGATTGTCTCTAAGCTACTGGCAAAAATATTAAAAGGAGTATTAGCCAGGTTCATCACCCCTGAACAGTCTGGTTTTTTACCAGAGAGAAGCATACATGATAAGGTTGTTGTCACACAAGAAACCATGCACTCAATCCAAATGAAGAAGTTAAAAGCGGGGATTATGCAAGTCGACCTGAGCAAGGCATATGACAGAGTTGACTGGGACTTCCTGAAATTGAACCTCCATAAGATTGCGTTGTCCTGTGAATCGATAGACTGGATTATGGGTTGCATAACCTCCTCTTCGATGTCTATTTTAGTCAATGGGAGCGCATCGAATTTCTTCAGACCGGGCAGGGGGGCTGCGGCATGGTTGTGCTCTTTCCCCCTTGTTGTTTATCCTTGTGATGGACGCCTTGAGTCTCAATATTAAGAGTGCAGCTTCCACCGGAGAATTTAAAGGTATAAAAATTTCATACAAGGGGGACATAACTAATAATTTCTTTGTTGATGATGTCCTTATATTCGGATTTTTTATTATTTTTGTGTGGTGTCAGGAATGGAGGCGAACAAAGGGAAATCATGTTTCTATCACTATGACGGAACATTGGAGTTTATTGAGAAAATTCAAGACCTCTTTCATTTTTGGGTGGCTAAATTAGAAGAAGGGATAAAATACCTTGGCTTTCAACTGAGGGCTACAAAATACCTTACCAAAGATTGGCTGTGGATTTTAGACAGATTCCAGCGCGGAATTAACACTTGGTCTAGCAAGTGGTTAACTAAGGGAGGCCGCTTGGTCCTTACTCAAGAAATTCTACAGCAATTTTCGATATGCTGGGCTCGCCTATACAAAATCCCTTGTCAGATCATAAACAAAATAAGAGGATTCATGGCGGAGTTTATCTGGAATGGAGGCTTAGGGAAAGGTTCCTATCATCTGTCAAAATGGGAGAAGATTGAAAAGCCCAAGGCATTGGGGCGATGGGGTATAATTGAACTGGATACAATTGGACAGGCTCTATTGATGAAATCCTTTTAGAGGAGTCTTAACTTGACTGGCATATGGAAGGACATAATGGATTATAAAATATTTTAAACACAAATCAGTGGAAGAATTATACAAGGGAGATTACTTATAGCAGCAATGTGGCTCTCCTATTTGGACAGGTTTCAAAAAAAATTGGCCACAACTAAGAGGGAAACTAAGGTGGCAATTGGGTGATGGAGGCCAGATTCAAATTGGTCAATCTGGGCTGGGTGGAGTATCCCAATGTTCCTATATAAGCTGGGAACTATTAACTCACCTCCACAAAAAATGAATTTTTCTCGTCAGCCAAATTGTGGATTGGCACGAGGAAATACTGCACTGCTTCTCAGCTAACCAACTTGGTATTCTAGTTTCACTGGAAGATGGCTGGAAACGCTTCTGTAATTTCCTACGAAGTTTGGGTTTGCATAGGAACAGAGATGGGGATCACATAAAATGGAGGGGGGGGGAATAAAAAAAGGTCAGATTGCCATTAGTGATTTATACAAATCTATGATGAAAGATAAGGAGGGGGAGATCCCAAATTGGATCAAGGAAATGTGGAAGTCTAAGGTACAAAAAAACTCATCATCTTCCACTGGTTGGTATGGCAGGACAGAAATATCACGTGCAGGAATTTACAAAGGAGAGGGGTTAATGGTCCAGGAATTTGCAGGCTTTGCTGGCAGGCAGCTGAAGACAACAAGCATATTTTTTATGAATGCTCTTTTTCTAAGAGGGTCCTTCTAATCCTTTGCAGCAAATTTAAATTTGAGACGCCTCTATATGATAATTCTGAGAGCTGTTTTCTATGGTGGGCTGGTAAAGGAAAGCACTATAAGAATATGCCCATTTTATATCACTAGTATTTATGGATTTGTAGAAACAGATGGATTTTTGAAGATCATCCCAGTTTGCTGGAGAGAGTAAGTGAACAAGTATTTCTTGCTTGGGAAAACATTTAGTTTAATGAAAAACCTCTTGTGGACTTATTAGTTAGAATCAGACCACATGAAATAAGCTTCCCAACTGGGTTTTTTGATGGTGCTGCACAAAACCAAAGGTGTGGTTGTGGAGCATGGCTAATGATCTCTCCCAACTATGACTACAAGATCCACTGGTATGGAGGAAGAGGTACTAACATGAGGGCAGAAGCATTGGCACTGTGGGGACTGATGTGGTTTGCACATCATCTATGCATAGAGAGATTGTCAATTTTTGGGGACTCACAAGTGTTGATCAACCCTTTGAACAAGGGTTCGGCACTGGATCCAGAACTATTAACTACCTGGATGGGTCGCATAGAGATCATGTGCAAGAAGTTCACATCCATTTCTTTTGCCCATATATACAGAGAAAAAAATACAGAGGCCGACAGGCTGTCTAAAAAGGGCCTAAATGGAAGATATGGTGAAATGCACTCCAAGCTGCAAGATGCAGCAGGAGAAGGAGCAAAGGGAAGGGTTATATTTTTCCAACTTATCTGTTTTCTACAGGTAAAAAAGGCATCCAAGGATAGCACAAAATATTGTTTTTGTGGGACTATGTTTCCACTATGGGCCACACTTTTGGTCATTGCACTTGTTTTTTTTCTTCCGTTAGATCTATAATCAAGGCCGCTGAACATTGAGGAAGATCCTTAAACTCTGGCGTTTACAACTTCTTAGTTTTTGTATAAAACACATAGTCACATTTTGATTTGTTGTTCTGTCCATTTTCGAAAATTTGGAGAAAGTCTTTATGTTAAGCTTAACTCAGCGATGGATTGAATGATAAGCATGTGGCTACTTGTTGATTTCCTACTGATGTATCTGTTTCTGAAAGGTGATTGTGCTAGTACTTAATATAAACCAGTTGTTTTTTCCGCTGTGAAAAAAAAAGAAAAGAAGAAGAAGAAGTACTTCAAGATAAAGAAGAAAAGATTGTTTTGGAACCCGAGTTCAATGACTTGCAAAGAAGCAAGAATTGCTTGTCAAATTTGAAGATGACATATATTAGCGGTATTTTGAAATGGGGATTTTGGAAAGCATTGTTACATAGCTGCAAACAAATCTTCAATATGGTTTGTGAAAGTTGTTTTCTTGAGTCTGAAAAATAGAGAGCTAAGCATTGAAGCAGAGTACTTGAGGCCTAGTTGAATGAATATTTCATCATACATAATCAATGCATTCAGTGAAACCCAGGGGAAAAACTGCACAAATAATCATTATGCTTGGGGAATCCATAAACCACTGCAATGGCAGACATATATTTTCATGAAAAATTTGTTGTGTTTCTAAACAAAAAGAAGAGTCATCAGTACTTTAGGAATAATGTAGATGAATGAGGACCTGAATATGCCGTATTGATGGGTTATAGTTAGTTGAAAAGAAGTATGGGTATTAAATGAGTGGGAGTTGTATATGCTCATTATTAGAATTTGGCAAGCCAATTATCTAATAGTGAGTATATACAACCTCGCTCATTTAATACCTAGCTCACTTATTTGTTGTCCTCACTTGGCAAACTAGTTATCTAATAGTATGAATATACAACCCTGCTCATACCCAAGACCACTTATTTCTTGCCCTCGAGGTACTTAGGATTAGGGTGAGAAATGGAAAATCTTACCTCCAGGTAGCACTGTTGGTTTCATCACATAGTCATAAGCTTATTGATATACCATGTCTCAACATCGTCAAATTTTTTCTCTTAATAATTAATTGAAATATATTTATGATTTATTTAATGTGATTTTTCCTACCAAATTTTAATTTAATAATAAAAATTCATACCTAATCATTTAAAACGTTGATTATGTTTATAATATGCATTGATATGGATGAATTTACATAATTACACATTGTGAAGTGGATAAATAATGATACAATTTCTGATGTGTTTAGTTAGTAATAATAGTTTTTGTGAGCAATTCCCACTTCACATTCAAGAAGAAATTGATATAGTGGAGAATAAAATTCGCTAGGCACCAAGAGTTTTCTTTGATTGGGATATCAAGGCTTAATAAAAAAACTGTATCCCTAACACAAGGGACACTAGGAGACAGGAAACCAAGGATTAGAAGAATATGAACATCTATTAGCACATGAAAATACTATGGGAATAACTAAGAAGAAATTCTAATGTAATTTAAAGAAATTCAACTTCAACTAAAAGATACAAGTGCTAAAATATCAACCTCACTAAAGTCAAGTAACTACCAACATGTTACTCAACATTGCTCCAAGACACCTACAACTAGTAGCTCAACCCCTCACTATGAACATGTTACTCAACATTGCTCCAAGACACCTACAACTAGTAGCTCAACCCCTCTATTAGGTGTTACCTATCACATAATTGGCTAGTTTTATTATTCTTGCTATGTTTTTAATTTATGCAATTGTGATAATTAGGGCTTATGATTCTTTTTAAGGTTGTTATTAGTGATTTTGAGTATTCAAATTTCTATGATGTTTTGCTAGATACAAAATTTATCTCACACACTATGAAAAAAACACTCTATTTCAATTCTATTGGTTTGGTTTCCTGCTAGCAAGCAAATAACATTAATCATTTTGTATGGCTTTGCTATTTAAAAATGAGTAACAAGTGTAAACGAATAACATTAATCATTTTGTTTGATTTTTCTATTTAAAAATCAGTAACAAGCTAGCTTATCAAAGAAATAAAATAGGCCTACTGCTTAAAAGGTCAATAAAAACTTGATATTTGATCATAATGAAATGTTTACTTAAAACTAATGATACTAAAAATAGCTTTTTGTGTTAAGTAATCTAAAAATATTCTTTTACTTTTCATGCTTTTGGTTTAATAGGGGGTAATAATGAGAATTGCATTTATTTATTTTAAGGTTGTGGAGAAGTAATGAATGGAATAAATAAATTTTATATTTATGTTACATATAGGGTTGTAGGAAGTGAGGATTCAACTATAATAATAAAAAAAAACAAATTCTTTATATTTTACAATTTATATATCAAAAGATATCTACTTTAACAATGAATTTAGTATATACAGAGAGGGATCACAATTTTTGAGGTACAAATCACTTTTTTAGTGTAAAACCTGAAAAAATGTTTGTATTTTTAGAGGGTTTTTAGTGTTTGTTAGATTCACTAGTGGTTCTCTCTCCCCCCCTTTCTCTAGTTGGACATTACAATCTTTTACTTAATATGGGTAATGAAATATTTTATTTATTAAAAATTTGAATGAATTACACATCTACCTTTAATTGAAGTTTTTTACTTTCAATTACTTCTTCTATTTGCATATTGAAATATTTTATTATGATAAACATTATCTCCAGAAATATGAAATTGATATAATATAGATTAATTAGCATTGAAAATCAAATAATTTATTAAAGTTCTGTATTAAAATATTTAAAAAATATATATAACAATTATACACTTTTAACACTCAAAAGTGAAAATATAATATTTTTATTTTTATTTCTAATTACTTTATCTCTCTAAATTTGTTGTAAATTTATGTTATTTCATGGATATCCAAATATTTCATTTATGGCTGAGAGTGAGAGCAGAGAATTTTTAACTATCAATTAACCTATGTGAGATAATTACTAGTATAAACCCATCTTAACCATGGATCCTAAGAGGGATCAAATCTTTTGAGGTGTCAAACACTTTTATAGTGAAAAATCTTGCAGAGAAATTTGATCACTCTTAATGCTCAGTGATTAATAGACCCCATTGTTAATATGCATCTAATACAATTTGAGTGGGCCAAATTGTTAAGAGCATGTGCTTCCTCATAAGAGGTCACTGGTTCAAAACTAGAAGAGGGGTAGAATATGTATATAACATAATAAAAATTTAGAAAAAAAAATATCACTCTAAAATTAAAATAAGTATTAAGGTATTAACATGTTTATATCTTCTTCTTTACTTAAGAATTTTTAGTTTTTTTTGTAATTGTACCTTGTTAGAAAATAATTTTTTTTAAAAATAATAATAGAGAAATGAAATGTTATTTTTAAAAGTAAAGTTCTTTTTAATATATCTATAGAGTTTTATTTGGAAAAAGTCTCAAAGTTCTAGGCTTTATTATAATATTAATAATTAGTTAAAAGTAAAAAATAAAAATAAATCATAAATCTTTAATATATTTAAATCCTAATTATATAGGGACATTTAAGTGGTAGAAATAGTTTCAAAATATAAATGTTAAGTATATATGGTTCAGCAATGGGTATTTTTAAAAGGACATGTGAAAGGGTTATTGTAGAACTACACTGTAACATATAAGACACAAGCCCAAGCAGAGAACATTAAGAAACAATTAGACTAATTAGTGGAGGAGGCTAGACATGGTCATTCACAAGTGGGACTAAACTATAAATCGAGTGATTGTTGTCAATAGGCTATATTAGTTCTCAACCATCAATAGGTAGTTATGGGGGCTTGGAACCCTCAAATATGGCTAGAGCCAATATTCAGAACTACTTGTCATCCAATGGTTAGGCATGGGGCAACCAACTCCTCCCTCAATCATGATGATTTTACATTTGTCTCCCAGTATTCTGGCAAGGCATATTGTATTCCTTATGTGAAGTCACAAGACCAATTAAAAGGGGATGGGTGGATCCTTGCTCTTAGTACAGGGGGCTTCACCCCAATAATTAAGAGGTGCTCCATCTTGACAATTTTTTTTGAGCTTATGATGTTATTTTTGAAGACATGGTTGCCCTGATTGGAATGTCATCATATTATGAAAAATTTTGTGATGAAAAAATTAATTAAAAGAAACTTCATTGTGTTTATATTAGAGTTAGAACAATACATCAAGGGTCGCTTAAAAATGTAACACAAAAACCTTCCAACTTAATAAGGTAGGGAAAATTTATGGACTTAAAAATTTGACCTCTGTGTACACAGACTTGTATAAAGGAAAAATCAGGAACAATTACTTGACAGTTTCAACTTTCTACAGGGACACGGTGTGGACAACATAAGTTTCACACCCCACATATGACAATGGCTTGTGTATAAGTAGACCACCGAGGATTAAACACCATTCAAACATTGCCTTTTTAAGTTCTAAAATTGGTTTCCATATGCTATGAAGACACTAGAGCCAATCCTTTTCTTGGAATTTCTCACACCACCAACATTTTCTTAGTCAACCTTCCAATAAAAACTTGGAACATAGCCACTTAAAGCCCATGTCCAACTTGGTGAAATTTGTATGCTTGTCCCACTCCCAATTTTTCCACCGATTATAGAGAGTTGTAAAGCCAAATTTAAGGATGAGCTCAACAGTGATGAGACCTTGAATACAATATGAAATGAGCTCATAAATGCTAGCCAAAATGAACTTTGTTTTATCCTGATCCAAGATAAGCAAGAATATGACATCCTTGGCAATGTGAATATCCTTTCTAAAAAGCTTAAGGCTAGTTGAGAACTAAGAAGCTTTATCCAAAGTCCTAACTTCAAAATTGACAAGTGATGACTACCAAAAGAAATAGTAACAAAAAATAATATGAAAGGAAATAAAGGGCTTCATAATTTTTTAGATCTTCTAAATAATTTGAAAAAAAATGATCATAATAAAATAACTTAAAAGATGTGAGAAGAATTAAAAGAAAAATAGAATCATGAGAGAGAAGCCCTAATTAACTCAATGTTGCAATAAGACTTCTTAAATATCCTTTCTTTCTATAACATGGATGATCCATTTAACACGTGGGACTTAGGTTTCTAATTACATTCTCATCACATTTCATAATCCTCAGCCTCGACACTCATAGACACTATAACATAGCTCCCATTAATCAAGCTCCAAAAGTGCAAAGGAAAAGGAGATAATAATGATTATCTCCCTCTTTTTCATATTCAATTCCTTTTACACATTGTATACACTAGCAACATAATGTGTAACACAAGACTTTTTAGCCTTGTAAAATAATAAATAAATAAAATGTGTACACAATACAACATAGCTCCCATTAATCAAGGTCATTAATCCAGGTCTAAAAGTGCAAGGGAAAAGGAGGTGATAATGATTATCTCCATCTTTTTCATATTTGAGTCCTTTTACACATTGTATACACTAACAACATAATGTGTAGCACAAGACTTTTTGGCTTTGTGAAATAATAAATAAGGGAAATGTGTGCTTTATTCTTTATACATTACATCTAAGAGATATTTCCCTTTCTTTTCTTTTATGTTAATAAAATTAACGACTGCAATAACCAGGATTTATTTTAAAAGTGAGTGAGAAACAAAAATGGTTTTAGTATTAGGAAAATGGATTTTAACCAAAACCTTTGATCACAAGTGATATAGGTATTAAGTATGATTATCATGTTACAGCTGAGAACATATTATTGATAAGATCTATCATGCAAAATGTAAATAAAACAAGTTGTTGTGATAACACTAATAAGAGAATGTGAGGGAGGCCTTGTTATTTATGATTAGAAGACACATTGGAACTTATTCTAACAACATTAACGGTCTCTTATGATGCTTAGTTGATAACCCTCGTTAACGAAAGATGATATTCTATGAGGATGACCTCGAGGAAAGAGACGCCATACACCATCGATATAAATCAATGTTTGTCATCAAATAATCCTTGTGAACAAAAAATTGTAATGTTTATGTTAACATATTGGCTGTGATATAAATATGCATATTTGCTCTTTTTCTTTATTTTCTTCCAAAGGTGGTAATATGATCTCCCGAGCAGCGAGCAAAATAGTCTATGTTAATATAATCGTTGTGATATAAAGAACAAAAATGTTTATGTTAACATAATGGTTGTGATATAACTATGCATATTTGCTTGATTTTTTTTTTTTTTTTCCGAAAGTGGTAATATCATGAATGGCTATAGAATGTTTTTATTACATTTTCAGAATTTTTTTTATAATAATAATAATAAATATTTCTTAAAATTCATTAAAAATCGAACGTTTTATTATATAAAAAATATATATATATTGTTTGTCATTTGGGTTTATTAAAGATTATATTAGGTTTGATTTGTGGCTTAAGAAAATATGATCTATAGGTATTTAACTTTTCAAAATCAGGAGGGGATCACATTAGGCCTGAGCTACACCAACCCTTAACATGATTGAATTTTTGTCTACCAAATCTTGGAGATCACCCAGGCCTAAGCCACACCAACCCTTAATTCCCACCGAATACCAAATCATGGAGATCACCCAGGCCTAAGCCACACCAACCCTTAATTCCCACCAAATTTCTAACCGGTGACATTCACATCACCCAGTGACTTAAAAATACACCCCATCACCATCTATTCTACACTCTGTGGGTTATGATATAGAAAATAATTTTAAATATAGAAATTTAAGTTTTTTCTTTTAATATTTTAGACATAAAAACTAAAGAAAATTTTAAAAATGTGTATATATATTTTTATTAAATTAGAAGTCAATGTATAATTACTTGTTTATGTTTTTAGGTTAAAATTAAATTGAGGTTAATTTACATGTTTGATGGAAGAATTATCTATCCAATAATAAGATGTTGTTACTAAAATTATGCTAGACTCATTAAGCATTATATGTTGCTTGGAATAATATAACCTTACAATTTTCTCCTACTTTCAACCCTTTTCCATAAAATTTAAACCTACCCCATAAAATTTAAACCTAAAACTTGACTAAAACTAAATCCACATAAACTAACTAATCTAGACCACAAATAATTATTTAAATTAAATATAAATTTTTAAATTGTCCAAAATATATGAAATCTAAAAATACTATTTCAAATATATAAAATTATAAATAAGTAAAAATATATTAAAATATAATAATAATATTTTTTCTACCAATAAAAATATTTGAAAAATAATTTAAATAAATATAAGTATAAGTTAGAATATTTGAAAAATAATTTAAATAAATATTTTAACTTTTATCTGGCTATGTATAAGTAAATCAAACTCCATCTTGTAATTTTTAATATCAATTGTGTTTACTCCAATTATCCATCTTGTAATTTTTAATGTCAATTGAGTTTATTTCCTATAGTTGGAGGCAATATTTGTTAATCTTTATTGATTTTATATTAAATTTATAATTACGCCGAAGGTGTTCCTATTATGAGCTTTGATGGGATCAACAGTGCTCCCAGCCAATCTCTGTGCTCCACCTATCACCCTTCTGCCCTGTCAAAATTTGACACTTGGCAGCCATCCATCTCACCTGCTGTCCAATCACTCCCACCCTCCTGCTCTCCTTCCCACGTGCATCAGCTGCTTCGCGTCCGTGCTGTTGTTCGGCTGGCTCTCGCAATCGGACCTGGAACCTTGCCTGGTCTACGAGTATGGCCTCTTGTTTGCCCAGAACGAGCTGGAAACAGAGGATATTGCTTTTTTCAACCATGAATTCTTGCAGAGCATGGGCATTGGAATTGCAAAGCACAGGCTAGAGATTCTTTTCATTTTCAGTTCGAAGAGTCGCTCATATATGCATTTTCAATTCTCTTTCGATTCATATTGACGGTACAGATTGGTGTTGCAGCTGCCATGGATGGCGTGTATTCTCGGCCCCGTCTGAAGCGGCCCTATTTCGAGCCACAGGGTGAAGAAATTGGTCACATGTACAAGCGGGTACAACATCCACAACCTCCTTCAGCAGGGCCCGACGAGACTGTGTTTCGAATTCTCTGCCCGGAGTCCAAAGCCGGAGGAGTCATAGGAAAGGGGGGTAGCATTGTTTCACAGATTAGGCAGGAGACAGGTGCCCGAGTCACCGTGCAGGAGACTGTCCAGGGTTGCGAAGAGAGGGTTATTGTTATTTCCGCGCCAGAAGATGTTGGGAACAATGGTGGAGATTTGGGGAAAGTTTCGCGGGCCCAAGAGGCTCTGTTTAGGGTTCATGGAAGAATTTTTGAGGATATTGTCGATGAAAATAACTCCAACAATCTTATTACTACTCGTCCGGTTGTGCCCAACGGTCAGGTAGGGTGTTTGCTGGGCAAGGGTGGGAAGATCATCCAGCAAATGAGGGAGGAGACTAAGGCGCATATTAGGATTTTGCCTCGAGAGATGACGCCGCCATGCGTTCTAACTATAGATGAGATTTTACAGGTGCACTATACGCCTTTGTTGTTTTCATGCTCAAATCTTCATGTTTTCCCTTCATTTGTTCAGTATGTTTTCTTCGTTTTTCCCTTTTTCGTTTGAGCAGATTTCCTTATACTTAGTTTCTTGGTCGGTTACATTTCTGCCCAAGTTGTCCCTGACTTACACCCGGTTGAAGCTCATGACATTTGCGTGGGCAGACCAGGGTAAGAATAGGACCCTAGTTGACATTTTAGCAGACCATTGAGCTGACCAATGAATCAACTCCTCGTTTGGCATGCATGCAAATTTTCCTATCGTTTAGAGTTCTAGGCAGTGATTGGTATAGATTGCCAGGTAAGGGCTTGCTCTTTGTTACAAAGTACAGAACTCCTATATGCTTTAGACGGCACTGGTCTCCATCTCTTAGGGTCCATTTTTTGTTCTTCACAGAAGTGTTTTTAGAAACAGTTTGAGCGCGTTTTTGTTGGAAAGAAATGACCAGGGGTTGAATCTTAGCTGCTCTAGATAGTGTTTCTGAAGTTAAGAAAGTGTGTGCCTTGTTTCATGTCATTTTCCGCAAGATGGTTTGACTAATGTTATTTTAATATATTAATTCTGTGTTAGATCGTGGATATGTGCATGCGCTGTTGTATTTCTGTCCAGCTATTGCCAAAATGTGTTTGCCAGTGCCAGTGAGCTACTGTAATATCTCATAGGCTTGGGAATGCTTGGAATTGGAAACCTGTTTAGAGAAGTGTCCAATGCTTGGTTCATTTGTTAATGGAAGCCACTGACCAGTGGGTTGATAAAAAGGCTTCTCCCTGTGTTTAATTAGGAGTGCCTAGCTGTTTATTATGTTGTAAAACTTGATTTCAGGTTCTTATGTATCGATTTGAACAACAGTAAGTTGACAACTCTATACTAATAAGTATGTGCAGGAGACAAACAAAAAATTTTGAGAAAAACAAAATTTCAAATAATGTCTAATTCCTCCTCTTCTTTTAAATGAGATTATGTTCATGACTTGTAGGCTTGTGTTGGAGTCTCATTCAAAAAATCCACACTACAGGTGACTAGAACTCTTCCTCAAATTTACATATGTGATAGAGGCACAACTTTACAAGTTTGGGCCATTTCTACAGTATTTATGCCCTTCCCGTATATATGTGTGTATAAGAGTAAACATGTGACAAAATTGGCATACATAAGATTGGCACAAGTGCTATGCACACTTTGTTTCTTAAAGAGGAAATTCTATTTCATCCATAGAAGGTAAACTTCAGAAGATAGCTAAAAATAAGAAGAGTTAAAAGGTCTTAACCACTTTCCAGTTTTTGTAGTGCACAATTTTGAATTTGACCATCGACATATTTTTTATAACTACAATGGGCACATAGTTTATATAACTACAATGGGCACGATTGTAAAGATGCTAGAAGGATTTGTCGATGTTTTGACTCCCCCAATACCAAGAACTCTACAATCCCTCATGGACGAAAATGCTGAGATGCAAGTGATGACCATGGATTCTGATTCATCATCACTTGTTTCTTCTCCTTCCATCATTGTTAAATTTTAATGCTTCCAAAGATCTAGAAGATTGTTCAATTGGTTTCGAAGGTTGAAAAGTTTACAGAGGAGTTTGTTGTTTTGTGAGTGGAAATCTACACAAAAAATCTCTTACTTCTATTGTTGATGGTCAGATTGTATTCTTCTAGCTTTTGCAATACATTTCAATATAAATTTATTTCTTTTACTGTACTGTTTAGAATGAATGATGCCTTTTTCATTGTTGAAAATGCAATGCAATTCCATTCAAATTTATTTCTTCTAGTGTATTTTTTCAAATGAATGATGCATGTTTCATTGTAGAAAAAAATTACAGTATATTAAGAATAGAAAATGCAAGTGAGTCCGATATTGTGTTGACATAGGCAATATTTTTATGGACATGTATTGGAAAACACATTTTGATTCTTGGTTGACAAAGGGTTTATATGCCTCTCACAGATCATTGGACGAGAGTATCAATTGTTGAAAGGCAACAGTAGATGGTTGTTATTGGTCTACAAAAAAAATGCTCAAAGCCAGTTACCAGAAACCATAACAAGAACGGTACAGGTCATCAGACCATATCTCAAAACATATTTTTCAAATACTGGTTGAAGAACTATTTCAAAACTTATGCACCATTTAAGCCATGTTATTTGGACAGAAAAATTTAGCTGAATGGGTGCCATTTTTCCAAGTTAAAACAACAGCTGTTGAGTTGGTAACACATTCGACTTGTATCAAATGACAGTGATCACTTTCCTTTGCAAGAGACTTTATGATTCTCTGTGGTCCTGGCTGCCTTTTCGACCGTGTAAAGAAAATTGATAATTCATGCACATGTTAAAGAAGATCATCTTGGTCATGATTGGTTCTTGTTTATACGGAATATTCATATATTTGGATTTCTCTTGTACACAAGTCCGCCAATTGAGTCTGCAAGTGGTCCATATTGGTTCATGGAGCCATTGTCATTGTGAGATTCATGAATTATGCATTTTATTTGAGGTGCGCTTGTTAAATCCAGTGAAATATGCCTTGGATTTTGATCACACAATGCCAGGGAAAAGTAAACCAAATGATCAAAGTTTATAATTTGAATTTTAAATATTTATATTTATTTTAATAAAAATATTAATTTTTAATTTAATATTATTAAATTGTAATTTATGTAATTTTATTTTTATTTCATTTTATTTATTTATTTATTAATCTTTATTTTATTTTATTTCTATTTATTTATTTTATTTCTATTTATTTATTTATTTAATTACGTCGAAGGTGTTCCTATTATGAGCTTTGCTGGGATGGACAGTGCTCCCAGCCAATCTCTGTGCTCCACCTATCGCCCTTCCACCCTCTCAAAATTCGACACTTGGCGATTGCTGCACCCTCCTGTTGTCATCTCCTTCCCATGCGCGTCAGGTCCTTCCTCGCGTCCGAGCTGGTGTCACATCGTCCCGCCTTTGACGTTCCGACGGGTCATTTGTTAAAATGATCAAGTGCTAGTTATAATAATTGTGAAGATGGCTAAATAACTTTAAACTCTTAAAAAAAATTAAAAAATTAAAAAAGAAAAAAGAAAAAAAAGAAAGCCTAATATGGTAATGTGGAAAACTAAATAAATGAAATTAATGATACTAGAGCATTACATTTCAATAAAAATTGTCCGTAGGAACCTAAACCACAGATATGTTTTAATGCTACTAGAATATCTGGTTTGACCAGAAGTTTATAGCTTCTTCAAGCATTATCCTTTGCTTTAAATCGACGTTTTGCATGGTGCACGGGCATGTAACAGGTATTTTTCATCCCTCATTACTTTTTAGTATTTAAATCTCGCAGATAATAAAAACTAGGACGTGGCTATAAAAGAAATTCAATAATAAAATATTTATACAGTAATCAATTAATTATTACTTTAATAAAAAACTATTATTTTACCATTTACTTTAATTATTATATAAAAAAATAATTAAAAGAATAAACTGATCATATTGATCCTAACATATACCCATAATAACTGGTAGGTAATAATGGATAAACATTAAATATTGAAATGAGTGGAACTGGATTCCTAATCCCTAGCTTATTGCTGGGGTTTGTTTGTCGACATGAAACCATTATCGCCAAACCCACGCCTTCCGCGTTGCGTATGTGGGTAAGTACCTTTATCTAAATTTCCAGTCCCACGTGGACCATATGAATGGTCAACTCACAGATCCGATCAAAGACGTCTTCTAGGAAGTCCAGTCGGAGTTCAGATATCAATTTCACGAGGGAAATGATGATTAATAGGGTAACATTTCTGGATTCGGTAAACAATTGCAGGCGCTGAGGAAATGGTCCCAAAAAAATCCAGTTTTTGGGGTTGAATGATGAAATTACAGTGATATTAGCGGATTTTAAATGCAGCAGTTAGTGAAATTTGTATTAGGAGAATTTTGAGCTCTAAAATGAGCTTTTTAAGGAAATAATAAAATTATAGTTATACCAATAAAATAATATTTATGAATTTTCAATTTAATTTTTGCATCACAATCCATGTAACCATAGTTAAATTCAATTTAAAAGTTATATCAAAATAAAATTAATAAAAAATTGTAATTGATGTAACTATAAATAAGAATGAGCTTTTCAAGAAAAAATCATTTTCATTTAACAACTAATGCATTGCTCCTTTGTAGTTAAATAACTTAAAATAAACTATAAATATAAATTTATAAATTATTAATTATATTATATGTTATTAATTAAAATTTATATTATCTAAATTGTATAATAACATGTAATCAATATACTATATAAAAATAATATAATACAATATAATAAATGTATATGAAATAACAATAATATATTTTTATTCAAAAAGTGTGAAATGATATTTATTATGAGTACTTTACTTTGACTTTAAAAGTACTTAGAGCACTATCATGGTTAACCATGAGTTTTTATCCACCATTGAGAATGTGACAAATAAATACCTTTAACTCCAACAATGTCACCTCAACCATTAAAGATGATGTCATCTCCTAAAATGTAATTAGTTCTCATAAAGTAAATTTTGATTGTACATTTTCCTTAGGAGGCCCATTTTAGACCTCAAAATTCCTCTAATGCAATGGAGGAGCTTTTATCGCAGATTGTAGCAGCAAGAAAGGAAACCGAGGAGATTGCTAAAAGTAGCCACATAGTAGAGCAAGCATGGAATAATGATAGAGATAACTTTTTGTCTCTGTTAGGCAAATATGAGAAAAAAAAATTGAAGAGATGTCTATGCAGAGCAAAAGGGTTTTACTTCAATATAAAGCAGAAAAGATTGTGTTGGAATCTAAGTTCAATGAATCAAAGGCAAGAAAGCTGAGAAATTTGAAGATGACAGAGGATTGTGGAATTCTGAAAAGGGGAATTTGGAAAGCATTGTTGCAAAGCTACAATCAAAGCTTGATTTGAAGGATATTGAAATGGTATTATAGAGTCAGAAAATTACATAGCTAAGCAGTGAAGCAGAGTACTTGAAAGCCCAGTTGATTGACTATAATGCGACACTGGCTCACTTGGAATATGAAAGGCACAAAAATGAGAGGCTTTTGCATCGATATAGGACATAAAATATTGATATGTCATCCGAGTTAAATGAATCCAACTTGGGAAAAACCCAGGATTATGTTAGAAAATTTGAAGAAGATCGTTGTTGGTGGGAGGTTGAAAGGTGTAATTTAGAAGGTCTTATTGCAAAGTTACAAACAAAACTTGATTTGATGACTAGTGAAAGTGGATTACTCGTCCAGATAAATACAGAGTTAGGTACTGAAGCATAATTATCGAAATCTCAATGAAATGTGTTGGAAACAGAACTGAATGAATCCACTGGGGGCTTCACTGCAGAGAATACTATACTATATCACTTGTGCATTCATATTGGAGATATACATTGAGAAAAAAATGATATAATATATTATGCATATAATAGGGGTAAATGGTTTTATATTGACATGTATAAAAAATGGATCTCAAAATTAATGAAGAAATATAAAGGGGTATAAAAAATGGATACCTCCAATATTTAGTGAAATTAGGGGTTTTTTAAATTTGGAAGGTATATAAGGTTCGTATTGGTAGGGGGTTAAATAATGTGATTATTAGAGGTATTTTCCAATATGTAGTCAAATGTCATGAACACATGTGCTCTGTGAAAGGTTCGTTGAGTAAAACTAAGTGAATAAAAAAAAAAAAAAAGATTCATAAATTACTCAAAAATATAAAGAAAATATATATATAAATATTTATAATTACGTTTTTTTTTTAAACAACTCCCTTAGCTGCTACGGTGTACTTGTCTGCACCATCCGATCAAATATTAGACGATTGAAATGTTTTAAGCCATTCTTCTACTACATCCTTCATTTAACTTAACTACCTAACTAACTGCCTAACCTTTACGAATCTCTCTTCCCATCCTACACTCTCACTATAGGATCATGATAAGAAAAACGTAACATTCAACTATATGAACGAATGGTTGCTAGAGCCAGTGAATCTACGATAATGTGGATGCAAATGGTGACGGGAAGCTCTGACCTAGAGTTTGTCGTTTGCCCCTCTCCATCTCCAGTGTGAGCAATTTGTTTCGTTATTTGGTATTGATAACGAGGATGGGGCCAAATTGCATAATGATCCAATGGAAGCGCATTCAGAGTACATGATCAGAACATAGATGGGTACATCTCTTCTGAAGAACTACGACATATTCTCCCATCTCTTCTGAAGAACTGTAGCAATTCTCCACGGCCTGGGATAGGGTGAGGGCAGAGATTTGGCTACGTGTGAAAAAATGATTTGCAAATTTGATTTGGACTCAATGGCATTTTTCGACCTCTGTGAGTTCAAGAATATGATGATACATAAAGCTCAGCCAATTATAAATACCATTTTTGTCAGAATTTTCGGAATTTTTTAATGATAAGCAAGACTATTGCTGGAACTTTAAAATTAGATGGTTTGTTAAATTTGATGGTTTAGAAACATTCATTACACATTTTGATAATCCCCTGGCAAGATTGGTAGAAACTGTGTCTCTTATATTTTATATTTGTGTTGAATAAGATTAAAAAAAGATGTGAGATAATCAATAATGTAAATTTTATTTTATTTTATTTTTTTGAATTTTATAGTTGCGAAAATTTTTAAATTTAAATTTGATTATAAAAAATGTATGTTGTAGTATATTATGAAATTAAATAAATCAGACTCAACCCATTTTTGCTTCGGAACTTTTTAATGATAAGCAATACAATTTTAAAATAAGATGGTTTGTTAAATTTATGGTTTAGAAACATTTATTACACATTTTTAGAGTTTTAGCAAACAAAAAAGTTGATAATTTCCATAAAGTTTTAACCATAAAATCCCTTTTTCATTTTTAAAGTTCAAAAAGAAAATGATTGATAATCCCCGGACAAGATTGGTAAAAACTCTATCTCGTATATTTTATATTTGTGCTGAATAATATATGCTTGTCTTATTGTTTTGTTCATGATACACTAACTTTATAATATACTCTAAAAAAAATATATATATACAATGGATACACTAATACTAGAGAAAGGCAAGGAAAGATTGGCCATTTTCGGGTGTTCTCAATATTAGCAACTTCAGTATTCTCCAATGTTGTCATTGATGTCTTCTCCCAGGTAGAAAACGTCTCGGTAGAAAAAGGTGACATGCAACGTCCTTGGGATAGTAAGTGAATAATCAACATTAATGCTACAAAGCCAAAATTGGACAGTTTGAGGTATCCCGACATAAGCAATTTCGGGATTCTTCATTTCAGTCGTTGATGCATTCACTAAGGTAGAAAATTAAATAAAAATAATGATGTATCCAAGAATATATTAGTCAGCTAGTGTTAAAAATAAATCAATCCATTAGTTACTGAGTGTTAAGAGTTAAAAATAAATTAAGAAATCTAATTCCTTGTGTAGATTTTGAGGTCGTTTGAGTGCCGATGATTATGCTAATTTTTAAAAAACCTATATAGATGTATGTGTATTTTTCTATTCGACATATGAACTAAAGAATTAGTGCTATTTGGATAGAAAGCTTCTACATATGTACATAAGTATGTATATTTCTCTATTCAACATATAAAATAAAGAGACCATTTCTCTTTGTATATTGTTTCGTTTGTTGTGTGAGTTTAATTTTTATTTCGTGTTAAGGTTTCATGTGAGTTGGTATGAGATTAAGATGTCTTTTGAAAAAAAATAGACAACAGTGATGAGAGTGATAGAAATGGTTATGGTGGAGAAATAGAGATAGGAGTCTCATGCTATCTAAAGGATCCATTGTGGTTAGAGGTGTGAAGTGATATAACTTGCTATGGAGAAATCGCTAAGATAGGAGTCTCATGCTATCTAAAGGATCCATTGTGATTAGAGGAAGTAGACATGGAAGAGTGAAACATGATTGTTGTGGGTGTAGACAAGTTAGATAGAGATAGAAGCATTCAATGTGTGTATGGAAACTTCTTGAAGAAGGAATTAGTGCAAAATAGAGGAAAGTGAAGATTAAGAAGAGGATGTCAAGTCTCTAGTGATATTGAAGCTACAAGGCCTCAAGTCATGAGTGTTGAAAAATATTTAAATTTTGAGAAAGCAAAAGATAATAAGTATTGAATGAATTCTATGTAAGCCCAATACAATTAAATGATTAAAAATTACACTTGGCAACTAATTTCAGTGTCTAGAAAAGTTCTCCAAATAGGTATAGAGAAATTTTAAACTAAAATTATTGCAAAAGACTATTCATTAAAATATTATGATGACACATTTGCACCTATACCTAAAATGAACACCATTAGACTTATGATTGCATTAGCTACTAAGTACAATTAAGTGTTAAGTAAAATGAATTTGAAATCAACATTTTTGAATGACTAATTAAAACAAGTATACCGTGTTCAACTAGAAGGTTTTCTAACTAAGGGATGATAATATTTTGTATATGGTCTATAACAAGCTCTCATGTCATGGCATATAAAAGTTACAACTTATCTACATATATATATAAGAAAAGTTGAACATGGTAGTATTAATTTAACTTCATTGTAGGCTGATAATTTAATCATAACAAGAAATGTTGAAGGTTTGTTGATGAAATCAAAAGACAATTATCATAGAAATTTGTAATGAAGGATATTGCACATATACATAATTGTTTAAGCATTGAGGTGTGGAAGGAAGATAGAAACGCTTTGATCATTCAAAATAAGTAGGAAAAGAAACTTATCAAACGACTCTATGAATCATTGAAAACTACTATGTACTCCATTAGCATAAAATGCTAAGCTTTACATTCATGATGATATAAAATAAAGAAGTTATAAACAATTTTAGAAATTTTAACCTACTTCACCACAAAAATATGTCATACTTAATGAGTGATCTTAGTTAATTCTTGGTTTGGCCACATGAGAGCCATTGGAAATATTCCAAGTAATTCATTCAATACTTAAATTGAACTATTGAATTTGATAGTGAATACACTAATTATTTGAATTTTGAGTGGGTAGTTTATTAATATTTTGATTAGGAAAATTAATATCTACATGATAGAAAGTCAACCATTGAATATGCATTCAACATAAGATCCATGAATCTGTATTGGAGTGTTAAGAAGCAATCAACTATTTCATTACTCTCCAGATAAGGTACATTCTTGAAGATATGGGGAGATGGGAGAAATGCAAGGAGTACCTAGAATTATGAAATGCCACAATCAAAATTCAATAAAAGTGGCCAATAATTCAATCTATTATTCAAAGTCAAAATAAATTAGAAGTTCACATCATTTTGTAAGAGAACAAATTCAATAAAAATAAATTGTTTTGAAATAATATAATGCAAAAGAAAATATGACACTTATATTCATATCACATACAAAATAATACTATATGTACAAACATGATGGGTATTATGAAATGTTCATTCTTCCATTACAATATTTCATTGTTGTTAATAGATTTTTCTAAGTGTATAGATGAACAACTTATAATGTCTATCATCATAATAAAAACACTCTAATAACATAGAAAATGCATCATATTTAACATATGAAATAAATAAATCTATTTTTCAACATATAGTTCAAATTATCCACAATTATAGGCACACATATATATTATCCACATATGAAATAAATAACAATAATTTTGTATAGACAATTCAATTTCCTTTACATTTTGGAAGTGTTTAAAAGTTTTTAGGCACTACAATTGTTAATGCCTATTTCAAGGTAAAATATTAAACATCGTACTAATTCAATCATTCATTCAGTGTCTTTCAATATTGTGAAGTGATAAGAAGAGACACACATATCATTACTCAAGCAAGAAAATAAGACTATAATATCAGTTCAAATTGTTGTGACAATTCTCTATTGTATCTGAACTTACTATGGAAACATTTCTATGAGATCAATGTGAATCCAAGTTATGTGGCATCATATGCATAGCATTGTTTTCCGGAATTATAAGAAAGGTTATTAGGCATTTTTTTCTATAGGGAAGGAGTATGAAAATTTAAGATCTTTGTAACAGATCCAATGCATCCATCCTAAACCCCTTGAAATTAAACTATTGCAACAATATTTACCTGTAGGCCGAGATCCTCTATATCTGACCTACACAAAATTTCTATGGAACCAAAAGGGCGAGAACTCTGTGATCTTATACAAGACAAAAAATATATGGAAGGGATTGTAACTCTGTGGCAAAGTGTCAAATCACTAGTTGATCATTGTGATCTAGCAGAATTGGTAATGAATTAAGGTATTATGATATATCTCTTTGAAGGAAGAACCATGATCCCAATAAATCCAAAACTATGTGGCAATAATATTTTAAAGCATTTGAAGCTCACTAAGAATACAATTGGAAACACACATGTCTAAGGATACTGAAAAAATGAGATGAAATTCTTAGACATGAAGATATTAACTCCAAAAACAAGATCTGGAGTTATTTCTCTACAAAAGAGTGTGGATTCAATGACACTATCTTCTTTATACAAAGCCCTAAACTACATAGTTCTGTGATTATAAGAGAGAACCTAAGGGATGTTACATAATATATGGTAAAGACAAAAAAATTTTGACCGTTGAAGTTGACTAATAAATAAGATTAAATGTTAGATGATTGAATTTTTTTAGGCCATTAATCTACAACCTCATTAATTTAAGCTAACTACCTAACTAACTCTCTAAAAATTTCACCAGAGGATGATCTCTTCTCAACCTACACTCTTACTACAAGATGATACAAGGAAACGTAGCATTTGACTGTATGAATGAACGAATGGTTCCACTAGCTTTCTAGAAATGGGCAATGAGATTAGGCAAGAGATAGTGTGCAAAAGAGCTAGAGGTAGATAGGCTAGGCAAGAGATAGTGTTCAAAAGGGGTAGAGGTAGATAGGCGATAGTGTGCAAAAGAGGTAGAGGTAGATAGGTTAGCGAACAGGCTGAAGACAAGGCCCATAAAATTGTTATATGCCTCCCAGCTTCTTCCTCTCTCACCAACATTCCATGAGAGGGATCAAAGGAAAAAAAGTGCTAATTTTCTTGGTGCTTCGAACATTGTGGGTTAAGATGGATTTGTGGTTGTTTTTTTTTTTTTTGAAAAATGTGTCTTATAATATAGAGAAGTATTTACAAATAGAAGAACCAAAAGTGGAAGGGTATATACAATGAAGATCACATATTCTTCCATAGAGAAACTAGAACATAAACGAAATAAAAGTATGTTGTGGGCTTAAAGGCCTCGGTTTCTTTGATCGACAAAGTGCTCTTATGAAAAATATGATGGCATGTCTCATCGCAGCATGAGGGATGGAAGTCAGACGATGAACTAACTTGATTCTCAAAACGGATTTACAATGGATCATCCAATGACAAAGAATAAATCCTCAAGAAATTCTACATCCTTGAAAGGAATAATGGGAAATACATTAACAGTCTTCAAATAAGGTGGTCCTCCAATGAATGTGTCCCTGATAAATCTCTCAATATAAATTCTGCCAAAATTGCTAGCAATTGGGAAAACCAAGAGTCCTAGAAGATTTGATTCACAATCTCCAACCGAAAATATACCAGAAAAGGCCATCCGATAACACACTTTTGATCAAACATGGCTTGAATGGAATCTTTGGGTACATCACTACCTACGAAAAAACTTATAGCTAATAAGAAATCTGGATGGACTAAATACTGCAAAGTCTTTGTACCCGTTTGTCCTCTATATAATTAAACACTCATCTCACATTCAATACGAGTAAAAAAAATGATGATGGTGAAAGAGTGAGTAAAATATATGAGTGTTATATTGCTCAAGAGGGTGCTCAAAGCTCCATCTCTAGTTCTTCCAGAATATACCTAAAATCCCTAGATTCATCTTGAATAACTTGGCCTTTGGGATGAGATTTGTCAACTCCATAATTGACAGGGGATTTGAGGCCACAATAAAAATTCAATAAAGGTGGCCTCAAATCCAAAAACAATTTTTATTATTAAAATAAAAAAATTATATATATATATATATATATATATATATATATATATATATATATATATATATATATATATATATATTTACGTCGTAAGGCGTCTTTCTTTGAAAAAAACCCACGATGTACTTGTCTGCACCATCCGATCAAATGTTAGACGATTGAAATGTTTTAGGCCATTTATCTACTACATCCTTCATTTAACCTAACTCCCTAACCTCTACGAATCTCTCTTCCCAACCTGCACTCTCACTACAGGATCATGATAATAAAAACGGAACATTCGACTATATGAACGAATGGTTGCTAAAGCCAGTGAATCTACGATAATGTGGATGCAAATGGTCACGGGAAGCTCTGATCTAGAGTTCATCGTTCGCCCCTCCCCATCTCCAGCAGTGAGGATGGAAGTGTCAAATTTGAGCAATTTGTTTCGGTATTTGGTACTGATAACAAGGATGGGGTTGAATTGCATGATGAGCTGATGGAAGTGTGGAATCGTTCAAAGTATATTATAAGAACAGAGATGGGTACATCTCTTCTAAAGAACTGCAAAAGATTCTCCACATTTTGGGATAGGACGAGGGCAGAGATTTGGGTACATGTGAAAAAATGATTTGCAAATTTGATTTGGACTCCAATGGCCTTCTCGACTTCTATGAGTTCAAGAATATGATGATTTATAAAGATTAGTCTATTATAAATACCATTTTTGTCTCAGAACTTTTTCATGATAAGCAGGACTATTGCTAGAATTTTAAAATCAGAGGGTTTGTTAAATTTGATGGTTTAGAAACATTCATTACACATTTTAATAATCCCCTAGCAAGGTTGGTAAAAACTTTGTCTCTTATATTTTATGTTTGTGCTAAATAAAATTAACCAAAAATGTGAGATAATCAATAATGTGAATTTTATTTTATTTTATTTTTTTGAATTTTATAATTGTGAAAATTTTTAAATTTAAATTTGATTATAAAAAATGTATGTTGCAATATATTATGAAATTAAATAAATCAAACTCAACCCATCCATTTTTGCCTCGGAACTTTTTAATGATAAGCAATACTACTGCTAGAATTTTAAAATGAGATGGGTTGTTAAATTTATGGTTTAGAAACATTTATTACACATTTTTAGAGTTTTAGCAAACAAAAAAAGTTAATAATTTCCAGAAAGTTTTAACCGTGAAATCCCTTCTCATTTTTAAGGTTCAAATGGAAAAAGGTTAATAATCCCCCAGCAAGATTGGTAAAAACTCTATCTCGTATATTTTATGTTTGCGCTGAATAATATGCCTGTCTTATATTTTGTTCATGATACACTAATTTTATTATATACACCAAAAATGGGAATATATGCAACGGATACACTAATACTAGAGAAAGGCAAGGCAAGACTGGCCAGTTTCGGGTGTTCCCAATATTAGCAACTTCAGGATTCTCTAATGTTGTCATTGATGTCTTCTCCCAGGCAAAAAATGTCCCGGTAGATAAAGGTGACGTGCAACATACTTGGGATAGTAAGTGAATAATCAGCATTAATGCTACAAAGCCAATATTGGACAATTTGAGGTATCCCAACATAAGCAACTTCAGGATTCTTCAATGCAGTAGTTGATGCATTCGCTAAGGTAGAAAATTAAATAAAAATAATGATGTATCCAAGAATATATTAGTTATCCAGTGTTAAAACTAAATCAATCCATTAGTTACTGAGTGTTAAGAGTTAAAAATAAATTAAGAAATCTAATTGCTGGTGTAGATTTTGAGGCTGTTTGAATGCCAATGATTATGTTAATCTTTAAAAAGCCTATATAGATGTATTTGTATTTTTCTATTCGACATATGAACTAAAGAGTTAGTGTTTTTTTGGATAGAAAGCTTTTGCATATCATGTACATGTGTATGTATATTACTCTATTCAACATATAAAATAAAGAGACAAATTCTCTTTGTGTATTGTTTCATTTGTTGTGTGAGTTTAATTTTTATTTCGGGTTAAAGTTTCATGTGAGATGGTATGAGGTTAAGATGCTTTTTGAAAAAAAATAGATAATAGTGATGAGAGTGATAGAAATGGTTATGGAGAGATGAGAGATAGAGAGGACTTGCATGCTATGTGAAGTGATATAAGTTGCTATGGAGAAATAGAGATAGGAGTCTCATGCTATCTAAAGGATCCATTGTGATTAGAGGAAGTACGAAGGATTTTTTATAAATAGAGTTGTTTTTTTTTGGTGGAAGAGTGAAACATGGTTGTTATGGGTGTAGACAAGTTAGATAGAGATAGAAGCATTCAATGTGTGCATGGAAACTTCTTGAATAGGGCATTAGTGCAAAAATAGAGGAAAGTGTAGATGAACAAGAGGATGTCATGTCTCTAGTGATATTGAAGCTACAAGGTCTCAAGTCATGAGTGTTGAAAAATATTTACATTTTGAGAAAGAAAAAGTTCATAACTATTGAATGAATTCTATGTAAGCCCAATACAATTAAATGATTAAAATTGACACTTGGAAACTAATTTTAGTGTCTAGAAAAGTTCTCCAAATAGGTATAGAGAAATTTTAAACTAAAATTATTGCAAAAGACTATTCATTAAAATATTATGATGACACATTTTCACCTATGCCTAAAATGAACACCATTAGACTTATGATTGCATAAGCTACTAAGTACAATTAAGTGTTAGGTAAAATTAATTTGAAATCAACATTTTTGAATGGCTAATTAAAACAAGTATACCCTGTTCAACTAGAAGGTTTTCTAACTAAGGGACGAGAATATCTTGTATATGGTCTATAACAAGCTCTCATGTCATGGCATATAAAAGTTACAACTTTTTCTTCTAACAACCCTTTATAAAAAAATAAGAATTATCTACATATTTATATAAGAAAAGTTGAACATGGTAGTGTTACTTTAACTTCATTGTAGGCTGATAATTTAATCATAACAAGACATGTTATAAGAAAAGTTGAACATGGTAGTGTTACTTTAACTTCATTGTAGGCTGATAATTTAATCATAACAAGAAATGTTGAAGGTTTGTTGATGAAATCAAAAGACAATTATCATAGAAATTTGAAATGAAGGATATTGCACATATACATAATTGTTTAAGCATTGAGGTGTGAAAGGAATATGGAAACACTTTGATCAATCAAAATAAGTAGGAAAAGAAACTTATAAAAACACTCTATGAATCATTGCAAACTACTATGTACTCCATTAGCATAAAATGTTGAGCTTTACATTGACGATGATATAAAAGAAATAAGTTATAAACAATATTAGAAAGTTTAACCTACTTCACCACAAAAATATGTCATACTTAATGAGTGATCTTAGTTAATTCTTGGTTTGGCCACATGAGAGCCATTGGAAATATTCCAAGTAATTCATTCAATACTTAACATGAACTATTGATTTTGAGAGTGAATACACTAATTATTTGAATATTGAGTTGGTAGTTTATTAATATTTTGATTAGGAAACTTAATATATACATGATAGAAAGTCAACCACTAAATATGCATTCAACATAAGATCCATGAATCTGTATTGGAGTGTTGAGAAGCAATCAACTATTTCATTGCTCTCTAGATAAGGTGCATTATTGAAGATATGAGGAGATGGGAGAAATGCAAGGAGTACCTAGATTTATGATATGCCACAATCAAAATTCAATAAAAGTGGCCAATAATTCAATCTATTATTCAAAGTCAAAATAAATTAGAAGTTAACATCATTTTGTAAGAGAAAAAATTCAATAAAAATAAATTGTTTTGAAATAATATAATACAAAAGAAAATATGACTTATATATTCATAACAAATACAAAATAATACTATACGTACAAATATGATGGGTATTATGAAATGTTCATTCTTCCATTACAATATTTCATTGTTGTTAATAGATTTTTCCAAGTGTATAGGTGAACAACTTATAAAGTCTATCATCATAATAAAAACATTCCAATAACATAGATATGTGTGAATTTTAAAATAATTTTTAATATTTAGAAAATGCATCATATTTAACATATGAAATAAATAAATATATTTTTCAACATATAGTTCAAATTATCCACAATTATAGGCACACATATATATTATCCACATATGAAATAAATAGCAATAATTTTGTACAGACAATTCAATTTACTTTACATTTTGGAAGTGTTTAAAAGTATTTAGGCACTAGAATTGTTAATGCCTATTACAAGGTAAAATATTAAACATCTTACTGATTCAATCATTCACTCAGAGTCTTTCAATATTGTGAAGTGATAAGAAGAGACACACATATCCTTACTCAAGCAAGAAAATAAGACTATAATATCAATTCAAATTGCTATGACAATTCTCTATTGTATCTGAACTTACTATGGAAACATTTCTATGAGATCACTGTGAATCCGAGTTATGTGGCATCGTATGCATAACATTGTTTTCTGCAATTATAAGAAAGGTTATTAGGCATTTTTTCTATAGGGAAGAAGTATGAAAATTTAAGATCTTTGTAACAGATCCAATGAATCCATCCTAAACCCCTTGAAATTAAATTACTGGAACAATATTTACATGTAGGTCGAGATCCTCTATATCGGACCTAAACAAAATTTATCTGGAACCAAAAGGGCGAGAACTCTATGATCTTATACAAGACCCAAAATATATGGAAGGGATCGTAACTATGTGGCAAAGTTTCAAATCACTAGTTATCATTGTGACCTAGGAGATCTGGTAATGAATTAAGGAATTATCCCAATAAATCCAAAACTATGTGGCAATAATATTTTAAAGCACCTGAAGCTCACTTAGAATACAATTGGAAACACACATGTCTAAGGATACTGAAAAATTGAGATGAAATTCTAAGACATGAAGGTATTAAGTCCAAAAACAAGATCTGAATTTATTTCTCTACAAAAGAGTGTGAATCAATGACACTATCTTCTTTATACAAGTCCCTAAACTACATATTTCTATGATTATAAGAGAGAACCTAAGGGAGGTTACATAATATATGGTAAAGACAAAAGTTTGTTGACTGTTGAAGTTGACTAATAAATAAGATTAAATGTTAGACGATTGAAATGTTTTAGGTCATTCATATACAACCTCATTCATTTAAGCTAACTACCTAACTAACTCTCTAACACTTTCACTAGAGAATGATCTCTTCCCAACCTACACTCTCACTACAGGATGATACGAGGAAACATAGCATTTGACTGTATGAACGAATGAATGGTTCCGTTGGATTTCTAGAAATGAGCAGCGAGATTAGGTAAGAGATAGTGTGCAAAAGAGCTATAAGTAGATAGGCTATGCAAGAGATAGTGTGCAAAAGAGGTAGAGGTAGATAGGTGATAGTGTGAAAAAGAGGTAGAGGTAGATAGGCTAGCGAACAGGTTGAAGACAAGGCCCAGAAAATTTTTCTATGCCTCCCTTCTTCCTCTCTCACCAACACTCCCTAAGAGGGATCAAAGGAAACAAAGTGTTAATTTTCTTGGTGCTTAGAACATCATGGGTTAAGATGGATTTGTGTTGGTTTTTATTTTTGAAAAATGTTTCTTATAATCTAGAGAAGTATTTACAAATAGAAGAACCAAAAGTGGAAGGGTATATACAATGAAGATCATATATTCTTCCATAGATAAACTAGAATATAAACAAAATCAAAGTATGTTGTGGGCTTAAAGGCCTCATTTTCTTTTATCAACAAAGTGCTCTTATGAAAAAACTAATGGCATATCTCATCGCAGCATGAGGGATGGAAGTTAGACGATGAACTAAATTTATTCTCAAAAACAGATTTACAATCAATCATCCAATGATAAAGAAGAAATCCTTAATAAATTCTAGATCCTTGAAAGGAATAATCGACAAGACATCAACAATCTTCAAATAAGGTGCTCCTCCAATGAATGCGTCCCTGACAAAGCTCTCAATATAAATTCTACCAAAATTGCTAGCAATTGGGAAAACCAAGAGTCCTAGAAGATATGATTCACAGTCTCCAACTGACAACATACGAGAAAAGGCCATCTGAAAACACACTTTTGATCAAACATGCCTTGAATGGAATCCTTGGGTACATCACTACCTACCAAAAAATGTATAGCTTGTAAGAAATATGGACAAATCAAATACTGCAAAGTCTTTGTACCCGTCTGTCCTCTATATAATTAATCATTCATCTCACATTCAATGCGAGTGACAAAAAATGATGGTGGTGAAAGAGTGGGTAAGATCTATGAGTGTTATATTGCTCAAGAGGGTGCTCAAAGCTCCATCTCTAGTTCTTCCAGAATATACCTAAAATCCCTAGATTCATCTTGAATAACTTGGCCTTTGGGATGAGATTTTTCAACTCCATAACTGACAAGGGATTTGAGGCCATCAAAACAAACTCCTAAACAAGAATACACTAGTCCCTTCAGGAGTGAAAAATGAAATCCCAAATTTCCTCCTAAAATAAAATATCATTTCTACTCAATTTTCGAGCCTGAAAATGGGGTAAATCAGCATCTCATTGACCATGCGCCCTCCAACTCAATTTTTGAGCTTGAAAATGAGGTATATCAACATCACATTGACCCTGCACCCTCCAACTCCAAATGGGGTGACAAGTTAAGTTCCATCTTGCCTTGTTGCCGCGTTAAGACCAATGAACCAAAACCATTCATGGCTTTCCAAGTTGCCCATATATTTTGGAATATGAATGATATTGAAACTTGAAATAAATGAGGCATAGAAATAATATCACATGAGCCAAATGTGGTAGCAAAAGTATGTAGAAACATCAATCAAGCTAAGTCCACTGTCATCTTTTGGCTTGGTGCACACATCCCAAGGATCCATCAAGATGCTCCTCTCCCCACTATACTTAGATCATAGCCATAAGTATGATTAAAGAATTTGCTCCAAGCGTTGAAATTGAATTTTGCTACAAGACCAACAAGAGACATAATAGACATGTCAAACTATTACGCATAGGTTATTTCTCATGAAAAAGTAACAATTTAATGTTACTCTTTCCTACTCTTTCCTACAATACTCCCTTATGACATATCCTTTGCAACATTTGGTATAATTGCTAATTATTTTATTTTTGTATTATTATTTATAATTAATAATGTTAATTTTGTTATAAATTCCAACCCTCTAAATTGATAATTTATTCACGTGAAAAAGTGAACATACACAATCATTTGTCTATTTAAATTTTCAGTTAAAAGCTATGAATATGCTAGATTATTTAAATTTATTTAAAAAATATTAATTTGTATTTTTTAAATTATTTAACTTTCTCATATTATAGAGTCAATCTTTCACTATCGTAATACCAAATCAATTTTATTTATTCCCAATTGTAATGCATAAGGATTGTGATGATTGTTAAGTTATGGTGCATGTCAAAAAATTAATGTTGAACATGTCAAGAGAGGGTGAGGCCAATTCCACCTGTAATTTTTCATCACTAATCAAAAAAGTTATAAATATTTTTTAAGATAAAATAAAATAATGCTGGATATGAAATCTGTTTACGATGTTCATGTAAGAATAAATTAAAGCTGCACATGAAATGTACTTATGATGTTCATTCAATTTCCCTTTTTTGGTTTTCTGTAGTTTCTCTAAAGTTGACTGTACAAACTTAGCGCGCGGCGATTATGTAGGTGTTTTTTTTTCCTGTACTTTATAATTGAATATAAAAACTTAAAGCGCAGGGAATACTTAGAAGGTCACGACGCTCTTTTTGGATTAACAGGTTTGACCAGAGGTTCAAATGTCGTTGCTTGTCCTTAGGATTACCTTTTGCTTTGCATTTATTATAAGTTGTCTGTAAGACATGTTAAGCATCCAATCAGTCAACTATAACGATTTCACTCAAAATGGCATTTGGAAACTGTTTCTCATTGTAGAAGGTTACTCAATCTGGTAACTGTTTCCAATTATAGAAGGTTATCCAATCAAATATGAGTAACATTGTGATTAATTTGGCTTTATTTTCATTCCAATTATAATACATGCTGCAGGTGGAATGTCACAAGTACTTTTCGTTATTTCTTACAATTGCGAAACGTTAAAAACACTCGTACTTCACACGGTTTGTTTTTTTCTCTGAAAATTTTGATGAAATATTTCAATTTTTTTTTTTTAAATCTAGTTATCAAATTTCAAAATTTTAAATACTTCAATTTTTTAATAATATTGAATCTATTTCCACAATGAAAAATATGATTCACTGGAGACTTGTGCATTGAAACCTATGAAACATAAACAACCTTGACTATAACAGACAGCATGAGAGACCGCTTATTCTTTCATCTGACACGTGTTATTCGGAAACGTGTGTCACATTCAACTGGGCCATCATACACACAAAACTTACGTTTTTCCGAAGGAATTTCAGGTGTATTAATATCAATGGAGTTGTTTATCTAGTCACAGGAATTGCTGAGATTTGTCGGAATTTGGGTAATTTTTTTTTTTTTTTTAATCTTGCCATAGTAGTGTTTGAATCATGCTTTTGATGGTGGAAATGGATTCAGTGCCATCGAAAACCTTTAGGGCACCCAAAATATTGAAGTTTGATCGCTATAACCTGGATTTACAAAAATCCCTGCCAGATTTTCTTAAAAACTTACCTGAATTTCAATGATTTTCAGGGCAAAAAAGCAGTCTAGTTAGACTATTGCAATTCTAACACGTCCAATTGTACTGCGGACTTAACACATGTACATCTGTTTTCCCACTTCCACTTTTCTAAACGCGTAATCTAAAAAAGTAACATAATGACTTAAAATCCAGCAAAGATTCTGAAAGAAACTTGTTTACACTTGTTAAACTTCAATATTTTGGGTGTCCTAAGGGTTTTTGATAGTGTTGAATCCATTACCGCTATCAAAAATGCAATTCAAACACTCCAAGTACCAGAGTTTTTAAATTTTATTTTACCGGATTCTGGCAAAAAAAACTGCCATCCAAGCTATTCTATATGTTGGGTAGACAACTTCCTTTTCTAAATAATTTCACACCTCCTTGTTAGTGAGAGGTACTATTTAAAAATCAGAATTATAGAAGTTTGTATGATATCGTGAAACAACGAGTTCTTAAAATATAGTTAAAAAAAAAATCAAATATAGTATAGGGAAGCATCACTTTGCACTTTTACTAGGTAATTATTTATATATTTATTAAAAAATAAATTTAATTTTTTAAGTTGGTCTAAATTTTATTAATTAGTAAAATATAATACAGTTTATAGTTAAGGTTGATGAATTTAGTCTATTCCTGCTCACATTTGTCTCCAAAATAGCAAAAGAAGGGGTTGCGCTTGACAGGGAAACCAACCTATTAACAATCTAGAGAAGTCTGAAACAACTAGCCTTTCTAAAATGTTATTGAAAACTGGAAAAACTACATATATCAGATATATGCAAAAAATAACTATGGCGCATAAGCCATGACCTTCAATCTTTGCTGGCATCTTCATTCTGGTCCGTTTCAGGTCCTTCCGGTTCTTCTTTAGTCACTGGCATCCATAGATGCATGCAGACATACAGAACCTCAGGTCCTTCCTCTTCCTCAGTGAAGACGTACAGAATCTTGGGCAGAGCCTTGTTCTCGTTAGCCCTACTCCAAATTCCATCAGCTGAAAGATTCCAGAGGTTTGGAATGTACATTGAAGAGGCTTTTACAGGCAGGCGCTCAAGCTTCTTTGGAGGAGGCGATAGAGGGCGGGGGATGGTCGACTTCCGATATTTACGCTTGACTCTAAGCGGGCTTTGCAAGGAGGGGTCAGAGCTGGAGATGAGGGAGGCTCCCGCACCAGGGGGAGCAAAGGGTGAAGCTGCAGGTGGGGCAATGGAGGCGGAGGAGAGCTCATTCTCACTGATGAAATGCCTGAGCATTGTGTCACGGTGTAGTCGAGTCAGAAGAGCACCTCTGACATTGCCACGTCATGGCTTTTATTGCTGGCGAGGGGCCATGGAGCTGCAAGTGAAGCTGGAAGCGGGGCAAAGGCTGAGATGCAGAGGGTGGGCAGAGCTGTGAGGGAAAGCCGAGATGGTAGGGGTAGAATACTAGTTGCAGGAGCAACGCGGGAGTAAAATGTGGGATAGAGGGAGTGGGGGAGGACTTAAAGCCTTGATCATTGAGCAGAGAGCCCAGTTGATGGTATGTGAAGGCATTAACTGCATTAACTGCCACTTGTGGTTGTAAGGTGTTGGCAGTCATTCATGGCGTCGTCGTTTCAGACCAAGGAGCATCATCATCTGTCGTGAGAGAGTAAACCTCGCGCGTGGCAAGGGCGCTGGATGGCTCCCCTGAGTTGTCACCCAAATATAGAAAAATAAATTTAAATTTTATAATATATAAAATTAATTAATTAATTATTATATTAATAAAATAAAAATAATTATATTAATAAAATATAAGTATAATTTATTTATATATTTATATATAAATACTGTTTATTTTTTAATACATAATATTTAATAATTATATAAATAGATATATTCTCTCATAAAAAGTATTAGAATAATTTTATTTTATTTTAATTTGAAATTTCAATTTTACAATTAAAAATAAAAAATTATATATTTTAGTTATTTTCTTTAATTTAATATATAGAATTTTCAATATTAATTTCTTTACATTTTTAAATTTATATTGTATCATTAATAGTTTATTTTTCATTTTACTTATTTACAATTATGAAACTATTGTAATTTGTTATTACATAATATAATAACTTATAAAATGGATGATATGCAAATTTAATTTGTAGAAAAAAATAAGTGCTTGTTGGTAGGGAAATAATTTTTTTTAATATTTTTTTGGGACACTAATTAGTAAGTGATTTTACTAATTATCTATAGCATCTATATAAATTAAATGGTTAGTAACAATGGATAGATGTCAATCTATGAGAACATCAAAACATCTACATGATATATCTCTCATTACCAAGATTTAAAAAAAAAACATAAAAAATAACTAAATTATAACTTTATTATTATTATTATTATTTTAAAAATATTAATGAATGAGTTAAGCATATATACATTTAAAAAACATGTAACAAAATTTTAACTATTAAGATTCACCCCCACTTTATCATGGAGATTTTTAACATGTAAATAAGTTTGGTTACGATATCACACCATGGCTCAATACTATAATTTATCAATACCACAAGCCAAAAAAACCATAACTAATTTCATATGACATTTGTTCACATTTAATTAATCAAATTAATTAAAAGAAAAGAAACATAAAAAATAACTAAATTATATTTATTATTATTATTATTATTATTGGTCCTTGGCTGCACTAGAATCCATTTGTGTGACTACTATTACATTGACCAATTTAAGTTATAATGTCTAACTTTGAAAAACAAATATTTGTTTTTCAAAATTATTGTAAAAAATATTTTCAAACATTTGATTGGACCATAACTTTGAATGTCTTATTGCAACTTTTATGCCATGTGGAAAACTGCCTCAATTTTTTTGCCATAATGTCTATATATAGTGGCAATATTTATGCAATGATTTTTAAATATTTGTTTAAATATTTTTCATTGTTAAAGTAAAATTAAAATCCATGAAAATAACTCATACCGACCTTAAGCAAGTATTTGCATAAAAAATGAATAAGAACAAGATATAAATAAATATACCTATCTAGATGTGTTTTCCTCAACGCTTTAGCATGTAGGAGTAAAAATGTAAATGTATAAGCATAATAGTGGTATATATATATATATATATATATATACATATATATATATATATATATATATATATATATATATATATATATATATATATATATATATACTCTAGTAAATTTATATATATACTCTAGTAAATTTAAAAAAATTAATTATTTTATAACATTTAAATTGTGTAGAATTTTAATTATGTGATAGTTTTTGGAACCATTCAATATATTGAGTGAATAATCTACTTTTTATGTAGGATAAATAAAATGATTAAACAATATTTGTAAAAAACTATATTGAGTGAAAAAACTACCTTTTATCTAGTATACATAAAATTATTAAATAATGTTTGTGAAACATATTATTGATAAATAAAGATTTGAATATTTTTTTGATAAAGATAATGAAATAAAGAAGAGAAAGTAGATTATGAAATTTAGAGAAAAGTGCATTAACATAATTGTTTCTCTAGTTTTGTTACCTTACTTGATATCCTTCCATAACACATGGATCTCTTCCCATAAGTGTTTCTCTAGTTTTGTTACCTTAGTTGATATCCTTCCATTACACATGGATCTCTTCCCTCTGATACAAGATGGTACTACCAGAAAACATAAAAACCAAATCAAAATGTAATTGAATTAACTCCTTCCACTCTTATTAGGCTGAGAATAGGAATATGAAACAAAGTTTATAAGAATCATCAAATAGTCAAATAATTCTATGGGTACTAATGAATAATTGTGAATGGGAAGTGTGATATGTGGAAATTTTTAGTAATGTTTATAGTCATTGTAAAATTTAACATTATGTTTAATATTTTAATATGGGAAGAGCTTGATTGTGTTCATTAGTGAATCTTTCCATACCCTTGTGCTTTCCCTTTATTGCTTTAACCTATTTATAAAATAAATTATATGTTATCAGTATGTTATTTCATTAGTCTTTCATTGCCATTATTTAGTGTTGGTGAGAAGACTTCGCAGAATGTTCACATATAGAGGTACTCAACCAATTCTTGCCAGAGTATATAAGTCTTGCTCTAGTGTATCTAAGACTTTCTCTTATGTGGGGCCTCTGCCATTCTTTACCAGCATTATGTACTTGCAGACATTTTTAAAGAAAATCCAGAATCATTTCAGCGTAAATATTTTTTAAATGAATTATGCTTGCAACTGTATTTTCAAAAAATTCTACACATGTTCACCTTATATCTTTATTTGCCAATGCATACATTTTAATTTATATCATTCTTTTAAAGATTTTTATATATTTTGAAATTTTCTATCAACTTTTATGTAAGTTCATGATTTGAATGAAAATTTTGATTTTATTAATATTTATGAAGTTCCTTGATTTACATAGAAATTTTATATATATTTCCTTTTTTTGTTTTTTTGGACTATTGAAATTAATTTAGTTTGTAAGTCATTTTTAATTTTCTTAAAATGTAGAAAAATTAATTGTTGATGCCAATTAATATTTTCCTCATACCTAAATGAAAATTATAGGATATCTCTAATTTTTAGTGGACTGTTTTCATTGTAACACACAAACTATATTTTAGATGTGAAAAAGTAATGACTAAAGTAACGATGAGATAAAACTATAATTTGATATACAAACTACATATTTTTTTCAACTAGTCCAACTCTTCATATTTTTTAATAATATCTCATGCCTTTTGGCTTCAGACTTGTGTCTAAGCTTGTAATTATTTATTTATTGCTTCAAAACCTATAATTATATCCACCAAACTATAAAACAATAAATAGAAAGAAAAAATCATAAATATAAAATTATAACAAGAGTTAAATTAAGAATTAATTCTGAAAACACAATACACATGTCATGATACCATGACTATACCATGCACATACATGGTACCGCATGCTCGCAACACAACATGTACGACATGCGCACAATACCACATGTATACCAGTATCATCTGTACAACATGTACACAATGCCACATGTACACAACACTACCTGCACAACATGTGCACAACATCACATGTACACGACACCACCTACACAACGTGTACACAATGCCAAATGTACGTCGCACCACCTGTACAATGTGTACACAATACCACATGTACACAACACCACATGCACAACATGGACACATCACTATATGCATGACATGTGCACGACACCACCTAAACACAACACCATTTGTACAACATGTACACAACACCACATGCACACAGTACCACATGTACAATTGTACACACAACACCGTGTGTACATCACACACACAACACCATATGTACATAGCACTGCCTATACAATATGTACATAGCACCATACATACACAACACTACATATCCAACATGTGCACAGTACTGTATGTACACATCACTGCATATCCAACACGTACATAGCACCATCTATACCCAGCACTGCATATGCAATATACACACAACACCATATATACAACAGGAATAAAACATTATATTTACACAATACTACATATGTTACATGTACACATCACCATAGGTACAACCACAGAATATACAACATGCACAACATATACACAACAATAGTACTGCACATCCATAGACTACACATTGACCCCAGAAGCAACCTTGCTTCTAGTTTATTTCCACTATCCATTCTCACCCTAGCATGTTGTAGATCACACTACTTTCACTGAATCTCTGATGTGCCCCTCAGCATTACTTGTCCATAACATAAACATAGGCATAGTACAAGCATATAACATTAAATCATATCCACATGATACTGACCTCATAGATATGTCAGAGTTACTCTTTCCACTTGATTCATCATAAGACCAATAACCTCTTCATGCCATTCACCTGCATAAGAAATCATTCCTTCACAAGAATGATCCTTGGAAAACCTTTCAGACAGTGACATAGATACATAGATACATACATATATAATCATTAGCATAAAACAGTCACCATCCTATTAGAGAACGACATACATACATACATATACATATAAATATTTAACATCAAACAAACATGATCCATGATGACCTTGTCAGACACATCATACATACATACATACATACATACATACATACATACATGTATACATATATAAACATCAACATAAGCATGATCACAACATAATTTCTAGATATTATAAGGTATAGGTTAAGAGAACTTCCTTTATTCGTGCACAACATTGAGAGAAACAGATCCCAACATAGCTAAGGCATCTAACACCTCAAATCCATTCACTTTACCTTTCATGTGACCTTTCTCGCGACCATTTTCTCATCTTCCATTTTCCACAATGGACCCAACCAATCCAACCAACTATCATATTCTTACCTTCTGTTGCGCTTACTCATGCAATAATATTCATTTGTGTATTTTATTACATGTTGGGTACCACAAATCTCTCCACGAGCTACATCAACTTTCCTCTTTCCCAACCAATTCCCAAGACTCTTAAAACATAAAAGAAAAGGAAAAGAACAAGAAACAACAAGAATAAAACCATGAAAAACAAGGCAATACGACACCACAACAAAGTGGCATGGGCATGCACTAGACATAAACAAAACCGCAATTCAAGCACAAAAAACCACAATTAAACAAAAGCACAAGAATTACAACAAGCATCATGACTCAATCCCATGGGTTCTGAAAGCTTCCAAGGGAAAGCTCAACCTGATCCTTCTCTCCAAAATTTCATGGTAGTCTTTGTTTCCATGTAATCCCTGCATCATACTGCCATAAACACATAATTTTCAGTGCCTAGAAAAATACACAATATACTGGTTATCTTACCTTGTTGTGCCAATCACCTTGTCTTATAATTGAACACACACATGTCAGCCATATGTACCAAACATCAAAACAACATATCTATCATTTCAAAATAAAATTTTACTAAGACTAACAACCATGTCATAATCCACTATCAACTCATAGTCATTGGTCATAATTCATGATGCTACAACTATCACCTACTTGCACTTTAAGTACATATAAATTGTCTTAACACATACATGTTATTACAAATCTCTTAAAACAAGATCATTACTTCATGCAATGTTATAGAAACATGCTCACATCATGTGATTAATCAAAAATTCAACAATAAATAGACGAAATAATAGACATCAACACTCAAAACACCAAATAGATAACATAATCAAATATTAAAGTACAAAGTAGATGGCATAAGCAAGCTCATACCTTAATGTATCTCAAGGGAGGCTATATTTTCTACACAGTCAATCTAGATTAGCATAATATAGCTCCTCAATATATAAACTCAAACATAAATAAGGTCATGATATCCATAACAGTAACTAGCTTAACATGTTTGAGTCATAAACTCATAAACAATTGTCATTCATGTATAACAATCACATATGCACAATCAGTCTAGACATAATACAACACACTATCATAATTAGGTCGACTCATGCCTAAATGTCATAACCTTAACCATCAAATCACTAGCATGTAACAAAAACAAGTTATATATCATGCTCATCAACAACATATAATTTAGCTAACATAAAAAAAACAATAGAAATGCATACCACCACAGGTTGTTATCTTTCACAACTATCTGACATATGTACATATAACCACACTAATTAACCAACGTCTATAATGTATGTAACATTAACATCAATAGAATGAAAGGAATATTCATAACCATAATGCATGTAACTATCCTTAACCTACATAACTGCATGCCCAACATCCAAACCTGTATGACGACATGGTTTGCATCGAGGTCCAATGCTGCAACTTCACTTTGATGGTTTGCATCTCCTTCTCTATCTTAGCCAGTGCATTAGCATCATAAAATACCAATATCATCATGATGACCTAATTTCATACAATGACCTTATGCACAACAACCTTCGCCAACCAATGAAAACTTGACCATATGCACCCACTTGACATGTATAACCAGTCATGAATGACCAATGCATGTCCCACATATAGCATCACATACAAGCATACAGGGACAACACACAAGCATGACCAATATGTAACCTTAGAATAATCAAGCAATGCCTACACAACATGTAGCAACATGTAAGCAAGTGTGCACGAACAATACACAAGCATGAGAAACACATAACCAGTCATACACTCATGACAACATGCTGACAACAACACCATCAACAATTCCATGGTGACACCACTGCCCCCATGACCAACACAACACGTATGCAACAAGCACACATGCCACCACAAACGTACTAAATGCATATGCAAACATCATAATTGCATGATCAACACACTGCCCATCCAATCCGAGGGTTGAACCATGCTCTGATACCACTCTGTAACACCCTCTTCCCACATCTACCCAAGTAATCGGTCAACTGGGGTAAAAATGCGACAAAGGCTACTAATATGAGATTCAATCTCCTAGATGACCTTAAGGAAGTGGAATCGACATAAACGAGACAAACACACCTTTCATAGCATTAAAGACATCCTCGTGAGGTAACCTAACCTTCCAGGCCCCTGAACCCTGAGGGAGACTGATTTTTTGACCAATTTGAGCCTTAACCGCAGGCATGCAAAGGCAAGGTAGTGGCTAAAAGCCTATATCTGCGTGCATGCCAAGGCAAGGTAGTAGTCAAGGCCTAATTTGGTTAGTTTTGTGGCTGCAACTCTGAGATTTGTGCCACCTTTTTAGCCCAAGAGCCCAGGTTACTGCCCATAACTTCATGAAATTTTATGGGAGGATAAATAGCAATAAAACAAAGGTACAAAAGCAATCATATCATCGAGAACTCATCTGGACCCCTCCTAACCATGACAGGCATTTCGTTAAACATGTCACAAACGTTGCATCTAGAGGTATAAACATCATAATTAAACACGGGAGTCACATACTTATCTCAGAATCACTAAGAAGCATTGCTCCCCTACATCATAAGCTACAATACAGTCTATTTTACCATAGATACATTGTCTATTCATTTACAGGTAAAAACATGGATAGAGCCATACATCATCACTGATAAAATACATACTTATAACCAACATAACAACAACATAAATACCATGGATACAACAACAATTTAATCCACATAATAACCAGTGGAATTATACATCAATCACCAAAGGAATGAATTTCTCATTGATGAATGCAAGAACCAACTGGGGATGGGACTGCTACGTTCCACCCAACTATAGATTGGCTGAGCCAAATCTCTTCATCCAATCACCCTAGTGTCATATTCCAAGCATGAATGTGGGACTCATAACCAACCGAAAAGGAATCAAATAAGCATGGATGCTACCAGAGTTATCCCCCTACACCGTGAGGAATTTGAGTGCCTCCTAGTCTCTCAGGCTTTACCGTAACCCATAGTCTGATCCAGGGGTCACTATGCCCTACATCGAGACCATCTCTAGGATTTATCGTACATCCCATCTCGAGACTACTAGGCCCAATGAAGATCAATCCACCTCTTAGCTTTACCGTATATCTCGTTGTTCACAGGCAAGGATTCCTAGGCCCATAGAGGCACACAATCTGGTTTTACCGCAACCCATAGTCTGGCTCAGGGGGTACTAGGCCAGTGGCTTTACCGTGATCCACAATCTGGTTCAGGGACCACTAGGCCATGTGTTTTTCATTTTTGGAGATCCACCCCACTTAGCTTCGAATCCATCCGACAATCCATCTCAACCGAAGTATGAGAAACCAATAATGCTAGGCTAAAAACACTGTCACACCTAGAAAAACCATGCCAAGGCAAAAAATAACCACATGCAATACCATGCATCTCGAATCTAGCAAGGAAATCACATATGCAAATCAATACCTACAAAGAATTCTGTTGTAGCAGCTTGATCCTGCTCTTCCTTGCTTTCCTTTTCCTTTTCTTACCCAATGCCAAAGTGCTGCCAAAGTGCTCCATGAAATCTCTAAGTATCTAAGAGTGAGTGAGAGAGAGAGAATAGAGAGCTCCAAAAAATGTCAGCCAAAAACTTGGCAACGGATCTTCATAAGCCTTTTTATCAATGAGGCCTCTATTTTCTTCATTTTCCACTATTTTCCTTCATTTTCCTCTTCACCTGCAAGTAGTGACCTTTCACCTTCATTTTCTCCTATTTTCCACTATTTTCATAAATAATTGTGCCAAATATGCCATTTTGTCTTTCCAAAGCCTTTGCCTTTGCCTTAGCCAATTTCCTTAGCCATATTAACCGAAATGAACACCCACTAGAATGTTTTTCCCAAAATTCAGCTTGGAATAAGTGTCCCATCAATGGTGGTTAACATTTTAACTTTTATTACATGGAATTTTCACCAGGGTTGTTATAGAAATGGACGAGAGTCAACAACAACCAACAACGCCTAATCAACAAGGTCTCCAAATGGAGGAGGGAGAAGAGAAGTAGAAGGACCCTGCCAAGCATGCAATGGATCCCATTGATTTAGCGATGACCCAGACTCCTAGTAATCAACATGAGGAAAAGAGAAATAGCCAGGGATCAGTTGGGATAAAGCGATCCCACATTTTGTGAGTTCAAACTCAGACAATGAAATATGAAAAATACCATAAGGAGAAGATTTAGCCATTATTATGGCCACTCCAATTTCTGAGGTTAGGCAAAAAGCTCAGAAAAAAGAAGTAAAAACGAAAAACCTAATTTATACAGGTAAATGTTATTTTTGGCAACTTTGCTAAAATGAGTGCTTTAAGTACATTGAATAGTCTTTAGGATAGACAAACGCACTTGTGCATGTACTGATGTAACTTTTTATTTTTATTAATAGAAAGTTGCTATTTTTTCTAAGAAAAAAACATTTTTAATAAAATTATATTTAAATATAACTTATAAAAAATCAAATAATATTTGTTCGTTAAATTACATTAAAATATACATTCTAATATATTTATATTATTAAATATAAATAATTATTATTTAAAAATTCAATTTACTCGATAATTCATTCCCATATATATCTATATACACGTATAATATTAAATATTAAAATACTACCTCTAAATATTCAATGAGTCAAATCATAATAACAAACCAACCCACGCTTCTTGCTCACCTTTGTTAGCGCGGGTGAAGTCATAATCGCTAGCCCCACGCCCGCCCCGTTGCGTATGTGGAGAAGCATCTTCGCCCAAAATGTGCGGGTCCCACATGGCTAATATGCAAAGAACATGTCAAATACAGCTTCAAGAAAGTTAACGATGAGTCGAGACAACGACCCGTAAATACAAATTATTGATCTTAGTGATAATGAGTCGAGATAACGACCCATAAAACAGAAAAGGACTGATTTTCATTTCCTTGCACGCAACAAGAATGAAAATGAAAACCTTTTTCACCCAAATCCTTACACACAATCAAAATAGAAATGTCACTATACAGATAAAAAAAATCAATGTATTTTCATGACAAATCTATTGTAATTATAGACAAAAAGAAAATAATCAATGTATTTTCATGACAAATCTATTGTGATTATAGACAAAAAGAAGGGTCATCAGTACGAAAAGGGCCAAAACTGATTGAGACAACGGCGTTGGTGAAGTACCTTGATTTTTCACCAAATACAAACCCTTTAAATACAGTACGACATATTCATGGCGTCATCGATCTCCATATGGATTGGGGTGGCCTCCACTAATTCCACCAACACATGCCTTTCCATCCCAAAGTACAACCTCACACTTCAAAGGGTTTTATAATTTGTAAAACATTGATTTAGGTTTACAATATGCGTTTATATGGATGAATTTACATGGCTATACATTATGAAGTAGATAAACAATACTTCTAATTATTGAGTGTCTCCCTAGTGTTGAAATGGAGGGAAACTCTAGGATGTGGTGAATAGGGAAGTAGATTCCTTGCCCATTAGTTAACAATATATTTCTTCTTGTTTTAACCTGCATGAGCTTATGCAAACTATGTTGTAGGAGATGTTTAATGAAGGTGGCCAATATATAAGTTATTTATCGAAACAATTGTGCACCTTATTCATTGCTAGATCACTCCAAAGTATGAAATTTTTATGACAACTCTGGCTTACCCTCAACCTTGTGGGATGGACAAGGACAAGGGTTTGTTAGTCGTTATGCTTGGGTTCCTCAACTCTGGTTTATGGGTATACTCTGGAGATTTCTTGTCTTGGCTTTTGTAATTACAAGAAATTGCTCTTTTCTCATTTTCTAACCTAATCCTTTGTAGTCCTTTCTATTTGATCTAAGTTGCTTGCTTTGTATGGTCTAAGGTTTACGCAAGTAATTTTTATCATGCGCCACAAGGTAGAACTTATCATTCTAGTCCCAAACGCAGAGGTGATTCTTTTGGTTCTTGTGGGGAGAATGTAGGCCCCTCCACTCATGAAAGGAATTCAAGTGGCTTTGTGACTCATGCTTAGGTGGATGCCAAAGAGTCAATCAATGTTTTTGTTTTTGTTTTGTTTTGTTTTGTTTTTTTTTTTTTTTTTTAGAAGTTGCCCCATATATTCAAGATGAAATTGAGATAGTGGAGAATGAAATTTGTGGGTAAAATGGAGTTATCCTTTATTGAGATATGAATGCTAAATTTAGGAATTGGATCCCTAACACAGGGAACACCAAGGCATTGGAAACCAAGTATTGGAAGACTATCACTCTATATTGGCAAATGAAAATACTCATGGGAAAATTATTAATAGAAAGACCTAAAACTCAAGAAGAAATATTGCTACAATTACATGAAATTCAACTTTCAACTAAAAGATAATAGCCTCATCACTTCGGAGTCATTGTCATCATGTTACTCAGTATCACTCGAGGATACCTACAACTAATTTTTCAACCTCTCCAATGGGTATTGGCTATCCCATAATTCGGTAATGTTATTATCTTTACCATGTTTCTAGCTTTACACAATTTTGATAATTAAGGCCTGTGATTTTTTTAGTTTGTTTTTAGTGTTCCCAATGACTTTTATTAACAAACCAACCACACTAATCCTTTTATATGATTTTCTTATTTAACATTCAATAACAAAATTGCTCCATCTTAATTAATATTTAATTTTAAAAAGTTAAAAAATAAATTTATAAGTTAAGTAATCTGAAAGTATCCTTTTATAGTTAATGTTTAGGTTACGTTGAGAATTGCACTTAAATGTCAAACATCTATTTTTTACATTGCATGTGGAGAAGTGATGAAGAAGTGGTGATGCATGAATGAATGAATTTATTTTTATTTTTATTTTTTATTCAATGTTGTATTTAGAGATGGGAATGTGGAAATAAGACTTTATATGTAGATATATAGAAAAAGATCAGGGAAAAATCAGAAAACTAAACTCTATATCATATATATGAATGATAAATAAATCAAAATTTTAAATAAATTTTGTATTTAAAATATTTAATAAAAAATAAATATAAAGGAAAATCATTAAGAATATATATATCTGGATGGAAGGTTAAAGATATAAGTTAAAAATTGAAATTTATTAAAATATTTAAATGTAGTTATATAATGAGGTATTTATGTCATAAAAATAATTTCAGAAAACATATGTTAGACATATATGATTTAGTAATGGCCAGTTTTAGGAATGCATGTGAAAGGGTATTGTGGAATTATACTACAACATAAGGCACAAACTCTACTAGAGAACACTAAAAAGCAACCAGACCAATTATAAGAGGAGGCTAGTTATGGTCATTCAAAGGTGGGACCAAACTAGAAAACAAGGGATTGATGTTAATAGGTTATATAAGTTCTCAACCATCGTTACGTAGCTATGGGGGTTTGGACCCCTCAAAGATGACTAGAGTCAATATTAGAACTACTTGTAATCCAATGGCTTGGCATGAAGAAACCGACTCCTCCCTCGCTCACGATGCTTTTTCTTTTGTCTCCCAACTTTATTGTGGGGCATATTGTCTCCCTTATGTGAAGTGACCAATTGAGAGGGGTTGGGTGGCTCCTTTATTTTAGTACGAGGGGTCTCACCCCAATTATTTAGAAGCTACTAGAGGTGCTCCATATTGACAGAAACATTCTCAGCTTGTGATGTGATTTGCAAATACATGGTTGTCTTGATTGAAGTGCCATCATACCATGATATTTTTTATGATAAGATAACATAAATAAAAGAAACTTCATTGTGTTTAGTATAGAGTTAAAAAAACACTTCAAGAGTCACTTAAAAAGGTAACATGGCAACCTTCCAACTTAGTGAGGTAGGGAAATATTACAGATTTGAAAATTTGATCGATGTCTAGGAAAACTTGGCTAGAGGGAAATCCATGAACAAGTGCTTAAGGGTTTTGAATTTCTACAAAGACACAATTTAGACAACATGATTTTTGCACCCCATGTATGAAAATGTTGTGTATAAGTAGACCACCTAAAGGCTAATATTAAACAACATTTAAAAATTTCTCTTAAAAGTCCTAACATTGGTTTCCATATGCTATAAGACATTCGAAACAATCATTTTGTTGGAACTTATCATAACATCGTCGTTTTATCAATTAAACTTCTAATAATGACTTGGAACACAGGCACCAATAGCACATGGCTAGCTTGGATCCATTGAAAATTGTATGCTTATACCACTCCCAAATTTTCCACTCAAAATGGAGAGTTATGAGGCCACATTTAAGGATGAGATCAACAACGACGAGACCTTGAATACACTATGAAACGAACTTATCAATGTTGGCTAGGTGAAATTTTTTCCATCTTTTCAAGCATGTTATTGTCCATGTGAATATCCTTTCTAAAAAGCTTAAACCTAGTTGAGAACTAAGAAGTTTTATCCAAAGGCCTACCTTCGAAATTGACAAGTGGTGACCACCAAAGAAAATGGTTATTGAAAGATAGGGCAATGTGAAGGGAAAGAACCCTGGATACGGGTGACAAGATTGATACGACTGCCACTCACATCCCACACTCCACGGGTAATGGAGATCCCCCACGCAGAGCTTCATCTGCTGCGGATCCTCATTATGTTAGTTACTCGCATGAAACTCACAGAACCACCAATGATGACTAAATGAGGGGAACTGTGTCATCTTGTCCTGAGCATCACCTCTCAACCACCATCATTAATGACCTCTATGATTAACCTGCATTGTAGCCATAACCCTTCCCTCGAACTTGCTCTCTCAATCATCGCACACAGATGCATGTGAAGCTTAATCATTATTATCCTCATTTCACTCATCCCCTCCCCTTTAAAGATATGAGCTCTCATCCCCCTTCCATACTCTATCTTTCATATTGTTATTTTTCCTCTCTTTCTCTGCTCGGGGTTCTCCCTGACTTCCATAGGCTGCGAAGCTCTACTATTTGTGTAGCTCTACACATTCCCCGTTAGGTTGTCGCACCCATTCCTGTGCATTCGTCCCCGAGCAACTCATTTCCCCTGAGCCCCTGCGTGGCTCACCCTTTTGTGCCTCTTTTTTTCTAAATTTCTCCCCCCTGCCTCGGTGCACAATGGCTCCCAGACTTCGCTAACGAACTATCCGCAGAGGACAGAGATGGGCTCTCCCTAGCCATTATCATCGTGGCGAGGATAATTTTCTTGAGTCGATAGATGGCTCCTCTTCCAGCACCTTTGTGCATCATACTCTTGAACCCGAGAAACATACATAAGCCTCCGGGCACTTTGCGCAGAGAGACAAACGTGGTCAGAGGAAGTCCACCACTCCTCCAAAGACGCACCCCCAGCACAGCAAAACCGACCTGACGCTGGTCCTGAAGAATGATTATGAGGATACAAACATCTAGGTGATGGACTCCGAGGGCATCTGGACTGGGTCCCTGACGACGTGGATCCGAACTCCCTCATTATCTGCGCACCAGTTTGCACTCCCAGGCGAACAGTGGCTGATGCGAAGGAAGCTGTTGCGCAATCTCTTGCTTGCTCCATTGTGGAGGAGAACCCCTACATTGATGATGAAGATGGAAAGTGAAGTCTACGCGGCTGCACAGTTCTCCTACATTTTTTGTCATGATCGCCATCAACGCCTATCTGCTACCATTTACTTTATGTTACTTAGATATGTGAGCGCTTCTGTGCATAATGTTTTTTTCTATTATAAGTTTTGTCTAGGCAGGTCTCCTCCCCGAGGCAGCCTAGAAACCATGTAACAAAGTCTGGGATAGGCTTAGTGAAGCTTGCCTACCCAGCCTGTAGCATATGTAACTTTATGTTTTTGAATTAATAGAATAGCCCAACTTACCAAAAAAAAATTGTGAAGGCAAAGAAAAGGTTTTATAGTTTCTTAGAACTTCTATATATTTAAAAAAAATGATCATGATAAAATTAATTACGAAGATATGAGAAGTAAGGTTGGATTTTAAATACCTTATTTGACATGGTTATCAAGAAAAAAAAAGTATTGCAATGAGACTTGATAAGCCTCGTTTCTTTCTACAAAATGAGTAATCCTTTAAAAAAAACAAACTTTGAGTTTTTAATCACATTCCCACTATCCCGTACCTCCTTACTCTTGAGTTCTACAACATAACTCCCAATTATGCAAGACAAGAGATGATGATTATATGCCCCTCTTCATATTTAATTCCTTTTACACATTGTATATGAAACTCCCAATTATGTAAGAGAAGTGATGATGATTATATGTCCCTCTTCATATTTAATTCCTTTTACACAATGTTTTAAAACTTCGACTTGGGTTCAAAACTGGCAAAGGGTCAACTTCGACTCCGACTCCGACTCGATATCGACTCGGCCAGTTTGATTTCAATGACTCGACCTTTGTAAAAAATACATTATATATATATATATATATATATATATATATATATATATATATATATATATATATATATATATATATATATATATATATATATATATATATATATATATATATATATATAAACACAATTTTAACGATTTTCATTCATGTTTCCAAACACAAAGCATTGTAATATAGATAAAAGACAACACATGATCAAAGTAGGCTCATGAATATATCCATTATATCAAAATGGCACCCAGTGCAATGTCCAATACATGTAATATATAGAGATTAGAAGAAAAATGCATAACCAATGAGGCTCTAAATTGCCTCTACAACAAAACATCACTAGTCACTACTGCTAGAGAAACCAACATCTGGCTCAGATTCTGAATCAGAGTGCGACGAGGAAACCCATGGCTCCTCCTCCTCATCAAGATCCCCAGTTGCAACTGTAGAAGTAGTAGAACTAGTATGCTGAGATAAAAGAGCTATGCGCTTGGACGTGGAAAAGTAGAGGAAGTTCATGCAACATGAGGACTTGGGGTTGGGGCTAGTACTAGTGCATCTGCATTTATCTTAACATTATTTTAAAGTACAACCTCCATCTGTAAATCCAAATCAAGACCAATATCCTCATCGGAATCAAACTCTTCTGGATGGTGGGAAATAAATCTCTTCCTTTGAAGAAATAAAATAGGAGGCCTTTCACCATTTTCAAGCCATGTACCAAGTAGAGAAGATATCCATAGGAAATTCTTCAGAGTTTCTCAACCCACTTCCCTTTGTGATCTCATATTCCACGAATGAGGAGCTCATCAAAAGAATCAACGAGGAAGAAATTCAGAAAGCCATATGGTCTCTTGATCCGGACAAGGTCCCAAGCCCTGATGGATTTTCAATTAGCTTCTATCAATCATTTTGGTCGATGATAAAAGAATATCCAATCTGGATATTGAACAATTCTCGAATCAAGAAAAATTTGGGAGATAACACTAACTTCTCTTTCCTTGATCTCACTCCAAAGGAGGTGAATCCATCCAATTTTTCTCGCTTTTGTCCTATTTCCTTGTGCAATGCAACTTATAAAATCCTGACAAAAATTATAGCAAATCGATTAAAAAAATTCTCCCCCCCTCCATCTCAAAAAATCGAGGGTTTGTTTTGGATAACATCATTTTGGCCAAGAAGCAATCCATTCTAGTAAGGAACCAAGGGAAAAAGGAATGGTTATTAAGCTAGACATGGCCAATGTGTTTGACAAGGTAAACTACTCCTTCCTCTTCCTTACCCTTGGAAAGTTGGGTTTCATTTAGGAATTCATACAATGGATCAAAGCCTGCATAGGGTCCTCATGGGTAGCGCTTATAATAAATGCCAGGCTTGCCCCATTTTTGTCGGCCTCGAGAGGTCTGAGGAAAGGGTGCCCTCTCTCCCCTATGTTGTACATCATCATGGCAGAATATCAACCTATATTGGAAAATGAAAATACTCATGGGGAAGTTGCTAATGAGAAGATCTGAAGCTAAAGAACAAATTTTGCTATGGTTACATGAAATTCAACTTTCAACTAAAAGATAGCAGCCTCATCAAAGTGGACTCATTGTCATCATGCTACTCAATGTCACTCTAGGATACCTACAAATAATTGTTCAACCTCTCCAATGAGTGTTGGCTATCACATAATTCAGTAATTTTATTATCTTTACCATGTTTCTAGCTTATGCAATTATGATAATTAGGTTTACAAATTATTTTGACTTGTTTATAGTATTTTTTAGTGTTCCCACACACTTGTATGGACAAACCAACAACATTGGTCTTTTTATATGATTTTCGTATTTAAAATTCAATAACAAACTTGCTTACCTTTATATGTATATATATTGCTTACCTTTTCTATATATGAGAAAAAAATCCAAATCCTAATTTAAAAGGTTAAAAACTTAATGCTCAATCTTAATTATTATTTAATTTAAAAAACTTAAAAAATAACTTTATAAGTTAGGTAATTTGAAAGTACCCTTTTATAGTTAATGTTAAGGTTAAGTTGAGAATTACACTTAAATGTAAACATCTATTGTTTATGGTTTACATTGCATGTGGAGAAGTGGTGATGCATTGAATGAATACTTTTTTTTTATATACTCAATGTTGTAGGTAGAGATATGGGAATGTGGAAATAAGACTTTCTACATTATATAATCAATCTATTGTACATATGTATAAAAAGAAATTAAAATTCAAAAACTAGACTTTTTTTTATTAGGGAAAAACTACTAAACTTTATATTATATATATATATATATATATATATATATATATATTGAAAATTGAAAACAAAATTTTAAAAGAAACTTCACATTTAAAATATTTAATAAAAAATAAATTTATTAAGAAAAATTATATACATATATGTTAAAAATTGAAATTTAAAAAAAAACTTAAAGTATAGTTATATAAAGAGTTATTTATCTCATAAAAATAATTTTAGAAAACAAATGTTACATATATATGATTTAGTAATGGCCAATTTTAGGAATGCATGTGAAAGGTATTGTGGAATTATACTACAACATAAGGCACAAGCTCTGTTAGAGAACACTAAGAAGCAACTAGACCAATTATAAGAAGAGGCTAGTCATGGTCATTCAAAGGTGGGACCAAACTAGAAAACATGAGATTAATGTTAATAGGTTATACAAGTTCTCAACCATCATTACATAGTTATGGGGTTTGGACCCCTCAAAGATGACTAGAGGCAATATTAGAACTGCTTGTCAATGGCTAGGCATGAAGAAGCCAACTCCTCCCTCACTCGCGATGTGTTTAATTTTGTCTCCCAACCTTATTGTGGGGAATATTGTCTCCCTTATGTGAAGTGACCAATTGAGAGGGGTTGGGTGGCTCCTTGATTTTAGTAAAGGTGTCTCAACCCAATTCTTTAGAAGCTACTAGAGATGTTCCATATTGACAGAAACATTCTCAGCTTGTGATGTGATCTGCAAATACATAGTTGTCTTGATTGAAGTGCTATCATAGCATGAAATTTTTGTGATGAGATAACATAATTAAAAGAAACTTCATTTTTTTAGTATAGAGTTAAAAAAACACTTCAAGAGTCACTTAAAAAGGTAACATGGAAATATTCCAACTTAGTGCGATAGGGAAATATTATGGGCTTGAAAATTTGATCGATGTCTAAGAAAACTTAGCTAGAGGGAAATCCATGAATAAGTGCTTAAGGGTTTCAAATTTCTACAAAGACACAATTTAGACAACATGAGTTTTGCACCCCATGCATGCCAATGGTTTGTGTTTAAGTAGACCATCTGAGATTAAACTACATGTACAAATTTCTCTTAAAATTTCTAACATTGGTTTCCATATGCTCTGAAGACACTGGAGCCAATCCTCTTGTTGGAATTTATCATAGCATCGTTGTTTTATCAGTTAACTTTTCAATAATGACTTGGAACATAGGCACCAATAGCCCATGGCTAGCTTGTATCCAGTGAAAATTGTATGCTTGTACCACCCCCAATTTTTCCACTCAATACGGAGAGTTGTGAAGCCACATTTAAGGATGAGCTCAATAATGATGAGACCTTGAATACATTATGAAACAAACTTATCAATGCTTGTTAGATGAAATTTTTTTCAATCTCAATCCAAGAGAGCCAAGAACATTCCATCTTGTCAAACATGTTATTGGCCTTGTGAATATCCTTTCTAAAAAGCTTAAACCTAGTTGAGAACAAAGAAATTTTAGCCAAATGCTTACCTTCAAAATTGACAAGTGGTGACCACCAAAGAAAATGTTTATTGAAAGATAGGGCAATGTGAACGGAAAGAAAAAGGTTTTATAGTTTCTTAGAACTTTTAGATATTTTGACAAAAAAATGATTACGATAAAATAATTAAGAAGATATGAGAAGTAAGGTTGGAATATAAATACCTTATTCGACATGGTTATCAAGAAAAAAAACATGTATTGCAATGAGACTTCATAAGCCTCATTTATTTCTACAAAATGAGTAATCCATTAAAAAAAAAAAAACTTTGAGTTTTTCATCAAATTCTCATTATCCCATACCTCCTTACTCTTGAGTTCTACAACATAACTCCCAATTATGCAGGAGAAGAGATGATGATTATATGTATCTCTTCATATTTAATTCCTTTTACACATTGTATATAGAAATCCCAATTATGCAGGAGAAGTGATGCTTATTAAATGTCCCTCTTCATATTTAATTCATTTTACATAATGTTTTATAACTCTAACTCAGGTTCGGAACCGGCTGAGGGTCGACTTTGACTCTGACTTGGACTCGGTATCAGCTCAGACGGTTTGATTTCAATGACTCGGTCTTTGTAAAAAATACATTAATATTTTTTTTTAATAAAAACACATAGTTTTAAATATTTTCATTCATGTTTCCAAACACAAAGCATTAGAATATAGAGAGAAGACAACATATAATCAAAGTAGTCTCATGAATATATCAATTATATAAAAATGGAACCCAATGCACTGTCTAATACATGTAATATAGAGAGATCATAAGCAAAACACATAACCGAGGAGGCTCTAAATGGCTTCTACAAAAAACATCACTAGTCACTAGTCACTACTGCTAGATAAACCAACATCTAGCTCAGATTCAGAATCAGAGTGAGATGGGGAAACCCATGGCTCCTCCTCCTCATCAAGATATCCAGCTGCAACTTTAGTAGTATCACTAGCACACTAAGATAGACGAGTTATGTGCTTGGTCGTGGCTGAGTAGAGGAAGTGTCTGCAACAAGAGGAGTTGGGTTTGGGCCCGGTACTAGTTGATCTGAATTTAGCTGAACATTATGTTCAACTACTGCCTCCATCTGAAAATCCAAATCAAGATCAATATCCTCATCAAAATTAAACTCTGTTGGATGACTCTCCACTACCCAATATGATGTTGGATCAATATCTTCCAACACAATGAGATAGGTGTGAGGATATGTGAGGGGTTGGGTAGCTTTTATAGGCTTGGGATATGTTAGATGGGCATGAGAAAAACCTACTAAACCAACAAAAAACCCACTTTGAAGTATGTTTTCCCTCCATTTTGACGTTACGACCTGGGTTTGACCAGCTCAACCAAGTTAAATCGAACTCAACCGAGCCGATCAATTTGTTACCAAATTGACCGAGTCGGTGACCAACTTGGCCCGTTTAGTAACAAATCGGCCTTTGGCCCGATTTTTGTACTGAGTCGGCCCGACCAGGGTTTCGGCTCGGTTGACTTAGCTGATTTTAAAACACTGCTTTTACATTCCTTTTACACGTTGTATACACCGGTATCATAATGTATGGCTTAAGGCTTTTTACTATGTGGGGGAGGGGGTAGTTCATATGTTTTATTCTTTATAAATTACATCACACAACCCAGTTTGTATCTTTATACATTACATGGAACAACCGAATTTGATGGAATTTTTCCCTTTGTTTTGTGTTAATAAGTCAATGACTACGAGAAGAACGTTTCACATTAGGAGTACAGTGAGGAACTAGAATCACATAGGTTAATTTTAATAAAATAGGCTCTCATCTCATGGTTATGGAACTCTTGGTATCATGTCATATAGGCATTAAATGTGGTTATCATTTGGGATTTTAGAAGAACATATCATTGGTAGGATCTATTTATAATAAAATCAGTAGGAGTTTATTTATAACAGAAATATTAATTTTCAGTTATAATATTAAGTTGATACATTATTAGAAGAAACATTGAAACTTATTTGTAAAATAAAATTAATTTTTTCTTATAATACTAAATTATATAACCCTCTCCGACAAAATATGATAATATATTAAGGGTAACCTTCATGAATGAGACACCATACACCTCAATGTGATTCTCGATATAAATTGAAGATTCTCTCTGAATATACAAGACTCCCTATACACAATAATTTTGAAAACTGTTATATGGAAATATGCTTTATGTTTTTTTTTGTAAGTTAGTACAAAAATATTTATATTAATATACATTTTTTTACATTGATAGTATACGATCTCCAAAAAAGTTGGCCATAGACAAAACAAGCCTAAGGTTGACCATGAAAAACAATACAAAACACATATAGAAAATGATGTATGTTAACATGACAATTATGATATATTTGTTTGGTTTATTTTTTCTCATAATGGATAATAAAACTTTTTATTTTAATAAAAAATGAATATTTTAATATTTATTATATAGAAAATAGTATTAAAAATAAATATTTTACGTTTACATTAGTAAACATGTAGATTTGGTTTGTTGGTTTGTTGGGGTGTTGAGATATTTTCTTAACAAGAAATCTTCTAGTTTGGAAACTATTGGATCTCATGAGCACTATTTATGTGATTTGTAATTTGGTTTTGAAGTGAAATATACAAATATTTTGTGTGTGGAAACTTTGTGCACTATGTGTTCTCAAATTTCTTTCTTGGTATCAAAGCCTGTATGGGATTAACTCCCTCAAGGGAGGGCCCAAAAGCATGGAAGAATGATGAAGAAATAATCGTTACTCTTTACATCGGTTAGCCAACAATAGGTTAGTGAGTGAGAATAAATAGTTTCATGAGTGAAAGATCAATGTGAGTCTTTGATGAGATAAGAGTCGCTCGCTGCTTTCCGTAGTTGCTTTCTTGTCGAATAGATCAAGCCTACATGGAGCATCTATTAATTTTTTGTCATAGAAATGTAAGAATGTTGTCCTCAAGAGCGATTTCCTTGAGAGAAAGTGCGTAAACAACACCACATAGGAGAATCATAAAAATGCAATTTCCATGGCAGTTCCTGTTGTCGATGCTGACAAGGGGAGGAAGAGGAAACACTTGAAGGTTTCCAAGAATAGTGAATAAGTACTAAGCCAAAGATTACTCATATTGGAGTTGAGTGCAACCATAAGAAGTAGATGATGAATGCTCAATCCTATATTCAAATATCTATTATAGGAGGGGCTATTGATTTAGTGAAAGAGTTACAGAAAGTCCTCCACTCACTTCAATTTTAGAATATTAAAGAAAAAACATAGACAAAATTGATCCAAGGAACTCACTATCAATTAGGCTCCCACCTCACCAATCCTCTGCATAGTGCAATTCGAAATACGTTGTATAAACTAGTGGAGATGGACAGATTGTAGTTGTCTCAAAATGGCTATGTTGTCTAAGTCCCACTATAGTGGGATAGCAATAGATACGATACATCTTTGTGGTTGTCTAAAGCATATCTATTTCATAGTAATATTGCAACAAATCCATTTAGAGATGTGTATTTTACTATATTGGTGATTTATGGGTTCTCCATTCCGATATGGCAGATGGATAAGTTGTGGTTTACCCTAATGGCTTTGATGGGTCAATTGGTTCACCGAGAATTTTTTGTTTCCAATCCCATACATATTATTCTTATGTGGTTTTTCATGCCTTTTTGTCCATGGTGCCTATACCAACCATAGATAATGGTGGCTCTTATAGACATAAATATTGAGAATTATACTATGTTAAGAGGGTTTGCTTTTTTTACGTTTGGAGCTTGGAGTTGCTAAGTTTGTTTCTACGTTATATTTTTTTATCGATTATATGAAAGACCAATTAATGAAGAAAGGAATAAAATTAAACTAGTGGTTCTCGACGTTCTTCGGTGCAAAGATAACATATCGCTAATTTAATTATGTAAGTATGTTGTATACTGATGGGTCTTGTTGTGCTCTGGGCTTCAAGGGCATCGGTTACGAGTTATTTTTATGAGATCCGTGTGTGTGATTCATGTCAAGTTGTTTTGATAAATTTTTGAACACATTTAGTATCCATACCACACTCTTAGAAACTGACAGATAGTTGAAAGCGAAATATTCGACAAATGGTGGTTGGTCCATAGGATGGTTCACTACTTGATCAATTTTATCGCAGAAGACCCGACGATTCGAGATGTCAATATTGTTGATCTTGCAAATTTTTTCAATGATGGTCAGAGGCAGTTATGTTTTAAATGGAGATCAGGTGATAAGTCAAAGATGTGGTGGTGAAGAAGGAGCAGTGTTTGCAAGTTTCCAGAGTGGATGTGAGTGTTGATGAAGACCAGTTACACAAATATCAGTTATGAGGTTGTAGTATGTGTTCTTTATATTGTAATTTGAGATTTATGTAATAATGTAAGCGGAAAGGGAGGGAATTGGAAATAACGCTTACATTCATAAACTGGTAGATTTGGTTTGTTGGTTGGTTGGGTTGTTGAGATATTTTCTCAACAAGAAATCTTCTAGCTTGGTAACTGTTGGATCTCATGGGAACTATTTATGTGGTTTGTAATTTGGTTTTGAAGTGAAATATACAAATATATTTTGTGTGGATCCTTTGTGCACTATGTGTTCTCCTCAAATTTATTTCTATTTTATTTTATTTTCTCTTATTATTATTATTTTTTTAATGAAATGTATAATTTGTTTTATTAAAAAGTAAATATCAATATATATATTTATTTTCTCATTCTTTAGGTTATGTTTAGATTGAGGCCAATTCATATATTTTATGGAATAACAATCCATCAAAATTAATGTTACGAGATACTTTATTGACCTTGTATTTTCCTTGGAACAATGTAATCAACACAATTGGCTCCTAGCCTTAACCTTTCTCCATAAAATTTGAACCTAGAGCATAATAATACTAAACCATAACAAACCAACTAATCTACATTTCATTGATAATTATTTAAAATAAATATGATCCTCTAAATTTCTCAGATTATATGAAATATAAAAATACTATTTTAAATATATTAAATTATAAATATTATAGATATAATAATATTTTCCTAATTTTTTTTGGCTCTAAAGCTTTGCGGCTCTGATCTGATCATAGAAACATTACCCCATGGATTCCTGGGGGGCTACTCCATCTGCTCCCTCCTCCCACTCCCCTGACTATTCCCCTTTTCATTCAAATGAAGCAACAAATTTTCATGCTCTAGTCTCCACTTTTCCGAAGCACCAGCATCCCTCTGGGCCATAGTCAAACTTTGTGAAGTGAAATGATGAGATCAAGGACATTTATTTGCTGCTTGGTGCTCGAAGATACTCGCTTATTCTGAAATGGCTTTAATTGTGAAGTTCACTGGAATGTGGCCTTCACCGAAGAGAACAAAATCTTTGATCAACAAACAATGGCAGCAAATGATGAAAGGTAACATAGCGATCTATGCAGTTGGAAATGGTTTTTTTTGTTTCCCATTTGAATTTAGAGAGGAAAAATATGTTGTTTTTCACAATGGGCCTTACTTTCTTAGATCATGTGGCATATACTTGAACCAGTGGACACTGGATTTTAACCCTAATAAAGACATCCCAAATACAATTCCAGTTTGGGTGAAACTCCTGTGCTTTCCCTTGTCTTTCTAGAGTGATGATTTCCTTAGGGATATTTGGAACGACATGGGAAAATATATTGACAAATCTGAGCCAAAGGGAGCACAATTTTCATGCGCCAAGATCAACGTGGAGGTGTATCTGGAAAAATGGTTACCAACAAAAGTAAATCTAGCCCTAGGAGAGTGGAATCATTGTTATATCTTAGACTTGGAACAAATTCCATTCAAGTGCAAAATATATTACGAATATGGGAACTTTTCCCATGACTTCCCTAAATACTTCCTTTGGACAGGAACTTTCGGGAGTGCCATAGGAGAAATCACAGACTCAAAGACCTCCAAAGGGAAAAACATTGCTAAAAAACCCCAAGATGCTCTGAGGAATAATGAAGCTACAACATTGAGAAATCAATTCAATGCCCTAATAAATCATGAGGAAGAAAGGGAGAACGGATCTAGATTAACAACGAATGATGCAACTCTAGACATTGAAGAATAATTTGAAGATATAAAAGAAGCTGAAATAAATGAGACCATCTCCGAATGCGGATGTTAACTAGGATGGATGGGATGTCCGTCCCATGGAGACTCCCGAGGGTGTCCACGTGGGGTGGCCATATGGCCACCCACAGAAACATTAATTCCTCATTTATTCTGGCCAGCCTGCTCTCCATTTACGACTTCACCATGCTCCTTCGCCATTTTGTTCATCATGTTTGGTCTTCAATGGAGTTCACTCACTGTCACTCGATTCACTTTCACTCTGCTTGCAGCTCTCCTGCTCTGCAGAGAAGCTCCTGTCCTCCCGCCTGTGCCAAGCGAAGCACTCGAACGCACACTGGGTGACATTGTATGTTTCTCTACTGCCTCGAGACTCTATCGAATTATCATTTTTCTCAGAGTGAATTTTGCTGCACGAAATCTCAGCCCTGTGTTCAGTCTGTTGCACCTCTCTTTTCGGCTCTGCGTTTCTCCCGTCCTTCTCTCGGTCGGCATTTTCAACCACCCTCTGTATCCATGCCTCGGCTCCATCATAGAATGAGGTGTCGCCGCAGTAGTAACAAGGGTTGAGCCACCCGCTCCTGGCCTTCTACCAGCACTAACTCCTCCTCTAAGGACGTCTCTTGGGGCCACTACCCAAAAAACAGAAGCCAAAGAGGCAGGGTCCGCCAGGCAAGGCATGCACATTTCACTCAAGGCTCTCTGCCTCCCCATGTCGTGTCTCCTTCGCACCCAGTTACCCATTCTGTCGTCTCCGTTGTCTCCCTTCCATCTGCTCACTTACCCCTATGCCAATCCTCTCAAAGAGTGGAATTTCGCTTTGAGTGCTCCTCGGACAGGCCTATAATCACTGTCTATGTCACCGTCACCCTCAGGGAGGAAGCTGCTAGCCTCAACACCACCTATGACCCCGGTTTTCATTCCCCTCCGGACAAAGACGCAGCAAAGGACTCAAGGGCACCGCTGGAGATAGCTCGAGCTAATAAGAACAAGGAACAGATGCAGGGGGTCGCCGACAAAGCTACCTATGCAACCACTGAAGGCGATGACTGCAGCAGCGATGAGTACATATGTCGCATCGTGGAGGAACCTCCATCTCCTACTCATGAAAATTGAACACAACAACCTTTGGCGGACCTCGGTACTGAAGCCCAGGTTTCTTGGGTTGATTTTTGTTTCTCTGTTAAACTCTCTTCTGATGAAAGAGCTGAATGCAATTTTTAAATGTCTATTTTTGTCAAACTATCTGAACACAATGCTGGTTTCCCCTACGCGGGCGGCAAGACAAGTTCCTAAGGGACTAGTTTCCCCTTGGAGGGCAGTCCAGAAATTCGCATATCGTGACTATCAAGCCCAGCTTTCAAGCTCACACAGCTGAAACTATGGCAGTTTTGTACTATTATGTTACATAAATAGAATTAGACTTATTCAGAAAAAAAAGAAATAAATGAGACCATCCCATCTCAGGCCTCAGATCCCCCACAAACGAAAACGATGAAAGATAAAAAAGAGCCTTCCCATAAAAAAAACCCCCCAGTAATCACTCAGAGTGTCGGCCTTGTCAAAGAGATTGTTGGGGTATTTACCGGGCACATGGCTCGAAACCTAGTATGGGTTGATGAAATTACTAGTCATGAATCATAGAGCACTAGAAAGAAAATTGGTTGGCCATTGAAAAAGACGATCACAGAAAAAGAAGTTGAGAAAAAAAAACGTGGGAGTCAATTAGTTATACTTGAGGCTTTCAAGGGCAAAGGGAACAACCGATGTGATGGGAATTAAGGAGGGGGGGATTCTGAAAACCTCGTTTCTAAATGGAAGTACTATCTGGGACTGCAAGGGGTTTGGGGAGCCCTCTTAAAACCCTACATGTAAAATAAAACTGGAATTAGCATGGATTATCTTCCTTTAGGAAACTAAGTTGTAAGAATATGAGATTTTAAAAGCAACAGAAGCCTTTTGGCCAGGAAATCCTAGATTGGACCAACAATCAAGGGGAGCATCGGAAGGCCTTTGTACATTATGATCTACAAAATATTTCACAATGGTAGAAACTAAAAATTCACAACTTTGGATTATGGTTGTGCTGTAATCCAAGATTACAAGGGAGCAAATCCCCATAGTCAACATCTACACTCTAGTCTAATATGGGGAAAAGGCGAAGTTTTGGGATTTTCTGAGTGAAATCATAAATCAAGGACTTCACACAAATTGCATTGTTGGAAGCGATTTCAATACATTCCTAAGAGCAGAAGGAAAAAGAGGGAGAAATATTGTGAGGGACCCTTTTAGAGATAGAATGGAGGATGTAATAGAGGAGTGAGGTTTGGTGGATATAATCCCAAAGGTTGGAAGACACACCTAGTCGAATCATTGAGCAAGGGATAATTATATTGCAGCACGATTGGATAGTTTCCTAATTCATAGTTGTTGGATTTTTAAAGGGTTCAATTCCATCTTTGCCATTAAATCCCATGGTGAATTGGATCATTGTCCTATCATGCTCAATGTTGATAAAATGGAGAATCTGGGCCCCCTTCCTTTCAGGTATAATTCAATATGGCTCTAAGAGGAAGGGGTCATTGAATTGATATAGTAGGCTTGGCTCTCCCTAGTGATAGGCTCCCCCGCCATTGTATGGGAATTTAAACTTTGAAATGTTGAAGAAACCCTTCGTTCTTGGCTAAAATCATCTTGCTGCCCCCTAAATCAGAAGCACATTGATCTTGTTAAGCAACTTGAGGATCATCATCAAATGCTCGAATCAATCCCTATCGAGGAGTCGTACTTGCAAAAGGAAAAGGACTTGACTCAATGCATATACAGTGAAACCAAGCAGGAGGAAAAATATGGTGATTAAAATCAAGAAGCCTATGGATGAAGGTTGGGGATAAGAACATGTCTTTTTTCCTCAAGAAGGAAAAATCTAGAGAGTGTAGAAACAGAGTGCAATAAATTACCCCAGATGGATGGAAACAAATATCTTCCTTTGAATAAATAAAATAGGAGGAATTTCACCATTTTCAAGCCTTGTACCAAGTAGAGCATATATCCATGTGAAATTCTTCAGATTTTCTCAACCCCCTTCCCTTTGTGATATCATCTTCCACGAATGAGGAGCTCATTATAAGAATCGACGAGGAAGAAGTTTAGAAAGCCATCTGGTCTCTTGATCCAAACAAGGCCATGACCCCTGACGAATTTTCAATTAGATTTTATTGATCATTATGGCTGATGATAAAAACAGATCTACTCTGGATGCTAAACAATTCTCAAATCAAGAAAAAGTTTGGAGGTGACAATAACTCCTCTTTCCTTTCTCTCATTCCAAAGGAGGTGAATCCATCCAATTTTTCTCGCTTTCATCCTATTTTCTTGCATAATGCATCTTAAAATCCTGACAAAAATTATATCAAATCGATTAAAAAAATGCTCCCCTCCTTCATCTAAAAAAAGAGGTTTTATGCAATAAAGAAACATTTTGGATAACATAATTATGGTCCAAGAAGCGATCCATTCTAGTAAGGAACCAACAGAAAAATGAATGGTTATTAAGCTAGAAATGGCCAATGTGTTTGACAGGGCAAACCACTCCTTCCTCTTCCTTACCCTTAGAAATTTGGGTTTCAGTCAGGAATTCATACAATGGATCAAATCCTGCATAGGATCCCCATGGATAGTGCTTCTAATAAATGGTAGGCTTGCCCCCTTTTTCTCAGCCTCGAGAGGTCTGAGGCAAGGGTGACCTCTGTCCTGTCTATTGTAAATTATCATGGTTGAAAGCCTCAACATAAATCTGGAAGTGGCTAGAGCTGAAAAGAATCTCCTTGGCTTGAGTAAAGCCGGAATTGTAAAATAAGTAAACCACTCACAGTTTGTAGATAACACCCTCCTGATGGGAGGAGCCTCCAACATAATAGAAACTCGGTTTAAGTGGATGTTGGACCCTTATTTGTACCTATATGGTGGGGTAGTCAATAAGCACAACATCCAAATTCATGGATGGAATTGCAATGACTCCACTCTGTAAGAAATCTCAAGGATCCTAGATTTTCCGGTGGAAAAATATTGAAAATCATGCACCTATCTTGGCATCCCTATTTCTTTCGGGTCCACATCCAGAGAGGATTGGGAGGAAGTGGTAGAACATATGAATACCAAAAGAATCAATTCATGGCGAGCTCAATGGTTAAATGTGGTAGGAAAAATGGTGCTTATAAATTCAGTTCTCTCGTCTCTTTCGATCTACATTGGTTTTGGACTATTAGCCCCTAAAGGAATTCTCCATCGCATTGGAAGTACGATTCAAAAGTTTCTATGGCAAGGCAGGAAGAAGAATGAGCACCGTTTCCGAACTACAGTAAGACTCCAAAAAAGGTTAGGAGGAATAACTATCAAGGATCTCTAATTAATGAATTTGGTATTTTGCACAAAACTAGTTTGGAGGCTTCTATCTAACTCTAAGGAATGGTGGAAGAAAGTGTTCTTAAGGAAGTAATTTCACAAGAATAAAATCCTTAGACTGGAAGAGGATTACCGGGAAGCTCAGGGATCCAACATATGGGCATTGCATCGAATTGCAGATCCAATAGTAGTGGACCACCTTGCATAGCAATCTAGAAAATGAAGGCACATTCATCTATGGAAGGACATCATCCCATCCTCCTCCATAGCCTTAGGAGGAAATGGAATCCTCGAGCTGGCTCAATGGATGTAGCGGCATAACTTAAACATGTTGGAATATATATTATATTGGGATAAGGATGGTATTTGGATGGGATGACGTTTCCCTCATCTTCCGACACATCTCTCTACTTAGTGGGACACCCTAATCAATTCCTTCAGGGGATTTTCCCCAATTACAACTGATAGATCTAATCTTTGAATTTGGAGCTAGGGAAAAAAGGCTAGTAATTACACAGTAAAGGAAGGCTATGATTACTTAATATCCCGACTTCAACACCCTCCTCGCTCAAGAAACTGGGGGAAAATTTGGCACAAGGATGGTCTCCCTAAAGTCAACATCTTTTGTTGGTAATCATTGCATGGAAATATTTTAATGACGGAAAATATGAGGAAAAGGAAGATACAAGGCCCATCAGGATGTGTAATATGCGACGCAACGAAGGAAGAAATTCACCACATATTTTTTCATTGCCCATTCTCTAAAGAAGTTTGGAAACTAGTAGTGATTCAAATCAAATGCATCCAATCTATTCCATCATCATGTGCATAAATGTTTGAATCTTGGAAGCAACAATATCTAGTGCCCTAAAAGGTTAACTTGATCCATGTTAGATGTTGGGTAGTAATTCAAAAATACATTTTTTGGTCTATATGGCTCTCTCATAACCATGCAATCTTTAAGTATATTAAACTGGATTCAGTCCATGAAACTCAACTTTCGGTTGAATTTGTTTCTGCTAATGGAATTGATCCAAAGGAGGCCGAGAACCTTTCGAAATAAGAGGCAGACTAGCTTCATCTAAATGAAGTACCTCATGATGCTGGAAACTTCAATCGTTGTTCCACTCCTCCTTCGTTTTTAATTAGAACCATTAAAGGTCAATTTACAGAATGATGACTCTCTTTAGATCAATATCAATTATTTTTTGATGGAGCATCAAAAGGAAACCCATGGGAGGTTGGAGTGGTAGGGGCCATTTATAACCCCGAAGGAGAAATAGCGTTGAAATTTGCAAGGGGACTAGGAAGGACAAAAAATAATCAAGTTGAAGCTTTAGCATTGTGGTAGGGCTAAGGATCGCTATGGACAAAGGGATTCATCAGAACATTGTTTTTGGGGGCTCCATGATAACGATTCAAAAATTCCATAATTCTAAATGTTTCCCAGGGAATATAGAATGTCCATTATTTGTAAGGTTGTGATTTTTGATAAAGAAATATGATGTTGTCACTTTCTGTCATTTTAAAAGATAAAATAATTCACTAGTCGATGAGCAAGATAATAAGGGAGTGGGGCTTGGGGACAGGGCACTTGTCCGGGATGATAATGAAACCTTGTTAATTCCTATCCTGTGATAATTATGTTGTCTATAATATACAATCTAATGATAATTAAAGGATGAATTAGATGGACTGGTAAGATCTTCATCACAATAATGAAAACTCCAAATCTTGATTCGTCGACGGGATAGAAGAACAAGGCCTCATTGGAAACTCTGCGAAGGGAGAAGCCATCCAGGTGGGAGGGCATGAGAATCAACGTCATGCTATGTGACAATTATAAGTTAATTATAATAACCATTAAATTAAGGCGGAGGTATTTGCGAGACATAGAGTTTGCTCCTTCAATAGGATCTAGTACAATTGTAACGAGAAATGTGATAAAGGACTTTGAGCATGAATATAGAGGATTGTTGGAGTAGAGGTTAGTTGAAAGCATTTAATGTGAAGTGATGGAGGTGATCAGGTGGGAGGATATCCTCTGGTATTATATAGCATGGGTTTCGACTCCGAACTATGCATTTATGTTTATGTTTTAGCTTCTAGCACCATGGACGATTCTGGTCAAGTTAGCAGTGTTAACTGTGGCCAATATCATCTGTTATTGATGGTGGAGGAAATTATGACCACGGTGTCCAAGCTTGGAGAGAAAATTACCACAGAGATACGATCGCATTTTTTCCTGCTCACATAGTAGCTAGCCGACTTGAGGAAAGAGTTTGAGTGCTCCCAGCTTGCAATGGAAACTCTGGCAAGGAAAGTGGACAATTTACACCTCAAGGTTGATAGTATTGAGGTCACATTGGAGAATGTGACTGTGGGTGTATTGAAGAATTTGTTTGGACTCCTGGATCCCACTGCAGCAAGTGTATCTGATGGAAGTCCCCCCTAGAATTTCTCAGGCTCACCTAGTGGAAGACCCTTTGTTGCAACAGTTGGACACGACGGTGATGGAACATGCACCTGGAAACCATGACAGACTAGAAGCGAGAAACCAGTTAGAATAATTTTTTTTGAATGACATGTATTTTTTCTAAGTTTTGTGGTGTTTTCTGGCGAATATATAGAATAAATGTTGTAAGGTATTTTGTATATAAAAGGCTAGGTGGTTATAAAGTTTAAAAGGATATATTATGGTCTTTCGCTGAAGTAAAATTGTGTATAATTGTAAGGATGCTTGCCCATATTCACGTTGAATTAATATAAATTATCCATTTCTTTAAAAAAAAAAAAATCGTAACCATTTAAAAAAAAAAAGAGATCTAAATAAATGTTATAATTTTTATAATTAAATTTATTTAAATATGAATTAAATTTCACTTTCATTTTATTTATTTTTTAAGTTAATTGGGTCTATCTCTTATGGTAAGGAAGAATGATGAGGAGGAATGATTTTTATCCTCTCTCAGGGATCTGAAATAGATCTGATCTAATACTGAAGTAGAACTGAATATTTTCCAACGATGAATTTATTGTTAACTAGATCGCTTACTATGGAAGACTGAAGGAAAACAAATGATTTTATGACTTAAACCAGGACTTAAGAAGCATATTAAACATGAATTTGCAGTAAATAACAGAGATAGAAGACAACAAACATTTATTACGGAGTTCGTCCCTGGTGGACTACGTCTTTGGGTCTGCTTTCAAGATGGGTGTATGTTTTATTAAGGATTGATCCAAGGAAGTATTTACACAGAAAAAACAACAGATTGAATGTGCTCATAGGCACTTCTGGTCACTGCCAACATAAATCTCTCTTTCATATCTTTCCAACGCTTGTCTCGGTTCCCAATTCCGCCTTCGAAAGACCAAGTTACACTAAAAACAAAATTTGCCTCCACCTATAAGAATATGAACAAGTCTTCAAAATCACTCCCCCATCATGTTGAATTGGCTAAGGTTAAATAGTGCAATTTCAGTTTGAACATGGAAAAAATTGGCATGTGGTTGAATGCAAATTAAATGAGATTAGGTGGAAAATCTCTCAATCTAATAGAAGTGACCCACCTAGTAGATTAGGTACATGGTGGATAACATTGCAACTTAGCACAATTAAAAAAAACCCAAATATAAACTTTATATTAAATTCAAACCCTGATGGTCTGCTAACAACGACGAACAATTGACTGCATGTGATAGGTGTTTCAACGGTTTGATGACTGAATGCCACCTGGTGGTTAGTCTCCGTGGCTTCGACAAACAGTTATGATGTAGTCGATCTCCATGTGACAACACAACCGACAACTAACATATGCGGTCAACTCCCTGACAGTTAAAACCAAATTTTTATCACTCTGCTACATTCACTCCACTGCGTTCACTTGTTGATTGCCATCTTCGATGCGGTTTAGATTGCGGTTAAGTCTCATTGTTATATTATATGGTTTCAAATGTTTTACAATATAGTCTGAAACCTTTCAAATAGGTTTTAACATTGCATAAAGTTTACACCATAGTTTTGCACTAGGTCTTTAGTCTTAGGTTAGTGCTTAGGTTTAGGACCTTATGACCATTACATAATGTTTCCACATGGATTTAGCACCACTTCCACCTTAGCTTAAGAACTATAGGTTTTATCACTTAGGCTTAATACACCTTTCACCATATACATTAACTAGTTAACCATGACATAACCATGAAGTAACTGAACTTGCATCGGATAAACTGGAGATGAATTGGACCTCACTGTCGATCTAATCTGAAGCAAGATCCTCCTGGATCAATCCTCTCCACTTGAAAGCTTTTGGACCAACAAAATTTTGATTTAAGCAGATATCAGGTGAGGGTACAACTCCATCACTTTTCTGATCTCCATCCACCTTGGCGCCTTGCCTTGCTCGGATTCGTGCCCTTGTGTCCCACTAAAAAATATTCAACATCTCCACGCCTTGAAGTGCGAATGTTCTTGTCCAAGATGGTATCTTCCTGCAACTCATTCATATACTCAGGTGCCAAATCATCAACGATAGGAATATGTGTATCTTCCTCTGGATCAATGATCACCAGAGGTTGATGCAAATTCATATTTTATACATTTACAACTGAATAAATACGCATGTAAGGAGGTAAATCTAACCAGAATGAATTATTTCCAATCTTTTCCACAATCTTGAAAGAACCATACATGATGGGTTTCAGTTTATTACCTTCACCTTTCAACCTGTATTTACTGATATACAAGCATACTTTATCACCGACTTGAAAATATGATTGAATTGATGCTTGTCATGGAGCATTTTGTACTTTGCCTGACTCTTCTCTAAATGATCCTACACTGCTTCATGTATCTGTTGAATGAACTGAACTGCTTTGTTTGAATCGTTGTGTCCATCCACTTTATCTTCTTCACCGAACACGAAGTCCATCAGTGACTTTGGTAGATACCCAAAACATGTTTCAAATGGCGATCGATTAGTTGAAGAATGTAAGGCTCGATTTTAAGCATGCTACACATAAGGTAAAGATTCATCCCACAACTTAGGATGTTTGCTGCAGTAACCTCAGAGAATATGTATCACTATCTGTTCACCACTTCTGTCTGTTTGTTGGTTTGTGGATGAAAAGTTGTTCTCTTATTCATCTTTGTGTCCATGAGTCCCCACAAAGTGGACGAAAACACTCCTACAAAGTGAGTCTCTCGATCAGAAATAATGGAATTAGGTAACCCAAAATGAACCCATACCTATTGAAAGAACATTTGTGCAGTCTGTTCAACAAATACTTGTTTTTTGCATGGAAAAAGAATGCACATCTTGCTAAAACAATCAACCACAACATGCATGTAATCATGCCCTCTCCTAGACATAGAAAGTCCTGCAACAAAGTCCATGGAAATTTTGTCTCACGGTCACAAAGGAACTGGAAGTGGCATATACAAACCAATATTTCGATTGCTTGGCTTTCTTGTCGAACACATAACACATAATTTAATGTACTTCACAATTGGTTCATACATGTGAGGTCAGTAACAATACCTTTGAATTTGCACCATATTCTTGCTTACGCCAAAATGTCCTAAAATGCGAGAAGAATGTGCTTTCCGAATAACATGCGCCCTTTCTGTCTGTGGTATGCACAAATTACCCAGACGATATAAAAACCTGTCATGAACATAAAAATTGAATTCTTCCACCTGAGTACCATGAGTTAGTGATTTAGAAATATATTTGAAATCAACATCAGTACTATATTGTTCTAAACAACTTTTAAGTTTTAAAGAACTATTCTGCAGCACTACTGAAGCATTCAAAGATGGTCTAGATAGCATATTAGCTAATTTTTTTGTTACACCTTCTTGAAATTAATTGCAAAGTGAAATTGTTGAATAAATCCCATCCATTTGTAATGGATAGATTGTTTCAACTTAGTATGTGACTAAAGGTATTGAAGTCGCTGATGATCTGTGTGAATCACTGTTTCCTTACTCATTAATTAGTGTTTCCATTTCTTAACACTTTCAACCAAAGAAAACAGTTCTTTATCATATGTTAGATAATTTATAATTGCCTTAGAAAAAGTTTATGAATGAAAACAAATAGGTTTCCTTTTTTGAAGTAAAATTGCACCCATTGCATAACCACTAGCATCTGTTTCAATTTTGAATGGTTGTTGCAGATATGGTAAAGCTAAGATTGGTGTTGTGACAATTTTCTGCTTAAGTGAATCAAAAGATTTTTGTTGTTTCCATCCCCACTGAAAGGAAATTTTAGAACATGTTAAAGCATGTAACGGTGATGCAATCAAAGAAAACTGAGCAATGAATTTTCTCCAACATTGAACTGCACATTGAAAACTCCCAACTTCAGTCACATTCTCTGGTCTTGGCCACTTAACAATCACATCGAATTTAGCTAGATCTATCTTCAAATGACCACCTCCAACTATGTAACCAAGATAAATCAATGAAGTTTTCCCAAACTTGCATTTGGAGAGTTTAAGGTACAAATTTTCCCTTTGCAATACTTCGAAGACCTGTTTAACATGCCTAACATGTTCTTCCACACTAGAACTAAAAATTAGGATATCATCTAAGTATATTATGACAAACTTATCAATGTATGGATGGAATACATCATTCATAACCCGCATGAAAGTTGTTGGAGCGTCACACAAACCAAAAGGCATCACTAACCATTCAAATAGTCCCTGCCTAGTTTTAAATGCAGTTTTCCAGATGTCATTTTCTGCAATGCGAATTTGATGATACCCACTACGCAAATCCAACTTAGTGAAATAGACAAAAAATTTCAACTGGTCAAGTAAATCATCTATCCTGGGAATAGGATACCTATTCTTGTTTGTGATTTTGTTTAAGGCCCTAAAGTCGACACACATTGTCCATGTCCCGTATTTCTTAGGAACCAAAATGATGGGTGAACCACATGGAGATGAACTGGGTCGAATGAAACCTTTTTCAACCAACTCTTGGATTTGTTTCTTTATTTCTTTGTTCTCTATAACTGACATGTGATACATTCTGACATTAGGAAGAGGGGCATCGGACATCAATTGTATCTCATGTTGTATTTCCCGTTTAGGAGGCAGATGTTTTGGTTCTTTAAATATACTTTGAAAATAATCTACCAATTTAACCAAAATATCTTTCAACTGAGATTCACAACCTGAAAAAGCATCATGTTGATCCTTATGTTGTTCTTTTACAACCATGAGTACATATATCTTACTTGAACTTATTAGTCTCTTCATCTGATTAGCAGTAAATAAATCCAAGTGTGTTTTGATTTTATGTGCCCTGACAATGTATTAAATCCCATATTTCTTAAGATGATATTTATGCTCTTTCCTGTTATCACTCTAGTAAATTTTCTATCAGAAATATTTAAAACTTTGTAACTTACTAGAGGTAACCAAGAACCTCTTTTAGAATTCAGGATCTAGCCTTCCTGAGTTCCGGAGAGGGATCTCTCCTTAAGATTTAGCTTTGTTTTGTAATGGATTTTAGGCTAGCTATGAGTGGAAAATTTGGTTTGGTTTTTTGAATGTTGGTAGGAATAAAGGACTACAAGGGAAACCATAGAAAGATCTACCGAACCATTGCACAATGGAGTCAAATTTATAGCAAACAAGACTAGAAAACTAAGGTCAAAAGAACAAATATACTAAGGGCAAGATAGATGATCTTCAGAGGGTTTAAAAAAGGCTATTTTGATGAAGTGGTATGATCTGGACTAAGGACAATTAAGAATCCTTAGATCACAGAAAAGGAAGAGGGAAATTGAGGTCAAACGAGACTAAAGAGCAATTAAGAATTTTGAAGTCTGGAAATTAGCAGAAAACATAAACATGAAAAATAGTAAAAACAAAGAGCTTTTTACATTGATTCTGTAATACCATTCCTATTTATTAATTTAATATGGAAAATAACACAAGATGTATGAATGAAACTTAAAGAAATAAACAATGAAAACTGGAAGATACAATACTTATCTGATCAGCACGAGGATCATTAGTTATGATGTCTATTTGCTTTAGTTTCCAGCCTGCTGCTTCAACTTAATTCACATAAAATCCCAATGTTTTCAACAAACAAGTCTATAGTAGTCTTGATGATTTTATTCCACACCAAAATACTTCAAAGAGTGAAGTATTTATACAAATTCTAAACTAGAATATCTTGAAAAAATATCAAGATTGGTTCACAAATATCTCTAACTGTTTTACATAAATAGAACTTAAGTAAAGGACACTCAAGACTAATGCATCTATTTGGCACTATTTTTTATGGATAGGTGATGAAAAAGAGGAGAATTTGAATTTGATCCAACTCTTAGTTGATGACGAGGCATCCAAGTCACTAACTGCTTCCTTTCTTTGTGTATTCTGCTCCAACAATTTTGCAAACTTGGGGTCCAATGATACCTTTTTATTTCTCAATCCGAAATAGATATGTAAAAATTTAAAGGCTTTATTATGGATATATATGTTGGTGAAATAAACCTCTTTCAGTTTCCTAAAATTCCTCTCCAGCTGTGCGCAATAGGCTCTGCAAAAAGATGTGTAAAAAAGAGTTTTACACAGTCTGAAAAATAGGTTGTAAATATGTGCATGTATCTCTCATTGTGAAATTACTGTGCAAAAAGTGAGATAGGTTTTTGTAGATGGGTCTCTTAGGAACAAAAACCTCCTTCATGTTTTTAAGATGTTTTTCTTATTGGCCACCATCTTCTCTGCAAAATGATGACTTAACAGGAATTTTCTGCAAAAAGTGCTCTCCAATATTGTTTAATATTTCCCAATCTATAATGGCTGTTAGAAAAGTGGGAGATGTTTTTGTAGATGGCCCTCTTAAGAACATAAACCTCCTTCATTTTTTCAAAATTAATCTTGGATTGGTCACAATATTTTCTGCAAAACAATGATTTAAACATGAAATTTGTGCAAAAAATGTCCTTTCTTGCTCTCTTTTTCATCTTTTCACCTTTCTGTTATTTTAATTGTTTTACTTTCACTTTAGATAAAATTCATTGTTGGTGAAATTATTTTCATCTCTTTTTACCATTTTACTGCCTCTGTATTTACTTTTATTGTTTACCTTTGACTGCTCTTGTAACTTTGTTTTAACTTTCACTTTGACTTTTACCTGATACACTTTAACCACTGATACTCTTTAACTGTTATGTTTTCAATGTCATTGTGAATTCTGATTTCACTTTTACCATTCACTATGAAAACTTCATCATTCTGATCTCTCTCTGACTTGATTTTGTTCTTTCTTTGTATGAAAACTGTTTTTTGAATGAAGATATTGAGTTAAAATCTGAGAATTTGGAGCAAACAATTTTGTCAGCTAGTATTGAAACTGTTGGCCCAAATCCATATTCTGATAATAACCTGCAAAAATCAAACAATTTGTTAATGAAATCCACGTCTACAAGGAGGTGATTGAAGGCTTTTTTGAAAGACTTGTGGAATGAGATCAGTCTGTGGAGGTTTAACTCTGTTTTTTAGGCATTTTGGGTAGTTACTGCAAGATTAGAGTGTTTTCAAGAGTTATTCACTTTAACAGAGATGAAACTGAGCAATTTAGGCTAAGGATGGCTTCTTTTGGGCTTTTTTTCTCAATTAGGTTTTCTGAATGGGTTTGATTGAAAATAGGGAATATCAAGGTAATTAAGAGGTTTTAGTTGTTCAGATCCTTGAATTTAATCTTTAAACTGTGAAAATTGAGGAAATTGGCTTTAAAAAGGTTCACAGTCGAAAACAGGGCTTTCTGGGAAAATTGGTTAGGGAGGCTCAGCAATGGTGTCTGTGAGTAGTTTCTGAAGGTCGAAGGTGCAAATGATATGAAAAATGATAAAGAACTAAGGTTAAAACCTTAGTTTTTATGGATCATATGAGTATTAATTGCAGGTCATGTCGACATGGCAAGAGCGGTTTTTATTTGAAAGGAAAACCAATAATGGTTTTCGCATTGCTTTTGAGTAGTAAGTGGTTTTGAGCTTGAGCAATGCGATCCAATATAATTCAGACACGTAGCGGGTGGCAGTTTCTCAAAACAACTTTTTTTGCAAAATTTTTTGGGAACTTTGGTCGATCACTTTAAAAATGTGAGATGAGCTACGCACCGTCGGATGTGGCAGAGTGAAGCGAATTGTCGGGATTTGATTGAAAGCTGCAGGGTAAATGCAGTGGGGCCGGGTACTATGCTCTATGTCGTTGATTTGGTAAGAAGAGATCGACGGTTTAAAATTAATCTGATAGGAAATGGTGGGGGCAGGGAAGGATTTATCAAGTTTATTTCGTACCATCGGATGAAAGGGATTAGGACGATCGGAGGGTCAGGACTGAATGCGAGGGGGTAGGACTTGGGTTCAATATCAACCATTGATTTTGATCGGGATGATTGGATGGTTGAGGTTAGACCCGATGGTGAGGAGAGGTTTTAACAAGGTTTAAACCAAGGTTTCCACTGTTTGTACAAAATGTGAAATTTCATACAACGAGAAAGAGGGCTAAGGTCAAACTTTAACCTTGGGTAAAGCTTGTGCGGGAAGGAAGGTGAATGTATTATGCGAAGGTTTTGGTTTAAAAGGCAATGCATAAAGCATCGGTATAGTTTTTTTTTTTTTTTTTTCATTTGATACATCACATTCTGATAACTCTTCCTTTGTGTTTTATTATATAGTTATTTCAAACCAATTAGGCTAAACAACTATAGGGGAAAGGGGAAATATTTTTATGGGTAGTTTTGTGTCAAAGGGGTAACTTCGGGATGTTTTTCAACATGTGTTTAATATCTTTGACACAAAAACATATATTAAATGGGTTTTTAGGATATTAAATAAAAGGGAGCTATATTAATAGGACTAGGATAATTAATAAGGAGTTAATAAAATATGTTAGGTGTTAATATGAAAAGGGAAAAGTGAATAATCAAAACATACAATTATAACCAATAAAAGTGAAGATCAAAGCAAAACTTGCATTTATGATAATTTCATCACTTCTACTTAGGATAAAATGTCATTTTGAGGGTTTTATACTTCATAAGATGTAGGAAGTTATCAAATGGGGATTAGAGCATCATTAAGTAAAAAAAGAGGTTTTTACTTATGATTTTTCCTGGTAAATGAATGCATGAATGGAAAATTATGTGATTTGTGGGATTAATATAGACATTTAACATTTTCAACTAGTCAGCCATAGAGCCTTGGGTTTGATCCCAACAGTAGTAAAGGAAATGCCTTGAGCCTCTCTGACTGATAGTTTAGAATGGTAAATGGCCATGGGGAAGAGAAGTTAGTTATTTGCAGCCCTGGTGAATAATGATGTTTCTAACCTTCTTCTACCTACCCAATTTTAACTGCTAACATTTTTTCTTCTATTTTGATTAGGTGCATTTGAGCTAGCAACCTTTACAACTTTTATTCTTTCTGAAAGCAATAAAACTATCTAATTCTACACTTATTTCATCCATGAATCCAGATTAAACTGTTGGATTCACTTATTCTCTACCTAACTACTGAATTGTCATGATTAAACTGTATGATAGCTCTTTATTCTCTATCTACAACAAGCGAAATTGAAACCTGACAAGTCAAGATTAAACTGTTGAACTCATCATGGATTATGGCATTTATTGACACTCTACCATAATCAAATGCAAAAGGTAAAAGTAGTGGCATTTAGACTTGCACACTTTCATGTTTTATTCATCTTTTTCTTTTGGGGTCTATTATTTTTTCTAAGTCCTTTGATTTTTCTTTTAGGACTTTTTACCCTCTTTTCCATTTTTTGATTTTTTATTTTTTTACAAAATATGAAAAAATAACTTGTGGAAAGCAAAGTTTGTAGATATTTACAAGACTACCATCAGTCAAGTCAAAATTATGAATCCTATTTATAGGTTGCTAACATTTCCTATGAAACACAACATCACGATCATAGAGATAAGGACTTCCTAGCACTATTCCACATATGTCTAATGGAATCACATCTAAATTCACTTCATTAATATAATTAGCTGTGATGGAAAATTTCAAACGACACTGGTTTGTGACATTAATTTGAGTCTTTTCTTTTAGCCAACCTAATGGGTATAGTCTTGGATGATTCTGTGTCTCCAAACCCAATTTCTTAACTAAATCTTCATATATTAAATTTGTCTGTGATCCACTGTCAAACAAAGTATCTATTTTTGTGTGCTTAGAAGTTACCTTATGTGAAATAATTCAACTCTTTCATCCTCATCAAGATGATTTATGTTCGAAGAAGATACATAAGTACTAGAACTTGAACTAGTGTAAGAACTTTACCTGTCAAAACCATTGTGGTTATTTTCCTTTTATCACCTGAATCAGAGCCCAAATCTTGTTGGATTGTTGCATTAGCCTTCTTTTCACCTTTATTTTTCTGGAAATTATTTGGTTTGAGTTCTGGGTGAAGTTTCCAACATATGGCTTCATCATGTCCGATCCTCTGGCAGTGAGAACAAGTAGGTCTTTCACTTTCCTTCTGAGTTGTCGTTGTTTTCTTTCCCTTCGAATTGCTCTTCCTCTTGTTGTCTTTAGAATCCTTGACTTCCAACTGTTGTTTGGATGCTTTCTGTGAAAACCTGAATGGTCTGCCACCTGATTCAATATGTATGGCTTGAACACACACTTCATCAAAGTCATCAGGATTAAACATCAATAACGTATTATGTAAATATGAATGTAAACTGCCAATGTATTTTAATAAAGTTTCATGTGTATCCAATGGAATACCAAGCACCAAATCTTTCTTCCTGAACTCCTGAGTAAACTCCTGAACATTTTTCCCATTACCTTGTGTCAAATGCTGCCAACCAAGAACAACTTGCTGCATGTATCCCAAAGGATATAATTGTTTTTGAGAACTTTTAAAAACTTAGATCATGAAGAGATGACTTCACCTTTCCGCTTTAAATCTACTTGAGTTTTACTTTCCCACGAGATTAAAGCTGTCCCCCCCATTCTAAGTGTAGCTAGCTGAATTTTTGTTCTTTCATCATAAATGTTCTGAATTCTACAATATACTTCTAACTGCTTAATCCAGTTATCTAGTTTCTCAAGATTCATTTTGCCATCATAAATAGGTAGTTCAAATTTTACATCAAGTTTCAAAAGAGATGATTTCTGAGGTTTCTTTTCTATTTCAGAATTTAAACTAGAAGAAGAAGATGATGATGATGATGATGATGATGAAGATGAAGATGATGGAGGAGAATGATGTTCATCAACTTTTCCTTTTCCCTTGTCCTTCTTCAATGCCTTTGAAGAAGAAGCTGCATCTCTCACCTTCTTATCTTCGTAGAGTTCTCCCAACATCCGCTGCATGTTCAAGAACATTTGCTGAATTTGTTCTTTGCCCATGGTCACCTTCACTTCAGGAGTTTCACCTGCATCGGTTCCTCCCATTGTCGATTGATGAGCAACTTTTCGCTTTCCAGCTTCTGAGTCGATCTCCTCGAGCATTCCTTCTCCAAGTCGCAACCTGGACCTGGTTAACATTCACTGGAAAAAATCCTACAACACAACCTGCTCTGATACCAAAATATATGATCTGAAATAGATTTGACCTAATACTGAAGTAGAACTGAATATTTTCCAACAACGAATTGATTGTTAACTCGATCGCTTAGTGTGGAAGACTGAAGGAAAAAAAATGATTTTATGACTTAAACCAGAACTTAAGAAGCATATTAAACATTAATTTGCAGTAAATAACATAGATAGAAGAAAACAAACATTGATTACGAAGTTCGTCCCTGGTGGACTACGTATCTGGGTCTGCTTTCAACGTGGGCGTCATTTTTATTAAGGATTGATCCAAGGAAGTATTTACACAAAAAAAAAAAAGACTGAACATGCTCGTAGGCACCTCTGGTCACTGTCAACAGAAATATCTCTCTTCTAGCTTTCCAACGCCTGTCTCGGTTCCCAATTTTTCTTCCAGACGACCAAGTTACACTGAAAACAAAACTGCCTCTCTCTCAGAGAATCTGAACAAGTCTTCAAAATCACTCCCCCATCATGTTGAATTGGCTAAGGTTAAATAGTGCAAGTTCAGTTCGAACTTGGCTAAAATTGGCATGTGGTTGAATGAAAATTAAATGAGATTAGGTGGAAAAGCTCGGTCTAATAGAAGTGACCCACCTAGTAGATTAGGTACATGATGGATAACATTACAACTTAGCACACTTAACAAAAGCCCAAATATAAATTTTATATGAAATTCAATCCCTGAAGGTCTGCTAACAATGGTGCAGAACTGACTGCATCTGATAGGTGTTTCGTCAGTTTGATGACTGACTGCCACCCAGTGGTTATACTCCGCGGCTTCAGCAAATGGTTCTGATGCAGTCGATCTCCATGTGATAACACAACCGAAGGCTAACATCTGCGGTCAACTCCCTGATGGTTAAAACCAAACTATTATCACTCTGCTACGTTCACTTCGTTGCGTTCACGTGTCGATTACCATCTCTGATGCGATTTAGAATGTGGTTAAGTCCGACTGTTATATTATATGGTTTGAAATGTTTTACAATATAGTCTGAAACCTTTCAAATAGGTTTGTACATTGCATAAGGTTTACACCATAGTCTTGCGCTAGGTCTTTAGTCTTAGGTTAGTTCTTGGGTTTAAGACCTTATGACCATTACATAATGTTTCCACATGGATTTAGCACCACTTCCACCTTAGCTTAAGAGCCATAGGTTTTATCACTTAAGCTTAATACACTTTTCACCATATACATTAACCACTTAACCATGACATAGCCATAAAGTAATTGAACTTGCATCGGACAAACTGGAGATGAAATGGACCTCACTGTCAATATGATCTGAAGCAAGATCCTCTTGGATCACTCAAATTTAAATAAATGTTAGAATTTTTATAATGAAATTTATGTTGATATGAATTAAATTTCAATTTCATTTTATTTAATTTTAAAACTAATTGAGTCTATTTCTTAGGTCTATTTCTTATTGTTAGGAAGAATGCTTATTATCCTTTCTATCCTTAAGTGATATGTGGAAATAATTTTGAATTTCATTATTAAATAACTTTAAATCCTAAATACTATTTTAAATTTTATCTCTAATTTTTTTTAAATAATAACAAAATAAAATTTATAATAAAATTATATAATTAAAATAAAATAAAATTTAAAACTTAAAAAATTTATTATTAAATAGCTTTAAACCCTAAACAATATTTTACCTTTTACTTATAAATTAAAAATAAAATAATATTTTATATGATAGAAAAATATAACTTCTAATAAAAAATATATATATATATATAAAATATAAAATAAAAAATCAAAAATCAAAAATCAAATCCTCCCGCACTCTCGACATACAAAATAGCGCGAACAATATTAATAATTAATAAAAATATCATTTAAGTGGAAAAAATCACAACAAAGGGGAAGAAACCTAAAGTCGGCCTTTGGAAATAAAATTTTTGAAATTAGTGATACTAGAGCATTAAGTTTTAATTTGGAGTAAAAAAATGTCAATAGGAACATAACAGACAAATGTGTTTTAATTCTTCAAGAATATATGGTTTGACAGGAAGTTATCTCCTTCATGGTCTTCAGCATTATCCTTTGATCTCAATTTATTACACGTTTTGCATGGTGGACTGGCATGTAACATGCATTTTTCATTTCTCATTTAATTTCTACATATTCCAATTTCATTTCTCTTTTACTTTCTACATATTCCAAACGTTTTTCAGATGAGACACCCCATGATAAAAATTATGACGTGACTATAAAACAAATTCAAGGATAAATTATTTATATCGTAAACAATTAATTATTACTTTAATAAAAAAATAACTATTTTATCATTATTTATTTAAAAAAAATATATTTTAATGGTAAATAAATAATATTTTTCTCTGTTAAATAAGAAAGAAAGAAAGTATTTTTAACGTTTAGGAGGCTAAAAATAGCTTATGAGACAGATTGCTTCTTCATTTGGCTCTTGTATTCGGCCCTTTTCCTGTGGAGTTTTACAACACATGCTTCCGACTTCTAGACAAACTCTTCGTTGAATAGAGCTAATTTTTTCTGATGTCTTTGAAGGCCTGGCATTCTAACATGAAACATTTTTCTGTTTCCACTTTTCTGAGAGAGCAAAAAATATGTACTCTTAGTCCTTAATTGAGCAATAAGAATTTTAGATCTGAAATATTGGCTCCTATGTACACTTTTTGCTGATGATTATGAGTGGGGTTAAACTCTTCAATGTAGTACTTCTTCTTTCTCCCTAGCTCTTTCTCCCAAGAGCTGTTGTGGAACTTATTCATAACAAAAGTTTTTATCTCTTTATTGTTTGTAGGACACATGCTCAAGCAAATACCCTATTTACTAAATCATTTGTTATTTTGCCGCATCCAAGTCTTCCTTCTTTTGCACAGTCTGTGATTAAACACAACCTTGGGCCATCTACCATCTTCTATTTTAGACACAGTACGTGATTAAACACAACCTTGGGCCATCTACCAAGTCTTCCTTCTTTTGCACAATCTATGATTAAACACAACCTTGGGCCATCTACCATCTTCTATTTTAGATCATATCAATCATATACATATACAGATAATAAATATTATATAATTATTAATAAACATTAAATATTTTACAAAGATTTTTTGTGATAATTATATGATACATAATTTTGTTAACGTGTTTCGAATTAATTAGTATAGTTTATTTTCAAGACTAGAAGAACCACTTGTTAGTTGGAAACATGTGATTATCACCAAAAAAATAATTTTCAAAACAAGATGAATCACACTCATTGATTAAAAATACGTGGACAAAATTTTTTCTTATATGATTATCACTCAAAAAAAAAAAAAAAAAAATCTATGTAAAATATCTATGGATAGAAAGGAGTTGTATTTAGTGTGATTTTTTGGACTTTTAGGTGTTGGAATTTGGTGGAAATTTTGGACTTGAAATCTTCATTTCTGTTATTTAAACTGGTTTTTTAACTGCGTATATAGATTCAACACTCGAAAAAAACCAACACTTTGATTGCGCAGAAATTACCCATCAAATTTATAATTTCAATAAATTTCTACCAAATTTTAAAAAAATTAGATAAAAAAATCCAACCAAAATACATCCAAAAAAAATTCACCCTAATACATCCAAAAAAAATCACCCTAATACATCCAAATACCAAAAAAATGTTGCACGCCTTTATCTTTATCTGTAAGAGTAAATTCCTAGGCCCAAGATTATTGCTGGGGTTTGTTGGTCGGGAGCAACCATAATCGCCAAACACACGCCCTCCGCGTTGCGTCTGTTGGTAAGCATCTTGGTCTAAATTTCCAGTCCCACGTGGACCATATGCATGGTCAACTCACAGATCCGATCAAAGACATCTTCTGGGAAGTCCAGTCGGAGTTCAGACACCAATTTCACGAGGGAAATGATGATTACTAGGGTAAGATTTCTGGATTCGGTAAACAATTGCAGGAAGCTGAGAAAATGTTCGGGAAAAAATCTAGTATTTGGGGTTGAATGATGAAATTACGGTGATATCTGCAGATTTTAGACGCAGCAGTTAAAGGCCGAGAAACTTGCAATGGAGGAACTTTTATCACAGATTGTAGCAGCAAGAAAGGAGACCGAGGAGATCGCTAAAAATAGCCACATAGCAGAGCAAGCATGGAGTGCTGATAGAGAGAACTTTTTGTCTCTGTTAGGTAGATATGAGAAAAGGATTGAAGAGATGTCTATGCAGAACAAAAGGGTTTTACTTCAATATAAAGCAGAAAAGATTGTGTTGGAATCCAAGTTCAATGAATCAAAGGCAAGAACACAGGAATTAGCTGAGAAATTTGACGATGACAGACGTTTGTGGGATTCTGAAAAGGGGAATTTGGAAAGCATTGTTGCAGAGCTGCAATCAAAGCTTGATTTGAAGGATAGTGAAATGGTATTATTGAGTCAGAAAAGTACAGAGCTAAGCAGTGAAGCAGCGTACTTGAAGGCCCAGTTGATTGACTATATTGCTACACTGGCTCACTTGGAATATGAAAAGGACCAAAATCAGAGGCTTCTGCATCGATATAGGACAGAAAATATTGATATTGCATCCGAGTTAAATGAATCCAACTTGGGAAAGACTCAGGATTCTGTCAGAAAAATGGAAGAAGATCGCTGTTTGTGGGAGACTGAAAGGAGTACTTTAGAAGGTCTTATTGCAAAGTTACGAACAGAACTTGATTTGATGGCTAGTGAAAGTGGATCCTTGGCCCAGAGAAATACAGAGTTAGGTACTGAAGCAGAATCATTGAAATCCCAATTGAATGTGTTGGAAACAGACTTGAATGAATCCAAAAGAAAGATTCATGAATTACTCAAAAGAAATGAAGAAGATCGGCTTTTGTGGGATAAGGAAAACACAAATATGGAAAACACTCTTGCAGCGCTGCAAACAAAGCTTGAGTTGATGGCTAGCGAAAAGGGGTTATTGAGCAAGAAAAATAAAGATCTAAGCACAGAAGCAAAGTCCTTGAAGGCACAGTTGAATGACAATAACGCTAGACTAGCTCAGGCAGAATATGAAAAGGAGAAAAATGAGAGGCTTCTACATCAGTGTAGGGCAGAAAAGATTGATTTGCAATCCGAGTTAAATGAATCCAAGGGAAGGACACAGGATTTGGTCAGAAAAAATGAAGATGAACTCTTTTTGTGGAGTATTGAAAAGAGTAATTTGGAAGGCGTTGTTGCAAAGCTGCAAAAGAAACTTGATCTGATGGCTAGTGAAAGTGGATTAATGATCCAGAAAAATACAAGGCTAAGCACTGAAGCAGAGTCATTGAAATTCCAGTTGAATGCAATGGAATCCAAACTGAATGAATCCAAGAGAAAGACTCAGGAATTACTCAAGAAACATGAAGATGATCGGCATTTGTGGGATGAGGAAAATAAAATTTTGGAAAGCACTCTTACAGAGCTGCAAACAAACCTTGAGTTGATGGCAAGTGAAAGGGGATTATTGAGCCAGAAAAATAGAGAGCTAAGCACCGAAGAAAAGTCCTTGAAGGCCCAGTTAAATGACTGCAATGCTAGGCTGTCTTGTTTCGAATATGAAAGGAAGAAAAATGAGAGGCTTCTACATCAGTGCAGAACAGAGAAGATTGTTTTGCAATCTGAGTTGAATGAATCCAAGGAAAGGACTCAGGATTTAGTCAGAGAATTTGAGGAAGATCGTTGCTTGTGGGTTGCTGAAAGGAGTTATTTGGAAGGCGTTGTTGAAAAGCTGCAGCAAAAACTTGATTTGATGGTTAGTGAAAGTGGGTTAATAACCCAGAAAAATACAAAGCTAAGCATTGAATCGGAATCATTGAAAACCCAGTTCAATGCATTGGAATTGAAGTTGAATGAGTCCAAGAGAAACACTGAGGAATTATTTAAGAAACTTGGAGATGATCGGCATCTGTGGGATGAGGAAAAGAAAATTTTAGAAGGCACTATTTCAGGGCTGCAAAAAAACTTTGAATTGGTGGCCAATGAAAGGGAATTATTGAACCAGGAAAATAGAGAGCTGAGGGCCGAAGAAAAGTCCTTGAAGGCTCAGATGAATGACCGTAATGCTAGACTATCTCACTTGGAATGTGAAAGGGATAATAATGAGAGGCTTCTACACCAGTGTAGAAAAGAAAACACTGATATGCAATCCGATTTAAATGAATCCAAGGGAAGGAATCAGGATTTGGTCAGAAAATTTGAAGAAGATCGTTGTTTGTGGGTTTCTGAAAAGAGTAATTTGGAAGGCATAGTTTCAAAGCTGCAGAAAAAACTCGATTTGATGGCTACTGAAAGTGGATTAATGACCCAGAAAAATACAAAGCTAAGCACTAAAGTAGAGTCATTGAACTCCCAGTTGAATTCATTGGAATCCAAGTCGAATGAATCCAAGATAGAGACTCAGGAATTACTCAAGAAACTTGAAGATAATCAGCATTTGTGGGATGGGGAAAAGAAAAATTTGGAAGGCAATCTTGCAGAGATACAAACACACCTGGAGTTGATGGTTAGTGAAAGGGGATCCCTGGGCGAAAAGAATATGGAGCTAAGCAATGAAGTGGAGTTCTTGAAGGCCCTGGTGAGTGAACATAAGACTACACTGGTTTGCATGCAAGGCGAGAGGCAGGTGTTGAAAGATGAGTTTGCCAGCAATAAAGAGAGGTTGGATGTTTTACTTACAACAACTGCAAGAATGGAAAATGAAATTAACAGCCTTCATCAACAGCTGAATGAAAAAGTCAAACAACACTCAAATTTACTTCAGCAGTACAAGGTAACAGAACATTCTCTTAAACAGCAGAATGAAATGCTACAAGAGGAGGTGGGCAGTACCAGGTGTTTGCTTGAAACACAAAATCAGAGAGTTGAAGAATTGATGGTCGAAAAAGGTAGACTTAACAAGCAGGTCGAGGAGTTGAGTAAGAGAATTGTAGAGATGCAAGCAGCACATATCAAACTAGGGCAGGAAAAGGAAGAACAGAGGATGGCATTTGAATCATTACATGCAGAGGTTGCCAAGAAATATAGACAAGTTGAGGAAAAACACTTTGAATTATTGAAAGACAATGAAGAACAAGGAAAGATGCTTAAGTCATTGCAAGGAGAGAATGCTTCTCTTGGGAGTGAGAAAAATTTTCTTCTTCAGAGTCTCAAGGAGGAAACTAAAAGATCTGAAGAAATTTCAAAGAAATATTTGAAGAGCGAGCAGAGAGCGTTGGACCTAGAGAGCCAGTCATTGGGATTGCAGACAGAATTGGCGGCAACAAAGTTAAAGTGTGATGGAATAACTGCTGAACTGAACAAGATCAAAGAAGATATGAAAAATTTATCAAATGTTTCATTCCAGATCCAAAAAGAAAAGGATTCTTTACATGAGACACTGTTGTCAGAAATCTCTAGAAATAAAGCACTTGAAGAAGAGTTGCTGTCAACGAAGTCTTCTCTGGAAGAAATGAAAGAATCTGCTTCCAAGGGTGAGAAGCAACTAGGTAGCCAGATTTTAGATGTTGCAAAGGAAAAACATGGTCAAGTCATTGATATAGAGAGTCAGCTTCTAACTATGGTAGAGGAGAAAGAATTCCAGTTAGCTGGTTTACAGGAACAGCTTTCATCACTTGCTGTTGCAAAAGTGTTTCTTGGTGAGGAGAACACTTATTTGCAAACTGAATTGGATAAAAGAATATTGATATCAAAGGAGGAAAAGGCAAGCTTTACGGGCAGATTAACAGAGTTGGAAACAGCCATGGATTCTCTCAACAAGGATCTTGAGTCTTCCATGGCCATAGCAGAGGAAAAAGAGGGTAAACTAGTTGATTTACAGTATCAGCTTTCTTACATTGCAGAGGCAAAGATGCGCCTTGAGGAGAAGAACAACTCCTTACTCACTGAAGTGAATAAATGTACAATAATTTCAGAAGAAAATGCCCGATTACAGAACAGAATAAAGGAACTGGAGACTGCTCTGTATTCTCCCAACAAAGATCTTGAATCCAAAGATGTTCGCTCCCAAAAGTCCAAAGAACACAAACCTTTGCAGGGGAAGTCACTTGCGCCAGAAAATGGAAAACCAAATGCTGTGCATGAAAAGCCAAAAGCAAATGGTGGCCCTGAAAAACAAACACCAAAACCAGTGGCTGAAAAGCAAATACAGCCAAAGCCCGTGCCTGAAAAGCGAACAGCAAAGCAGGTGCCTGAAAAGCAAAAGAAAATATGGCTGTGAAGATTGGTTCTATAGACAGGAACATTCTTCATTATTCGTTTTCAGAGTAGGATCAACAATGAAGTATAGGTTGTACAGTATATTCCAGAGGTTGTACACTGTGTCATGGTACGCATAGTATTAGGCAGAACCATTATGTTTCAACCCTTTTTATAGCATAATGTACTGTTTTCTTCCATCAATCAGGGAAGATACATATTGTGAGTTGCTATCATTAGCAAGTACTTAGCGATGACAGTAAATGTCCTATAAAAAATTGCAGGATTGATTAATATAATGGCTGATATGCGGCGTTGGCCAAATTTGTTAAAACGCATGCCAGATGTTTCAGCAATCCAAATTGCTAGATGAATGATCTTTCTGATGTGTTCGGTTATAAGTTTTCTTCCTTCTGCACTTTTGCGGTAAAAGAGTTGGTTTTTCTAAATGTATGCTCTGCCAGCTGTTGCTGTTGTAATCTTCACCAATTTGATTTTTAATTTATGTGAATGGAGTCTAGCATTATAATGATGTAGGGTATAGTTAATTTTATGAATTTTGATAAGAAGATTTATTAGATATTAATTGTGAGATTTAATTGCTTATGATTATTTTTTATCTTAACTTACTAAGTTTTTATAATTTTTGAATAATTTATTTAGCACCCGTTACATTTGGTAATTTATTTATTTATTTTTTATAAAAAAACTTAATTAATTTTTAATAAGAAGGTTTCAAAGATTAAATAGAGATGTTTTGTTTCAAATAAATTTATAATTTGAATATTCTTTATGTGGAGCTTTATGTCACTAATGACCTCAGAGTTAGCATGTGAGATAATGGATGGGATAAACTTGTATGAAGCATCCACAACCCATGTAGGACAGACATTGCATAGGGATATACGAGTTGAGAAAATGTAAACAATTTTTTTTATAGGGTTAAGTAATTGTTTATAGCATAAATTTTAATAAGTAAATTTTCATAACTTAAGTTTTAATAAGAAGAAATAAGTAAGTGTGAGATAAAAATAAAAATAAAAATATTTTTTTACATAAATAATATGAATTACATATTATTAAAAGTTTATATAGATAGATAAGGTAATTGTTTTATCGATAATTTAAGAAATTTAATATTTATTTATAGTTGTTGGTTGTTTTTAATTTGTTATAAGGGAAACTAGACTAGAGACAAAAAAAAATTGTTTTGTAATACAAAAAATTATAGATGGAAACCATACCCAAAAATTTAAAATTCTAGTAAATTGTGTTGCCTCACAAGAGGGAAAACCAACACTTAAGAGACTCAAAATATAACCAATTTTATTGGATTCATAGCTCTAGTAGTGCTAAAAAGAAAAATAACATTCTCTCTGGGGGAGAGGCAAAGCCTTAAAATGGCAAGCATGGCGACATGGATTTTAAATCATTGAAGCATAAAACAATAGAAAACCTTGAGCATCATGAAGACAAGGAGGTATCAAATTTGATAGGTTGATCCACTCCTTTGTTGCATATAGGCATCAAAGACCCTAGAGGCGAACCCATCTCCAAACAAGTTAAACAACCCTCCATATCTAGCATAAACTCGTTTAGCTCCACAAGTTTATGCAAAAGTTGGTCTTGTGATTCATGTTTGTCAAGGAGAACCTTTCTCAATAAAAACTTAACTTGCCAATAAAGGTCAACCATATGGAGATAGTGGTTCTAGTGGCCCCTAGTGTTTTCAGTGACTAGAATCCATGTAGCCACACCATCCAAAATTTCTGAATCTAATGTGGTTTGTCTTTCCTCGCACACCTTTGCTTCAAAATTATTTATTTTTGACTGATTTGTAGGGAGAGTATAGATCTAGTAATAATGAGTTGAAGATTTAGCTAAAAAATGAGCTTGAGAACTACTAAAGTTGCCACAACCACCACTCCCTCTATGATAGTAGATGTGCTCATGTTGTTTGGTCATCGTTGTCGAGGGGAGGAGAAAAATGACAGATTTGAGAAGGTAGAGCATAAAGGGATTTAGAGTGTAGAAACTAAAGAAGAAAGAGAAAATGTCCCATAAAGTAAGTTCTGAGACAAAATGGAACAAGTGAGGCCATCCTTGTCAAATAGAAACTATAAAGGAAAGATAAATGTTGATGGAGGGAGGCAGAATGAGAGAAGCCAAGATGAAGAGCTCCAGGAGAAAGCCATGATAGCTGGAGGAAACAACTTGCATGGGAGGAATAAAAGTGAAATAGAAAAAAAATGTATGCACCAGGAGAAGGTGATGGTGTAGAATTCTCTGGAGAGACCAACATACGGGAAATAAATGCTACCAATTGTGCCATACATGTGGCGCTTCGAATAAAATCATCATAATTACATTGCAGTGACAATGGTTAATGAAGATGGGAGGTGGCACAAGGCCACAACAAATCCCATGGTTCAACCATTACATGTAGGTATTTTCATCCCCACTAGGGAAGTAAGATCATGGGATGTGTGCCTCAAATAATTATCTTTGAGCTGAGACTCTATGAAAGTATCCCATGAATGATTAGATAAAGAGGAGGGGTTATTATAACCTTTTCTTACTAATCTGTCTACTATCTTATTGCCCTATCTATGGATGTGAGATGGAATAACTACAAGAACCTGGTAGAGAAGGGCAGTTATACGTGAAAAGAAGTTTTGCAACCTCTAATTGTGAGCAATATTAAGGGATGATGATCCAAGGAAATAACAAGGTGAGTGTTCTCTTCAATGCACAATTTGATGAAGTTCCTTGAGATTGTCCGGTTGAGCCCAAATTAAAGAGAAAATATCTCATCAACATTGTTCTCATTGAAGACCATGTATCCTACATAAAGATGTAAGATAACCCTAGAGTTAGAGTGGAATACTCCCCTAATCTAGCTAATCTTGAGTTACCTTTGGATGCACCATCAAAGTTAAGTTTGATAATTCTAGTTGGTGGGCATGACCAACACCATGGAGAGGATGAGAAAGATGATTGAACAATGTGAGAGGAGAATCTTGGGCTATGGGAGAATTATATATCCCTCAAGATCTGAGCTTCGACATTGTTGACTTCCCAATTAGGGGGTGACCAATTGGAGATGATGACAATCTCTTTGATGCTTTTAAGAAGGATATACCAAAGATCAAGATTCAGAATATGGGAGTTATGTAAGATTCCATGGTTATTCTCTTTCCAAATGATCCACAATAACCTTATTGAGAATGGGGTTGGAAAGGGAAAGGAACTCTAAGAACATAAAGTATTGACGATGTTGGATGGGTCTCTGTTTGTTTGCTGAAAGAGTGTTGTTGAGTTATCTCGTAGCTCCTTTGTCAGGGGGTGGAGGTTTAATAACTTCTCACATGTTTCTTAATTGTTGTGACATAGAAAGCATAGTGACGTCCATTCAAATAATTTGGAAATAATTCTATCCTAGGTTAGAGTTTTCTTGTGTGTAAGGAGCCAAAGAAAGTGATCTAATTTTGGCCATAATTTCTTCCCCAAAATCTGTCCATATATGGTAGTGAGGAGTTTGAGCATGATCATATTCGAATTGATGGGATTCTTTAGTTGAAATTATTTATCACACAAAATTGTTTGCACGTCAATTTTTTTTCAGTTTCCTACAAATCTTATATTCTTTAACTCGTGATTCAATTCAAGAGAGATCGTGCACACCAGTCCATCTCTCTCTATAGGCACATGTTATATCATGAAATGAGTCTAATTAATTTTTGGTTTGATTCCATTTAGAAAGAATACCTATAGGCTCGCAATTCTTCTTCATGAAATTCAAACTTGATGACAAAGAAGCTTGATTCATCCATGATTTAATTGAACTATAGATGCAATCAGTTTCCACAATTTATTTTAATGATAAATCTAGATCTGAACTCTGCTTTACACTAAAAAATAGAGACAATTAATACAGGTCCAAATCATAATCCTAAGTTCTCTCACTATTATTATCAACTCAATCTATCCAAAGCTTGATGATTTTGGTGGAAGCCTTTGTTGGGTGAATTATGCTTCATCAAATGTGAATGTGAAAAGAACATCTACCATAACATATGTTATACAATCCCATCACAACAATTCCATATGACTTAAACTTGATGATTGAAGGAAATTCCTTTGAAGACTGTTCAAATGTTACCATATTGTGCTTGTAATCACTATCCAAGAAATTATGACAATTTGTTTAGATATTATATCTGATGTTCATCATTACTAGGTTTGTGATCCATAAACTGTCGTGGATATTCCACTGGACTGTTCATCACAACATATCTACTAAAATACATTCGAAAATATGAAATCTACATTATGATGGTCTATTTCTCGTTATATTTTTGGATATGTAAACCGTTGTTTATTGCATATGCATGCAAATTATAATTATGCAAAAAATAGAGAAAAAAAATAAAAACTCACAAATCACATTTGATGCAAGATATATCTTTGGAAACCCTTTCAGGAGAAAAACCAACTGGAAGGTGAGGTTGCCCTGCTCTCTTTCTCTGAATGGAAAATATATACAAGTATGAATAATTGAGGCTTACGAGCCTTGGGTTGCTACATTGCACAAATCCTCTATGTTTCCTCTCTCTCTATCCACTCTCAACTACTTTGTTCATTTATGGAACAAAATGTACTCAAATAGAATGGAACCCCTTTTCCTCCTAGTGCCCTGATTATAACACAACCCGATAGCCTACTAGTTCTTTGGTTTGACTCCCTTAACTATTAACTAGAGTTACAATATTGACTCATCTAGATTCTTCTTCATAATGATCATGTGTCTAGTCCCTTTTCCATGAACAATGGGGGGTGCAGTGGCATCCTCTTGAATTATGATTGGTCAAAACAGGAAAATAAACTTGCAAGTGGCATAACTTTTTCATATGGAATTTGGTTGAGGAAATTCTTATGTTGTTTGAAAGGCCTCTATGCGTAGAAGTTGTTGTAAGCTTGAAAATTTGTCATAAATTTTTCTTTTCTTTGTTTGTTTTTCCATAGATTAAATCAATAAATTTTTGTGGCTTGTATGCACCCTTTGCAAATTTTGACAAAGCTTTGAAAAGATATTGGTTTCCCATCCCAATTTTTTGTTGTGCCCCACGTGGCATGCAAAGTTCCACTATACATGCAAATTTCCCTTCCATGATTGGTCCACCCTTTCAAATTTCCCTCCCTTGTTGTATTTGGTCCACACTTGCGAATGTCCTTCCCTATAGCTAATCCACACATACAAATTACACAAGCTATGGTTGATCCATAAATGTAAACTAAATATCTTGTGACTTAACCCGTACCTACAATTTACACCTATCTACAAATGTTTTCATCTTAACTCAATTTAAAATTGTGGCTCTCTAATGGACAAAAATAGTATTTCTATAGTAGGCATGAGTGCCTTTTACACTTCATCCTTACTTTCTTTCTCATCAACATAGTTCTCGACAATATTTGAAATAACTTAGAAATTAGTAGATATTGTAAGAATGAAACCTTATTGAACACACTACTTTGCATAGTAACTCTTATGCAAATGACTCCATGCTACTTTGTTGGATTTTTCACTTGAATTCGATGTCATATAATGATGACCACAAGCATGTGCATTAGAATTGGGTCAACCTTCACGGGATGTGAAAATCCTTAGGTCAATTTAGTCGTATTGCCAAGTGATTAATTAATTAAGGTGTGCAATCAAAAATCAAAATCCCAAATCTTTTTCTTAGCTTACCCCACCCATCTTCTATAGATAATTAATGTCATGTTCTCTAATCAAGTTTGTAACTGTTGTTGTTCCAATTCCAAATCCTTCTGAGAAAGCTTTTAATAATGCCAATATTTGATGAGTTACACAAAATTAATACAAGTTATTTAACCACAAACTAGAAAGACATTCAAGAAAATTTTATATGCACATGATATTATGCCACTGTACAAATTAATCGATATTTTCAACGATAAATACTTTTTATTTGAGAATTACAATTACAAAATTAATATTAAGGCATGAAATATGTTGAGATAGTATAAACAAAAAAATCAAGATGATTGACATTAAACACAAGGTTAAGTCTAGAAATGGGATATTTGAATGTAATTATTCTTCATTCCAAATGTGTCTTTGTTGTAGATGAAAACCATTCTTCAATATATATAACACATAAATCCATATATTGGTTCCTTAAACAAAACTAGACATCACTGGAATGCCTCAGAAAAATACCCAAATGACACATTTCTATTGAGATCATGGATTTTTTCTCTAACCAAAATGACTCCATGGAGAGAACTAAGTTATCCAAACAAATACTCCCATATCATTAGCCATAACATCATGGATGACTAATATATAACATATTCATGTTGAAGGCTTAAATAAAAAACGTATACATGCTAGCATAAGAAGAGAGGATGCACATGCTAATGGCAAACCACTGACAAATCGATGAACTTTAGCCTTCTAAACTTTAAGATATGGCGCATACCTCAATAGCTCCATAAACCTGGTTGTTTACTCTTCATCTATCATTGACCCCATATTTAGCTCACAAAATTATTTGGCCTTACTGTCATAGTACCTATCTGACAAGTACTTCTTCGTGAAAAGCCTCTTGAACTCATGCCAACTCAAGTCCTCTCTCATGATATCTCTGACCTGCTTCACATATTCCCACCATATGTCTGATTTACCTTTCATAATGAATATAAAAATTATGGACTTCATGTTATCTATGTACTCATGAAACTCAAAGAATTTATTCATTCCAAGTATCCAAGCCTCTGCATCTTCTGTTTTCTTCAAGTATCCATTAAAAGTAGGTGGCTTTTATTTCTTGAATTCATCAGGAAAGTATCCCATGTCACTCCTGCTGTAAGGATGATACCCGATGATGATCATGATGTCTATCTGAACCAGAATTGGAATGATATATGTACTCATCACCCCGCCTATCAGGAGTGTCCAACAACTTGCCATCTCTCACTGTATCAACTCTATCTGACCTATGTCTACCAGGAGACCTACTGCCATATGCCCCATCAGTTTTGTCCTCATGTCCATGGCTAATCCTAAGTGGCCCTTGTTGTTTCAATTCGGAAAGGCTTTGAAGAAGTATTGCACTCACCTCTGCTTGTTTCTCTTGTGTCTGTATGATCCTGTCATTGATTACCTTACAACTTCTTATCTCTTCCTTTAGGCTTCTCAATGAGTCTGAAAAATTAGAGGAATTCCAACCATGCTGCCCATAGGGGGAGTCAATGTAGTCTACCATCTTTCTATCCATGTTAATCTTTATTCCTTTCAAGCATAATATGTCAGCTAAACCAAATAACAATAAACCAATGTACCTTAGTGTAATTTGGGGAGGATACTTCTTGCAATATCAACCAATCAGCGTAGTACATGTATATACATAATCATATCAGCATATAAACTTGTAACACATGGTATATTAGCGCATAGACATCATTCTAGTTGGATTCCAGTCATCAATGCATGCCCATACCAAATACACAACATTTCCTAATGCATAACCATACCAATGAAACTTGACCATACACCATCACAAGCATAGACCGTACACAAGCCTGAGTGACATGTAACCAAGTATGAACGACCAATACATGTTCAACATATGACATCACACAAGCAAGCATCCATAGACACTACACAAGCATGACCAATATGTGACCTAGCATACATAAGCAAGGAATATACAACATGTAACAATATGGAAGCTAATGGGCATGCACAATACACAAACATGAACAACACATAATCAATCATACACACATGACCACATATTGACAAAAACACCATAAGAACTTCCACGGAGACACCACTGCTACGATGTCCAAAAAAATAAAGATGCAACAAACACATACACCATAGGTATTAAAAACACATAAGCAATCATCATAACGCATGATCAACACACTACCCATCCAATCCGAGAGTTGAACCATGCTCTAGTACGACTATGTAACACCCTCTTCCCACATCTACCCAAGTAACCAGCCAACGATGGTAAACATGCGATGAGAGGCTACTAATATGAGATTCAACCTCCTAGATTACCTTAAGGAAGTGGAGTCGATGGAAAACACAACCTATAGACCTCGTACAACAACCACAATGCCCCTGTGGAGGTAACCCAAACTATCTTTGTGCCTCTTACCGTTGGGTCACACTGACATTTTGACCTCTTTGAGCCATAGATGTAGGCATAACACTACATGCCAGTGCCCAGGAGGCTATATCCCCAGGCATAACACTGCATGCCTGTTGAGATTCAACAAGATGATGAGCTTAGTGAAAAGAGTCGCCTTCACTACGTGGGCCCGCAGGCTATTTTTGGCGCCAGTCTATTTTTAGACTATATCTATTTTTAGACATGGTGATCATATTTCAGAAGTTCTAGGATGTTATTTGTGGATGGTTGATCAAGTTGGAAAAATAGATGAAATTTTATTTTTAGAATATTGGGCGAAGTCTATTTACACATCGTCAATTTAAAAATAGAAGTTTCGATTATTATTAGCTCTTAATAATAATCGGACAATAAACAAAAACTTATTCTTTTGGTGAACTTCAGTTCAGTGCACAAATGTGGCACCTCAGCTGATAGAAGGAATTATGCAATTCCTAAGGGTTTACTAGAGCTCATGCATGGAAGACTCAGTTAGAACTCAAGTGGCAGAGTTATGACATAGTTGGAAGAAGTAGTTATGGAGTTGTATTCAGTTTAACTCAGTTAGACTCAGTTGAGCTAGTTGTATCTAGTCTAACTGATTGATACACCAATGAGAGTGGAGTGAATTAATTAGTTAATTAATTCATAAATAATAACTCATTAATCAGCTGAAGAATACATCATTTAACTACAGTGCATAGCAGTTTCAGTGGAGACCAGTGGAGAGATAGGTGAAAGGGCAAGATAGACTATCTGTTGTGACTATTAGTGATGCATTGATTGCATCAAACACATAGTGGAGATGCCAATGAGGATTGCGCAGTCAAATATGGAGTAATTCGAATTCATTCAGAGCCATTCTTCAGCAGAGATTGTGCAGTGGAGGTAGGCTAGCAGGTGGCAAAGATCGGTGCATGTATTTGCAAGATTAGGCCTGATTAGTGTATGACGATTATACTGTACTGAGGGCTTGTGATAAGATTTGTATGCTTGTATGAGATTGTCATATGATCTCCATGTTACATAATATATAGTTGGGGTTTTCAGCTTCAGGCTTTCCCGGTTAAAAACTGTGTTATGTGAGATTGAATATTTTTGTTTATGCTTCACATGTGTGTGCAATTAAATTTTCCGCAAAAGATTAACAAGTGGAATAGATTCAGTATCTTGCATAAAGTTAAATAGTGTGAGATCAGGTGGATCTTGGACATATGCATGCTTAGTGCATATAATTTCTACAACCAATGGTCAGGTCCCAAAAAAATTCGTTCTATGCCTACATCTCCGGGATTTGAGCGACCTTTTTAGGCCCAAACCCCAGTGCTTTTCCCAGAACTTCACGAAAAGTTCAGATATGATAAATAACAAAAGGACAATAATAAAGAAGCAATCACATCATTAAGAATTCATCTGGCCCCTCCTAGCCATGACATGAATTTTGTCAAACATGCCACAAACATTGAATCTACAGGTGTAAATAGCAAAAAAGAAAAGAAAAGGGGTCTCATACTTATACGAGAATCGCTAAGAGTCATTGCTCCCCTACATCATTAACTTCCATGCAATCTATTTGACCATAGATACATTTTGCATTCATTTACGAGTAAAAACATGGATAGAGCCATACATCATCACTGATAAAATACATGTTCATAACCAGCATAATAACAACAGAAATACCATGGATACAACAAAAATAGAATCCACATAATAACCAATACATTTATACATCAAATACCAAAGGAATGAATCTCTCAATAATGAATATAGAAACCAACCAGGGATGGGACTAACACGTTCCACCCGACCATAGATTGGGTGAGCCAAATATCTCTTCAGCCAATCACCCTTGTGCCATATTCCAAGCATGAATGTGGGACTCATAACCAACCAAAAAGAACCAAACAAGCATGAATGCTACTAGAGTTCTCCGTCTACATCGTGAGGAATTTGAGTGCCTCCTAGTCTCTCAGGCTTTACCGTAATCCACATTCTGAATCAGGGATCACTAGGCCCTAAACCGATACATACTCTCTAGGCTTTACCATACATCCCATCCCGGGAATACTAGGCCCAATGGAGATCAATCCACCTCTTTTCTTTACTGTATATCCCCCATTCACCGACAAGGATTCCTACACCCACCGAGGTACACAATTTGGCTTTATCGCAACCCAAAGTCTTGCTTAGGGTTACTAGGCCAGTGGATTTACTGTGATCCACAGTCTGGTTCAGGGATCACTAGGCCATGTGTTTTTCATTTCAGAGATCCACCCCACTCAGCTTTGAATCCATTTGAAAATCTAGTTGAACCAAAGTATAATAAACCTGGAAAAACCCATGCCAAGACAGAAAAGAACCACATGAAATACCATGCATGCCATATCTAACAAGGAAACCACATAAACAAATCAATACTTGCAAAGAATCCTTTTTTAGTTGCTTGATCCTATTCTTCCTTGCTTTATTTTCCTTTCTTGCTACAATTCCAAAGTGCTCCAAGAAAACTCTGTGTGTCCAAGAGTGAGAGAGAGAGAGAGAATAATGAGAGAGCTCCAAAAATGAAATGACAAAAGGTACCAACAGGTCCTTAGAAGCATTTTATATAAGAAGCATCTATTTCTTCATTTTCCATTATTTTCCTTTTTCCTCCTCACATGCAACTTTTGACCTTTCATCTCCCTTTTCTTCTAAATTCCATTATTTTTCATAAATAATTGTGCAAAATATGCCATTTTTCCTTTCCAAAGCCTTTGTCTTTGCCTTTTCCAATTTCCTTAGCCATAATAAATCAAATTAACACCCACTAGGATGCTTTTCCCAACATTCATCTTGGAATAAGTTTCCCATCAACCGTTGTTATTATTTTTAACTTTATTACATGGAATTTTCACTAGAGTTGTTACATTCTTCTCATGAATATGAGGGATAATATGGTCTTTGATCCCCTTAAGAATTATCCTCCTCGTCTTAGTGTCGTTCTTGTTATGATGGATCAACTATTTGGCACCTTGAGGTGGATCTATTTCCTGCTTCACATACGCGAGCACTCCATTGTCTTCCAACACCACTGAGATCTGCCCCTTCCATGAGAAGAAGTTTGAGGCTCCCTCTAAATTGTGATATGACATTAGTCCTTTAAACACCATATTGTTATCCAAAGAACTGATCTACTCTTCAAACTCTAGCACAAGCCTTCTGATTGATTTGTGTTGTCCACTAATTGGAAAATCTGGTGTTGGTATTTATATTAATCTATGCTCTGATACCATGATAAATTTCAATGAAAATTTGCAACTACTTGATGAATAATTGAAAATTGAAACCTAGTTTACTTTCACAAAGATATACAATCTCTTAAAAATTCATAATCAATGGAATATAAACAAGAGATAAAAACACATCACACAAATTGACACACCTATTTTCCTTAGGGAAAGCATTTTTTCTTGATTTTTATGGAGTAGTCAAATTTATTATAACGAATTTTTTTTTCTCTTAAGAAAGTGTTCTACTTCTCTCGCAAATATTAGCTGATATGGTTGATCTTTTTTGGCCTTGAGCACTGCTTAATCTCAGCCCTCTAGCTCGTGACCAATCCTTTGCTACCTCCTTGACTTTCTCTGCAAAACCTACTCTCTTGCTTGATCTTGCTCCTCCATCCTTGCGCACTTGAAAACCCTATTCACTTGCGCAAATCCCCTATATCCTAGTGCACTTTAGGTCCTCTTTTCTAGCACACTTGTGCCCTATTTCTTAGCACAATTTTTGCCTCATGTTCTTTAGGACCCAACTCCTATTCACTACACAAAACCAACCTCCTAAGTTCTAACGTATTTATGATTTCCTAAAACTTAGGACACAATCTCTACGCTCTCCACAATCAAGGATCCTCTTACAAACTTGTGAGTTTTCTTGTCACACAAACCTTGTGCACAAAACTATGAGTTCTTGTGCCTTCTTCCTCCTCTTTATAGGCCCTATTTAAGCATGCAAGGAGACCCAGTTGAAATTTATAACTTGAGTTCTGACTGACGAGTTAACTGAAAGTGAAACTCTTTCTCTCTATAATAAAAAATGGAGTTTTAACTCATCCTTCCTTCAATGAAGGCTGAAAACTAACTCACTCTAACTGAAAACTATCACTTCATTTGTAGTCAAACTGATGAAGACTCCACTTAACTAAAGCTCTAACTCTATGCATGCTAACTTGATGATTATTCTAGTAAATTGGAAAGAAATCATCCTAGCTAAATTCTAACTCATGATATTGCACTCATATTAATATAAGGAAACTTCAAGGTTTTCATTAGCAAAGGCACAAGCCAAAAGACCTTGCTCGCTACATTTTCAACATAGCTCTATGGAAATTACTTGGCATAATTTTGAAAATATTAGTGATGGGAGACCATCAACATGGCTAAACCTTATTAAAACATGGTAAACCATATTCAATCATGGTCAACCATGATTAACCGTATCCAAACATCGTCAAGGATAGTCAACAAAATTGAAAAATAATTAAACACAATCAACCAAACTCATCCTTTTTCCACCATTATCAACCATAATAAGACATGATCAGCCATAATTAGCCATAGTTACTTAAGTTTTTTTACCATATTTAACCATGTCTAAACATGTATTACCATGGCCAAATATGGTCAACCATAATTAGCCATCGTCAACCAATGCAACCACAATCAAGCATGGGAAACCACATTGAACCACAGTGAACTGAAGTAAATTACTAAAGAACGTGGACAACCATAATAAACCATTGTAAAATCACATTTAACAATATTCAATTGTAGTTAAACACAACCAACCATAGTTAATCAATAATTAATCATAGTCAAACATAGTAAAAAATGGTAAATCATAGGAAACAAAAGTTAATATAGTAAATCATGGTCAATCATAATCAAACACAGTCAAATATAGTCTATTATGGTTGATTATATTTGATCATTATTAACCATCGTTGTTGAATATGAGGTTAATGATGATAAAGAAATATCAAACATGGTCAAATCATTGTTAACCATATTCAAACATGAAGAACCATAATCAATTATAGTCAATCATGGTTAACCATATGAACCATTGTCAAACATGGTTAACCATAGCCAAACATAGTAAATGATGTCCAACAACCATCAACCAATATCAATGTCCATGAATGTTGTAATTTCTCATAACCATTAAAGAATGTTGCAATCCAACATTACTATTGAGAACATTGAAATGCAACATAATCCTTAATGAGTGTTTAGATGTGATACTAAGAATATTAATAATGTGGTTGATGTCACATTGTGACATAACCCTTAATGAACATCAAAATGAAGCACAACCATTGAGGAATGTAGCAATTTGATACCAGTCAACCAAGAACAATGTCACAAGTGTAACATAACAATTGAGGAATGTTGCAATCCAACATAGCCCTTGAGAAATGATGTAATACAACACAAACCTTAATGAACATAATAATTCGATATGAACCTTAATGAATGTCTTAATGCAACATAACTATTGAGGGACATAGTTAGCTGACATAAGTTTATCAACATGAACAATGCAAGTCCACAATAACTATGGTCAAACATGGCCATCATTTTCAACCATGGTCAAACATGGTTACCATTTTCAACCATGGTCAAATATGGTTATCGTTTTAAATCACAGTCAAACATGGTCATCATTTTCAACCAAGTTCAACCATACTTGATTACAATCAAACATAATTAAACACAGTCAACCATGGCCAACCAAACTTAATGCAACATAACCATTAATAAACCTTAGAGAATTTTGACCTAAATCTAGCCAAGATAAATGTTGCAATGAGGATCATTGCAATCAAACATAACCCTTAAGGAATGACATAATGTGACATAAACCCTTATGAATGTTATAAACTGACATAGCTATTGAGTAACATAGCAAGTCAACATAAATCGATCAAGATGAAGATCATAATATATATAACTGTATTATAAACTCTTTAGTTTCATAATTTGACATAATCCAATTTAGGATGGCTCAAATGCATAATTTATTTAAGTGCGATATTCAAATATTTTCAACCATAGTTGACCATGGTAAACCATAATTAACCATAGTTAGCCATAGTCACCCTTATTTAACTCTAGTCAACCATAGTTAAACATTGATGAATATAGTTAACCATATTCAAACATGGCAACCATGCTTAATTATAATCAAACATAATCAACCACAGTCAAAGCATCATTACCCATATATAAACATGGTAAAAAATGGCTTAAAATGGTCAATCATGGTTAGCAATGGTCAAACATATCTAGTTGTCATCATCAATAATCAGATGGTGAACCATAGTCAAACATGATAAACCATAGTTAACCATAGCTAAACATGGCCAACCATAGTTAAACATGGCCAACCACATCCAAAAATATTTAAGTATATCCAACTATGGTCAAACATGGAAGGCTACAACCAACCAAAGGAAAGCATAATTAATCAAGCACAATCACATTCAACCATAGTCAAGCATGGTCAACCATAGTAAAACAAAGTTAACAGTAGTTAACCATGATCAACCATAATAAAACATAGTTAACAATAGTTAACCATGATCAACCATATTCAATCAGAACCAAACATCGTTAATCATAGTAAAATATGATTAACCATAGTTAACAAAAGTTATATAGTTAATGATGGTTAGTAAAATTCAACCAAGGTCAAATATAGTCAACCATGGTTGGTTATATTTGACCATTGTTAACCATGGTTCTGTATTAACTGTATGGTTAAGGATCGTAGAACATAATCAACCAGGGCCAAATTATTGTTAACCATAGTTATACATGGTGAACAATAGGCAATGATGGTTAATCATGGTCAACCATAATCAATAATGACCAAACATATCCAGTTGTTATCAACTAAGTCAAACATAATGAAACATGGTTAACTATGGTAAAACATGGTCAACCATGCCCAATAATAATCAAATATACTTAACCATGTATAAGCTAAGTCAACCGTGATCATCCAAATTCAACCATGCTCAAACATAGTCAACTATAGTGAAACATTATCAAAGATAGTCAACCATAGCCAATCATAATCATAGTCAAATATAGTAAAACATGGTCAGCCATAGTAAAACAAAATTAAATATAGTGAACAATCCACAATAGTCAACTAAAGTCAACAATGGTCAAACCAAACACAATCACACATAGTGAAGCATGGTTAACACTAATAATATAAACATTTGCATTTTAATAAATTTACTTATTATACTAATACACCATAAATAATATTAATATGACCCTTTGCATTATAATAGTTATGTCAAAATATTTTATTATTTAAAAAGTAATCTTTGATATATTATATATAGTCATATACTATCAACTGTTATATTGTTATTATAACATATTAAATAATTATAATACTATATAATCAATTATATATTTAAACATATTGTTTGTATTTTTTTAATATCATAATATAGTCATATATTGCAATTGACCTTAAATTAATCATGAATGAAAAGCTTTGCTCATATTAATATGATGATAAATCATGATGATGGTTAATATCCACTAAGATAAAATACCTTAAGAAATGTAATGGATTACTCAGATTTCTTGAGATTTTTACTTTTGTGCTTGAAAAGCATTGAGAGAATAGTTCCAAGATCACCATGGATTTGATGAGTAAGAAAGTTAGGAAGGTTGGTATTGTGACCAAATTGTTTGAAATTGAGATTTAATTTGGGCATATGTAGGATATCCAACAGAAATTGTCTTAAGTTTTGGGAATTTCCCAATTCTCAGTGTCACAATGCAGCTCATGAGAAATTTTCCTCATTTTAGCAATGTCAATATTTTTCTTTACCCTAATAAAAATAGAGATACTTTGGGTCTTCAAGATTAGGATTGGTCAACTCTTTATAGTATCTTAATTTTCTTTTATCCTAATTCTTTATTACACTATAATTCAGCTAAGGTTTGGAATATTTATGCTATTCTTGCTTGAATTGTACGTGGTGTTTGCTAGAATTTGAAGTGACTTTTGGAATACTTTATTCCATGTTGTTCAATTTGTTCTTGTACATTATGTACCTAGTGATATATAGGTTCTCAATGGGGGAATACTTGCTTTTATGATAAGATAGGGTGCATTGTCTTTAATTTGAGGGTATAAGTTATAATTGGTTTTTTGATATGCTCTATGCTTCTCCATGATTCTCTAGAAATACTACACTCCCAAAATTCAAATCCATTTAAAGTAACATAAGTGACTAAGAGTTTCAAAGAAGATTTTTTTCTTATCTTATATTTAAAGTATTGAACAAATTGTTGCATTAATTTCAAACATGTTTTATCATGAAGTGTTATGATAATTCATAAAATAAGAAAGTATTGGAAAAAAAGTGTGTGTGTGGGTGTGTAAAAATGTGATTTTTTGGAGGGAATAGGTCATCAAGTAACTTTTTTGCTATCACTTGTTCTTCTTTGTCTTTTCTATTTTTTTCTTTTTTTATGCTTTGAATGGTGAGATTTAGAACATATTGAGGAGAAAGTAGTGGGAGCATATAGTTAAAATTTTCAATTTTGGTTCACTATATGTTTAGAGATATACACTGTTAAATTTAGGGTTTGTGATTGGTCAAATTTGTTTCAAATGAGCCATCTTTGGATTTCGGCTATAATTTCTTTTCTAGGATATTTCAGACCATGAAATCTGGAGAATATGGAAAAAAGATCACAAGGTATGTCTAGTATAATTTTCGTATTCTTTTTCACTATATTTTTTAAGGTATACCCTATAGAAGCTAGGGTTTATGAATGACCTTGAAATCAATTTTAGATGACTGAACTTGGATCTTTCATTGTAATTCACTTTGTATTAAGAATCATATTTTGAAATTTAGATCATATTGAAGAAATACCTTAAGGATCATCTAGTAAAAAGAATCATATTATAGTTCATTATAATTTTGGTGATATACCATGTGAAGCTAGTATTTGTGAATGGTCATGAAATCAATTACAAAAGAGTGATCATGGAATTTGATGGGCCTCTAAATTAGACATAAAATAAGTCCCATCTAACCTTTCTTAAGCCCATCTACCTTCCTTATGCACACACACACACACACACACACACACATATATATAATCTCTCCTTCTGCACTTAATAATGTTTTCTTATGCTTCAATATTTTCCTAGGAAGGTTTAAAGGTAATTGCATATTTGTGCCTAATATTGGTTAATTTTGTAGAATATTGTGAGAATATTTGGCAGATTATGCAGATTTGGAGAAGGAGATAATTTAGGGACTTGCTCCCTACCACTGGAAGATCAATATTGGAGAATAAATGAGCACAATATCAGGAAATTAGGGAGAAAAATTGAAGAGATTCAAGGGGGTTTTCCACCCTCCTGAACTCTCAAAGGAAACCAAAGGATCCTCATTAGATCCCCTCAACCAATTCGAATTCCAGAGGCAGCCAGGCTACTCAAGACCAAGTGCACTCAAGCCATACTTCACTTGGAGTCAAGTGGACTCATTACCTATTTTTTAGGGAGCTGTTGGTAGCTACACTTGAGGATAAATAAAGCTAATCAAGAGCTAATTAGAGTCGATTCTTTGATTCCATTTTGGGAATTTTGTTGTAAGCTATTAAGCTTTTTATTGTACTTAGTGATTACACTTTCAGAAATGTAACAAGGCTATTTTCTTCCTGAAATGAGCAGACAGACTCCATTTTACTGATTTAGTTCCAGAGAGCTGGGCTCGTGGGTTAGGGCCCAACCCATGTGCCTCAGCTTCTCTGCCGCTATCATCCTTTCCTTCCTATTATTTAGTTAGTTTTATTTCTGATATTTTCATTGCTATTATAGTTGATGTTGTAGATTTAATCTGCTTATCTGCGTTGTAGAATAGCTGATAAACTCTATAAAACTGTGAGGAAGTCTTCCCCTCTCATCTCTGTCAATAGAATTCGAACGAGGTTGACCTTCCCACAGGAAAAAAAAAAAAGAATGATTTCTATTCACTGTTTTTATCATGCCTTTTGTCTATTTTTCTGTTCATAAATATGTAGATTTGTTTGCAGGAATAAGCATCAAAATCCCCAGGAAGATCATCAAGCCATCCCGCTTCATTTCCCAGCTCTGTTTTCATGCCTGAGCACTGTTGTTGTGCCTCCATTTCCCTCCTTTTTCTCTTATTTGCATTTGTCGCCCCTTTTCATTCCCAAAATGCTTGAAAATCATTATAATTAGACCTCTGACTTTTCCCCTCAAAACTCCTGCTCGTCATACCTCGCTCCATCGCAAATCGCAAATCGCTTGTGATCTTTGTTAACGCTCTCTCATTCCAAGCCCGAATGTGATATACCTTTCTAGTTCCCTTTGCTACTCTTTTATTAAAAATAGTAAAAAACATTAGAAACCACATTTTTTCCCTTTGGACTTACCATCACTCCTTTTTGCAATCGCATTTCCCATTTGGTCCTTGTTAAAAGCTTCCGCTTCTAGACCCCGATTGCGATATTCCTTTTTCCCTCCTTTCTCCTTCGCTCCTCATTTCTATGTCAAAAACCTTTGAAAGAACCTTACTCTACCCTTTTCTGAAAATTCCTTCACTTTATCACACTTCGCAATTCCTGTTGGCCTTCATTAACACTTACTGCTCCTTTTTTCCGATTGCGATATTATTAAAGCACTCTGCCACCTATCCTACCACCACATCATCTGACTGATCGCCTTTTCGCATTTCGCAATCATCGCATTTCACATTTCGCAATTCTAGCCTTATCATAATTCTCGCATTTCGGCCCCACACCACACTTACTACATTCCATCCCTAAACCCCAATTGCGAAATACGACAATCACACCACAACATCGCAATCGCATTTCACATTGCATTCAGTATCGCATTTTGAACTTCACATTTCCTCTCGACTGCACTCTCGCTTCTCCTCCACCCTTGCAACATTGCAATATTGCAATATCACATATCGCATATCACACTTCTAGCCCTCCATCGCAATTCCAAAGCCTCCCACTCCAGGGCATTTTTGCGATATTATGCGCTTTAATAAATTCCAAACACTTTTTTCACTCCTCTAAGCCTTGTTTCATGCGTTTAAGCCTTCTATGAGCAGCTTTAGCCCTTTTTCCTCCGAATTGCAATCAACACTTTTTCAGTTAGAATTAGACCATGAATAGCTGCATGGTTAGAAGCATGGTAGATAGATCATAGGATAAGTACAGTGTGTTTAGCCGTTTGGCAAACTCAATGCAATTTATTTTAGTTTACTTTCTGCAATTTAGTTTAGTTTCCTTCCTGTCATTTATTTTCAACAATTTAATTTAGTTTCCTTTCTGTCATTTCCTTTCTGAGACTTAGTTTAGTTTCATTGAAGTGTGACAAACTTCACTGAGAACCCTTAGAAATAGCACCCTTTTGTAAATCATAAGAGGATGACATGAACATAATGCATCTATTGTGCATATAGCATTGTCACCTCCAATTTTGTATGAACCCTGGGTTGTTAAAGTAAAGTAGGGCAACCCCTGGGAGTTTTAGCACTCTTGGTGCAATACTAGGGCTCACCACTTTTTGGCGCTGTTGCCGGGGAGGTGTCTAGTAGATACTTTGATTTTGTTTTAGCATTCTTTTCTTCTTTCCTTTCTTTTCATGCCATTTCAGAAATATTAAAAAAAATACAAAAAGATTTGATTTTCATGCCTCATAGGAGTAGAGATACTTAGATTTTAAAAAATAAATAAATAAATAAATAAAAATAAATAATAATAACAATAATAATAATAATAATAGTAAAATCTCCAATACCAACCCTCCCCACTTGACCACGTGGTTCAGTAAGAACCACATCACCATACACTTTTGAAGGTAGAAGAGATGGATAGATATGATGTCAATGAAGAAGATCTTATTGGGTTTCGCATTCAAGATATGGACATCAGTGTACATATGAAGAACATCCCTCCATCTTTCCTTCCCAACTTCCATGGTATGAGGACAGAGGATCCAGAAACATTTCTCTTTGAATTTGAGATACTTTGTAGGTCTTATGGCTACTTATCACACACTCAAAAACCGAGATTGTTTCTTGCAAAATTGAAGGATAGAGCTCTTAAATGGTTCATGAGTCTAGGTACTAATTCAATAAGATCATGGAAAGATATGCAAAAGATATTTCTAGAAAAATACAAATATTTTGATATTAGAGAAGAAATTTTTAGAATGATCCAAGAAGAAGATGAGAGCCTTGAGGATCTAATAGAGAGGTTCATGTATAATGTTAAGAGGGAAAAATTGCATCATTTAGGATTTGACACACTAAAAACCCTCTTACTCAGAACAATTAGGGATGAGTGGATTGATATCCTTAATCTCATGACTAAAGGAGATGTATATCAATTGTCATTTGAAGAAATTTATGAAACATGCAAGTGCATATCAAGAGGAAGGGAAGAGTAAGTAAGTCAGCATCAACATTGGTAAGGCAAGATGAACTTGGAAATTTGCTTAACAACTTTAAAACAGAAATTCTTAGCAATCTAAGTGAACAAGTAGAAATGTTAAGAATGCAAAATGAGTAAAAAGAATATGCTGATATTTTTGTTATCCATGTAGAATCATATGCTACTAAATGTTGTTCATCATTCCTCATGTTTAAAGAAGTTTACCAGGAAGACAATGGAGCAAGGCAATCACCAAAGAAGCTATGTTATGTAGCTCCAAAGAGACCCTGACAGCCTAGTCAACTTGATATGATGCAAGGACCCACTTCAAAATTTCAAGCTTATTCACATCCATCTCAAACTAATTGGGACACACTCCCTCCTTGGCAACCTTGGCCATCTCAACCCCAAAACGAATCTTGGCAACATGGTTGGTAAGGTCCTTATTGGGAAAATCCTCAACATCCTCAATATTTCCCTCAATATCCCCCATACTCGACCCCATGCTATCCCTACCATCCACCTCCACCACAACCACAGCCTCAACCACATCCATCTCATATATCCACCCCCACTCAACTACATGTACCACCATTTCCAAACCCATACAATGAAGTATCTCAACTCACTTACAATGCTGAGGTACCACACTACCAAACATATCCTCTTGATCTAAATGGTATGCATCTTAGTTCAAGAAAGGTATTGCAAAGAAGAGATTTTCTTAATGTCATTGAAGGACAACATCAAGAAGAAGAAGATCCAAATGAGGAGATCAAACGATTGTGATATTATTAAAGCACTCTGCCACCTGTCCTACCGCCACATCATCTGACTGATCACCTTTTCGCATTTCACAATTCTAGCCTTATCACAAATCTCGCATTTCACATTATCGCATTTCGGCCCCGCACCTCACTTATTACATTCTGCCCTTAAAACCTGATTGCGAAATACCACAATCGCACCCCAACATCTCAATCGCATTTTGCATCACATTCAGTATCGCATTTTGCACTTCGCATTTCCTCCCAACTGCACTTTCGCTTCTCCTCCAGACTTGCGACATTGCGATATTGTGATATCACATATTGCATTGCCAACCCTCCATCGCAATTCCGCCATCGTGCTTTCCAAGGCCTCCCACTCCAAAAACAATTTGCGATATTATGCACTTTCATAAAGTCCAAACACCTTTTTCACTCCTCTAACCCTTGTTTCATGCGTTTAAGCCTTCCATGAGCACCTTTAGTCCTTTTTCCTCCAAACTGCAATAAGTAGTTTTTCAGTTAGAATTAGATCATGAATAGTTGCATGGTTAGATGCATGGTAGATAGATCATAGGATAAGTAGAGTGTGTTTAGCCGTTTGGCTAGCTCAATGCAATTTAGTTTAGTTTCGTTTCTGTCATTTCCTTTCTGCAATTTAGTTTAGTTTCCTTCCTATCATTTCTTTTCAGCAATTTAATTTAGTTTCCTTTCCGTCATTTCCTTTCTGCAACTTAGTTTAGTTTCATTGAAGTGTGATAGACTTCACTAAGAACACTTAGAAATAGCACCCTTTCGTAAAGCAGAAGAGGATGACATGAACATAATGCATATGTTGTGTATATAACACTGTCAACTCCAATTTTGTATGAACCCCGGGTTGATAAAGTAAAGTAGGGCAGCCCCTGGGAGTTGCAGCACTCTTGATGCAATATTAGGGCTCACCATCATTTTCACTATAATTTTTTTTATAGGACACTTCAATCTATGAAATTTTCAAAGATTTATAGAGACATATGAAACCATCTCAAGTAAAAATTTTAGAATCATATATATAAAGAATTAAATACGTGGTACTTTATACAAGTTTGATATTGGGAAGAGGCCGAAAATCAACAAGTTCTTTAGAAAGTTACAACAACTTTCATTTGGCTCAACCATGAGCAAATCCAATGAAGCAACAAGTAGTTCTGGTGTTCTAGTGAACATATCATTTTTGAAAAAGTTATATGTAAGTTGGTGCCTCATAAACTAAGAGATTGGTTTCTCTTGCTATGTTGGTGCTTAGCAGGGGATTGGTGTCTCCAATAGATTGATGTATGCAAAGATCTAGAAGAGCAGGTTGGTGTTTACCAAATTTTGTAGCAATTGGGATTGGTGTCTCTAATAGGATGGTGCCTACAAATATTTGTAACAGTAACTTGGTGCCTACAAAGAATTATAAAAATAGGTTTTGTGGTTTACTCTCAAAAGTGTTTCAACATAATTCTTGTGTTCCATGTTTTGCAACTAATAGATCTCTCATGTGATTATTTTATTATATGAATGCTTAAATAAGTAAAAATTTCCTTATATTGACTCACCACCCCACACCCCCAACCCAAGTATAAATGTGCTCAACGTAAAGGTCTACTAATTTACAAATATTTTCAAGCTCATAGTAGATTTTCCACCCTGCATTTGTCATTTTATCAATGTTACACTTCTAGTTGATATTGTGAGGAATATTGATGTTGAGATATTTGTACAAAGTCTCTTCCTCCAAGTTGTTGTCATATACAAAAGTATCATAAGTAATGTTTTTATTTTTGTTTTGTTAATGTTGTTAGTCATACTCATACAAGCACACAAATCCTCAAGGATTATTAGCTTCTTGCTAAGATCATAAGGAATACTCATCATAAGGACAATATGATCATTGTAAGGAAGAAGGATGATGAGTATACTAGCAAGATACAATCTGAGGTAACCTATTTCTCTTAAACAATCTTCTAACTTATCAATGCATATGCCAAAAAGGGTAGGGGGTATGGGACAAGCTTGCTTGACTCCTATATTATAGTTAATTTCTTTGAACCATCCCTTAGTGTTCCTAAACTTGGCAATAACATTTTCATAGAACCTCACTGCGATAATGCTCAACTCGAAAGCAACTTATAGTTCTTCTAACCTAACTTATATCATTGTTGTAAGGAAGAAGGATGATGAGTATACTAGCAAGAGTCAATCCGAGACAACCTAGTTCTTTCAAAAAATCTTCTAACTTATCAATGTATATGCCAAAAGGGGTAGGGGAAATGGGACAAGCTTGTTTGACTCCTATATTATAATTGATTTCTTCCAACCATCCTTCAAATTTTCGAAACTTGACAATAACATTTTCATATGACCTCACTGCAATAATTCTCAACTCAAAAGCAACTTATAGTTCTTCTAACCTATTCCAAAGTTTCATTGTAAGAAATATCTCTAAGCTCTACTCTTACCACCCCTTCTTAATAACTTCAAGAAAATAACAAAATTATAATTATAATTTTCCTCTCACAACCAATTCTCAATATTTCACTTTATTAAAATTTCGAGAAAGTAAAAGCTATGCAAAAACATAGTATATAGTGTGCATACAAAGATGAACTTAATTTACCTTCAGCAAAATCGAGAAAACTGTATAGAAACCATTAAATTTAAGAATATTCTAAGTTACACTCAACCTTAAAATGCTTAGAGGTGTATACAAAGCCTCTAAGATTCACTCAGAATCGTTTCATTGTTGAATCACCTCTTATGTGAACACATAAGGGTCAAAGCTAATCCAAACATTCTTACAAAAAAAAAAATTGATCGATGATTTTTGGAAGTTTTAGTTTACCTATTATATGTTTGGAAAATTTCTAGGCTATTTTTTAGTTGTATTTGTTTAGAATTTGCGAGAGATTTGTTGGAATCATAAGTTTGAGTTGTGATCTCTCCTAGGGGTTTTTCAAGGCGTTGAATCCATATATATAGTTAAAAACATATTTTAAATAATAACAAAAATTCATGATTTGACCAAAAGTTGTTTCCTAGCCTCTCGAATAATGTACAATCTTCAATAATTAAATAGACAATCTCTTGCAATATTGTACAATCTCTTGTTATGCCATTTGGTCATCTTTAATTTAATTATCTATAATTATTAAGTGGATGGTAGTGATTTAATTGCACACCATATTTTAGAATCTTCACAATAATATACACAAATTAAAGGTTGAAATTTATCTCCAAAACGGTTATGTATTTTTTGTCTTTTTTATTAAATTGATTAATTATAAAAATGTCAATGTAAACAAATGTCATATAAATTGAGTTATGATTTTTGGGCATATAGTGTTGATAAGTCACGATATTTGCCCATAATAGTGTAACAAAACTTATTTACAATAATAATAATAATTTATAAATTAGTTTTATGATTTTTATTTTTATTTTAGAAACAACAAATATATAATAAAGAAGATATTGATATTTATCAATATTTATTAATTATTTAATTTATATAACTATGCTAATAATAGTTAAAAAAATATTTTGATAAGATTAATAGTTATCAATTATTTAATTTAAATAGCTATACTAATAATAGTTAAATAGGCCCTTTAATGCCCCTACATTTTTTACTTTGTGAGTTGAGTTTACAGTGTGGAGTTCGAAAAAAGGCAAGCCATATGAGACACTGTGGAGTTCGAAAAAAGGCAAGCCATATGAGCATATGAGACACTGTGAACTTCGGAAAAAGGCCAGCCATACTCTATCATATTTTTACTCTGCCATGACAGGAACATCATGCGCAATTTCCGAATGAATTTCTGAGGTATTAATGTGAATGGGCTAATGCCAACTATACATAACTTCTAACTGATATATTTAGGTGTCGTTAATCAATTTTCCATTTTAAATTTGTTGGTTAGCTCGCCTCCATCTTCGGGAACTATTATATCTCAGAATACATCACTAAAACTGGAGTGTTGCGGAGAGCGTGCCACTTTTTCTTAGATATGGCTAGCTATTAGTTAGTGTGACCCGGAGTTTCTGCCAGGAGATACAGAAGTTTCTGTTTGTGGGTAGAATCTTCAAAACCGTTTGCCAACACCCGACCTCCACGTTGTCAAGCATCTTTATCCAAGGTTACATTTCCATATGGATACTATCAGTGGTCAATTCATAGAACAAGTCAAAGGCAGCTTGTAGGAAGTTGAGGAGGAGTTCACACAGCCAACTTGCAAAGAAAGATGAGGAATAGCAGGCTGGGATTTTTATCAAGCCTGTAATGAATTGGAGGAAGTCTAGGAAATATTCAAAAAGAGTGTTACTGGTATCTGCAGAATTAGAACCAGGACATAAAGCTAGGGAATTGGAAATGGAGGACCTTTTATCGGAGATTGTAGCAGCAAGAAAGGAGGCTGAGAAGATCGCTAAAGATGGCCAAATGGCAGAGCAAGCATGGAATGTTGATAGGGAGAATTTTTTGTCTTTATTTCGCAGATATGATAGAAGAATCGAAGAGATGTCTATGCAAAACAAAAGGGTTTTACTCCAATATAGAGCGGAAAAGATTGCGTTGGAATCCAAGTTCAATGACTCAAAGGCAAGGACCAAAGAATTACTTGAAAAAATGGAAGAGGACAGATATTTGTGGAATTCTGAAAAGAGAAATTTGGAAAACAATGTTGCAGAGCTGCAAACAAAGCTTGTTTGGATGACTAGTGAAAAGGAATTGTTAAGTCAGAAAAACAGAGAGCTGAGAACTGAAGCAGAGTCCTTCAAGGCCCAGTTGAATGGATATAACGCTAGATTGGCTCACTTGGAATATGAAAGCCAGCAAAATGAGAGACTTCTGCTTCAATGTAGAGCAGAAAATATTGATTTGCAATCTAGGCTAAATGAATCCAGAGAAAGGACTCCGGATTTGCTCAAAAAAATTGAAGACGAGGGCCCTTTGTATGTTGCTGAAAAGAGTGATTTAAAAGGCATTACTGCAAAGCTGCGAACAAAACCTGATTTGATGGCCAGTGAAAGTGGATTTCTTCCTCAGAAAAAGAAAAGGCTAAGCAATGAAGCAGAGTCATTGAATTCCCAGTTGAATGCGTCGGAATCCATTAGGGGGATTCAAGAATTACTCAAAAAACTTGAAGAAGGTTGGCATGTGTGGGATGTGGCATGTTTGGAAGACACATTTGCAGAGCTGCAAACAAATCTTGATTTGATGGCTAGTGAAAGGGGATCCATTAACAAAAACAATATAGAGCTAAGCATTGAAGTAGAGTTCTTGAAGACCCGGGTAAATGAGTGCAACGCTACACTGTTTTCTATGAAAGATGAGAGGCAAGTTTTGAAAGACGAGTCTGCAAGCAATGAAGAGAGGTTGCAAGTATTGCTTACAAAAACTGCTACAATGGAAAATGAAATTAACAGCCTTCAACACGTGAAGGAAGAAGTCAAACAACAGTCAGATTTGATTGAGCAGTACAAGGTAACAGAACATTCTCTTAAACAACACATTGCAATGCTACAAAAGGAGGTGGACAGTACAAGTGGTTTGCTTGAAACAACAAATCAAAGAGTTGAAGAATCGATTGTCGAAAATGGTAATCTTAGCAAGCAGGTTGAGGAGTTGAATAAGAGAATTGTGGAGTTGCAGGAGACACATGTCAAACTAGCGCAGGAAAAGGAAGAGCAAAAGATGAAATTTGAATCATTACATGCAGAGGTTGCCAGGAAATATAGACAGGCTGAGGAAAACCACTTGGAATCGTTGAAAGAGAATGAAAAACAAGGAAACATAATTGAGTCACTGCAAGCAGAGAAGGCTGCTCTTCATAATGAGAAAAGTTTGCTTCTTCAGAGTCTTAAGGAGGCAACTACGAGATCTGCAGAAATTTCAAAGAAATGTTTGAACAGCTACCAGAGAATGTTGGGCCTAGAGAACCAATCATTCGGATTTCATACAGAACTGGTGTCAACAAAGTTAAAGTGTGATGAAGTAACTATTCAGCTGAACAAGATCAAAGAAGATAAAAAAAAATCAAATGATTTATGCCAAATCCAAGAAGAAATTGAGTCTTACTCTTTACATGAAAAACTGGTGGTAGAACTCTCTAGAAATAAGGCACTGGAAGAAGAGTTGAGGTCAACAAAGTCTTCCTTGGAAGAAATGAAAGAATCCGCTTGCAAGCGTGGACAGCAAAACCATAATGCGTGGAGTGAGCTTTTAGATTTTGCAAGGGAAAATGATGATCAAATCATTGATATACAGAGTCAGCTTCTGGCTATGGTAGAGGAGAAAAGAACCCTGTTAGCTGATTTTCAATGTCAACTTTCAGTCCTTGCTGCTGCAAAAATGTTTCTTGAAGAGGAAAACAACTATTTACGAACTGAATTGGATAGAAGAACATTGGTTACAGATGAAGAAAAGGTAAGCCTTAAAGGAAAATTAAGGGAGTTGGAAACAGCCCACGAATCTCTCAAAAAGGATCTTGCGTATTTCCGAGCCATAGCAAAGGAGAAAGAGCGCAAGATAGTTGTTCTCCAATATCAGTTTTTGGAGCTTTCAGAAGCAAAGATGTGTCTTGAGGAGAAATACAACTCTTTACTCAATCATTTGAACAAATGTACAATGGCTTCAGAAGAAAATGCCTATGTTCAGGAAAGAATAAGGGAATTGGAGCATGCACTGAATTCTCTCAACAACGATCCTGAATACAAAGATATTCGGCTCCAAAAGTTGAAAAAACATGAACCTTTGCAGGCAAAGTCACTTGTGCCGAAATGTGGAAAACCAAATTGTGGGCTTGAAAGTGAAAATGTTGTGAATGAAAAACCAAAGCCAAATGGGGCGATTGGAAAGAGAACGCCAAAGCAGGTGCCTGAAAAGCCAAAAAAAGTATGGCAGCCGTGAAGATGGGCTCTGTAGACATTGATCATTCTTCTTAAAAATTTTCCCAGTTGATTTTTAAATGATCAGAATCAACAATGGAGTACAGATTGTACAATATATTTTAAAGGTTGTAAACTTTGTCATGGCACTTCTGGTATTATGCATTTTTAAGCAGGGTTTTTTTGGTAGGTGTTAAACAGTTTGAAATATTTAAAATTTTACATCTTTAAAACTTTCGAAAGAAACATGTCATTTCACATCTTTAGAAAATTTGACAACAAAACTGTCACTTTAATGCTAATAGGCAATATCTGAAGGTTATGGAAGGAGGGGGAATGACCCTTTATATATCGTTACATACAGCTTTTTTAAATCAGGAAAAATATCATATTGTAAACAAATATCTTAAAAAAAAGGTTGCAACAATGATGAATGTCCTGGTTGAAATAAGGCATCGGCCAAATTTTGAATAAGAGCTTTTAATTGATGTGTTTCCCCACTCCAAATTGTTACATGAATGATCTTTTTCTGAGATGTTCTTTGTTCCGTTCCTTACTGGAAAACACTAAATATCACATGTGCGTAATCTATAAATTTTTTCCCTTTGCCACTTTCAATGTAAAATACATGGTTATTTTTGGGTAAATGCCAGCCTTACCAGGCACTGTTGCGAATTATGTATGTTCGTTGGCAAAATTAAGTTTGATCGGATCATAAACCTTCTTCTTCTCCCATTCTAATTCTAAAATACTTCGGCTATTTTTAAGGAAAGTAACAACTTTATAAGGTAGTGTAAACTTCATTAATTTGAATTTCACTGCATCAAGTCCAGCGAATTTAAGGATGATTAAAAGCAGAGTACAATACATATGACAGAGTATATGGTCAGCAGATCCTGGCATGGAATATAGTTTAGGTTCTTAATATCGACAACCCATGTAAGAAAGCCATTGCATTCAGAGTGCTCCTCGTAATACAACTGAGAAGATCTTTTATTATCTTGATCGGCTTTCCTTTGGAATAAAAATGTAATTTCAAATTTTTTAGCGCAAGTGCAGGTGGAAAGTTAAAGTTCATTATAATTTTTTTGAGTTTGAAGAGTTGTGACCAGCTTGTTAAGAGTGACCTAAGAGCTTAACAGGAATACTGTATCGTAATCAATAATAAACACATTACAAATTCACAGATGCTGTTGAAGGTGGGAGATCAAGAGAGTGAAACCTCATCATTATTTTGGGGAGCCATTCCAGTGATGTAGCATTGTTTTGTTCCTTGATGTTGTCTTTTTGTTTAGGAAGGCATTGATTGTAGAACATGTTTGGAAAGGATGCATTCGAGCAGATCTTGTCAAGAGTGACCCAAAAGGCCAACAAAGAACCTATATGCAATAACTCTATCAGAGCTTCACTCGTATGTAACCCTGCGCAACCCCAACCCTCACAATCTCTCGAAACATTATCTCAAACTCTTTCCTTGACGCTAGAGGGAAACAGTGGATATCTGTAATTTGCTGGATAGCTCATCCATAGGGTCATTCACTAGAGAGTCAATCTTAAGCCGAAGAAAATCCACTTGCTCCTCTGATTGATTGCCTTCCTGGAGTGACTCAACAATTTAATTCTTTAACTTCTCCTTTCTTGCTTCGTTCGATAATAACCCTACGAAATCTATGAGTGACTCGGCATTTTTCTGGCGATCACCATGACCATCTTTCTCTGTAGCTCCCTTCCCTGATTGCGCCGATCCTCCAGATCTTTTGAGAGCACACTCATGAAACATTTCTTCTGGTAAACCTCATAAAATAGATGTCTTGATCCAGATGCAAGGTATGCCCTCCTGATCTAGGATTTCTGGTGACACACAACAGAGAGGCCCAAGCTTGTCCCAAATTAACATAGAAACAATAATGGTAGAAATGGATCGGTAGCCCACGAAATGCCCTAACCCGTCGGAGGAGCTAATCCTTCGCAACTCTTATTGAATCGAAAGCGTTACACAAAGGAGACAGCACGAACAGCGATGAATTGTAACACCATGAACCTCCATCGACAATTGCATCATTGTTTATGGGAAAGGCCAAATTTAAAAACCTTCATTGCAATGCAGACGACATTACCTTATCGTGGGTGGCAAAAGCTCTAAAATTATTAGATCCCGGGTAAAGATTTAGTTAGAGAATAATTACATAAATTTGTAAGAGTTGAAAAAGAGATTTAGTTTGAGAATAATTACATAAACTTGTAAGAATTTAAAAAGAAAATTAGAAGAGAGAATCTCAATAAATTTGATATCTCAATATTGATGAGATAATCAATGCATAAAGAAACTAAGTTAAGCTTAACTGCATGCAAGTATTGAGGCTAACTAAAGCCAAGTGTGTTTTATGCTATGTTAATGTGCATGTACACCATATGTATAAACTAAAGCTAACTAACGTGCATGTACACCACATGGATGAACTAAAGCTAACTAACTTGCATGTACACCAACACACCCCTTAAGCAGAACCTTGGTGAGTATGATGCAAAATGGATGAGTCTTGACAACAAGGTCAATTTAGGTACCCATGTACAATGCATGAAATAGGAGAGAGAGGAAACCCAGTGGGAACAAAATCCCCCCTCAAAATACAATGCAAAATTAAAAGAAAAGACAACTGCTAGGCAGTTGTGTCCTTCACCCCGAGATGATCCTACAGAAAGTGAAACTTTTTCTCCGTGAAAGTCTTGGTGAAAATGTCGACACTCTGATCAGAACTAGGATAGTGTTGCAGATCGATGATCCCATCATGAATCAGTTCTTTGATGTAGTGCATGTGGACCTCGATATGTTTGGCCTGTTTTCACTGCACTTGATCTCTACAAAACTTCGGTGTACTCTGATTGTCACACCATATGACAGTTGGACAATGGCCAATGATACCAAGCTCAGAAGGGAAATGCTACATCGAAATGCCTTGAATGGATGCATTGACTACTCCTATGTACTCAACCTCTATTGATGATAAAGCAATGGTAACCTGCTTCTTGCTTGACCAACAAATGGGCCCATATCCCAAACAATGTACATAGCTAGAGGTGGACTTGCGATCAAGCTGGTCGTCAACCCAATCTGAATTTCTGAACCCAATAAGATCCAAAGAACAATTTGTTGCATAATGAATCCCATAGGTGATTGTCCCCTGGATATATCAAAGGATGTGCTTTGCAGCTTTCCATTGTAGCTCATATGGCTCCTGCATGTATTCGGAAACTTCTCCTTTGACATATGAGAGATTAGGACAAGAGTGAGTGAGATAAATAAGACTCCCCGCAAGTTAATGATACAATGTGTAATCAACGAATGGTGCAATCCTTGAGCTTTATCCATGACAAGAAAGGTGTGGTTATTGGCTTGCAGTCACTCATGTGAAATCGTACCAAAATATCTCTAGCATAATTTGGCTGAGAAATAGTAATCCCAAAACCATTATAACTAATCTCTAGTCCAAGGAAGAACTTGAGCTTTGTCATAGAAAATTGCTTATGCAATGTAGTTTTAATCTCAACAATGGCAGAAACTAAACTGACTATTATCAAAATATCATCTACGTAGGGTACTATTATCAATAACGAGTCAGTTTTCTTCGGAAAATAAGCGTTGGAATCATATTTGTAGCATAAAATTTTTGAGACAACAAATAGGAATCCATCTTTGTATACTAGGCTCTAGGTGTCTGCTTGAAGTCATAAAGAGATTTCTTTAGTTTGCATACCAAAGATGAATTGTGCATGTATCCTTGTGGCTTATGTATGTAGATTTCCTCCTCGAGATCGCCGTGAAAAGAGATATTATTCACATCCATATGATGCACCTCCCATTTTCTTGTTGCTGCAATGTAGAGAGCTAGCTCAATATAATCCATTTTTTCCACTAGAGCAAAAGTCTTATCATAGTCAACACCGCGTACTTGCTAAGAACTTTTGGCCACCAACCGTGCTTTACATCGACTAACTTGGCTATTTGTCGCTTGCTTGGTCTGATAAACCCACTTGCACTTGACAAGTTTATGGTTGGAAGGTAGCAAAACCAGGTCCTAAGTCTTGTTCTCAATGAGAGAGTTTTATTCCTCATCCATAGTTTCTTCCCATGCAAGTTGCCCAGTTGCTTCTCCATAAGTCTGTGGATCAGATGCATGCATGGCTCCATAGCTAGTACTTGTGTAGCCCCTTCAAATTGAGGTCTAGTGGTAGATCATCTAAGAGATCACTCACGCTGTGCCATTTTTGTGTTGAAGGTGGTCGAGAATCTTCCAAACTTCATGAGGGGGTATTATCTTGATGTTCAACAACTAGTGGTCCAACAGAGTCGCAGACAAAGGCTCATCTAGATAAGAAATCTAATATGAAGTATCATTTGCATACTCGTCAGCTAGTGGTGAGGGTAACTTTGTAACAAGTTCATTTGATGGTGCATGCAAATGATCTTCTTCAAACTTTACACTCCTTTCAATGAACAATTCTTCAATGCTGATATCAAGCAATTTGTACCCTTTGACTACATCGAAATATTCAACGAACATGTATTCCTTGCTCTGAGGCTCCAAATCCTTTCTCTTCTCCGTAGGAATGCAGGCCCATGCTTGAGATCCAAAAATGTAGAAATCACTGATGTCAGGATGGATGCTAGTCAAAGCCTCAAAAGGTGTTTTTCCAGTAACAAATTTATGAAGATATCTATTTTGAATGTATAAAGCACAATTGATAGCTTCAACTGACAATCTTGATGGAAGAGATCTTGCATGCAACATGCAACTGGTCATCTCTTTCAAAGATTTGTTCTTCCTCTCGACCGCCCCATTTTGCTGCGGACTGTAAGGAACCATGTGATGCAACTGTATATCTGCTTCATTACAAAGGTTTTGGATATCTTTGTTGTCATATTCCTTCCCATTATATGTGCAAAGGAATTCAATGTGTTTTCCAAACTAATTTTCCTCACGTGATTTGAAAATATTTAGATGCCAAAAAAATTCATATTTGAGTTTCAGGAAGTAAACCCAAGTAAATATTGTGTAATCATCTATAAATGACAACACATATCTTGCTTTGCTAATTTAAGTTTTTGGAAATGGGCCCATGAGATCATTGTGTATAAGCTCAAAAGTTGAAGAGACTCTCCATGCATGCCCCTTCTCAAACTTGTATTGTGGATGCGTTCCAAGAGCACATCCATTGCAAACACCCTTTGAAAATTCAATGGCCGATAGTCCTTTAACCATCCATTTCTTGCTAAGTTGTTTCATATATATGAAATTCAAGTGTCCAAATCTTTCTTTCCAAATCCTACTTTCTTCATTTGCATGCATAAGTAGCAAAATTGAATCTGAGTGAGGAAAAAAATAAAAAAAGGTATACAAACAAGACTGATAATTTACCTTTCCAAATGCAATCTTCAAGTTGGTTTGCATATCATAAATGTTCATGGAATCCGAGGAAAATTCCACTTTCCTTTTGGTTTCGGTGTGTGTCATCTAATACACTGAAATAAGATTCACAGAAAGCCTCAAAATATGCAAGGCATTCTCAAAGCGTCCACCTTCAAACTACACTCTTTCGTGTCTAGTTGCTTCAACTACATAATTGTCTTCCATGAGAATAAGAGGCCTTGAGTATGCTTGTAGAGAAGAAAGAGATTCTTTTGAAGAAGCCATATGATGCGAAGCTTCTGAATCGATGATTCATTCTTGTGATATAGAATGAAGGGAAATCAAAGCATGAACATTAACCCTTGTTTCTGATGGTTTTTATTCCGTCTTCTTCTTGGCACTTTATGGAATGTGATGACCAAGATTATTTTGTTGAAGTCTTTTCCATTAGATCAATAGCCTTCTACATGCAAGAAGATTCAAGATGATAGTCTTTGTTAATAAGGACACTTGGAGTTTGTTTTCTTTCCCTTCTCACCCTTGGAGTTGGAAGAGTCATCTGGAGGTTTTGGATTTCCTCCCTTTCTTGGATATGGATCTCTTGCCTTTCCTTTGCCTTTGGATCACTAATTTGGTTTTGAGTTGGGCTTTCCTTTTTTGTGTATGGCAAGTGCATGTGCATTTGAAGACTTTAATGAATCCATCTTGATGAGCTTATCTTGCTCATGAATGAGAGGCTCAACAAATGCATAAAGTTTGGGCATTTTCCATTTATCTCCAGTTGCAAGTCTAATTGTATCGAATGTATAAACAAAAAAAACATATTCAAATTCTAATTTAGAAAAAATGGAAAGGATCAATTCATTTTCCTATTTGGATTTATCAATCTTGCAATCCTGTAATTGAAGAAGCAATGTTTTGAATTTCGTAAAAAAATCTTGAATGTTCTCAAAGATGCCCAAATGTAAGGAATTTAACTCATTTTCGAGAAGATGACCCCACATCTTGTCCTACTTTCCAAATAAATTCTCCAAGGTTGTCTAGACTTGATTTAGAGTGGTGCATGTATCCACATGGAAACACAATGTTGGAGATATTGTCAACAATAAAAAAACCAAAGGCCTTGTCCATCATATTGAAGTAGTTGAATTTTTCAATGGTGGAATTGGGTTTAATTTATGTATCCACAACTATATGATACAATCATTTGCCTCTAAGGTGAAGCAAAATCTCTAGCTTCTATTGGAAGTAGTTATATGGAGTGAGAATAACTGAAATGAAATTTTAACCTTTTGGATGTTGCGGCAATTCTCCAATATTCTGATTTGCAAATCAAAACTCCTAAGAGTTTCCAACACTTTGATCTTCAAAGCTACAAAATATTGTTCATGCACCTTCTCTAAATCTCTCGTAACTTTGCTACCACATAAAATTATTAAAGCAAATGTAAAGACCTAATTAAAGAATAATTACATAAATTTATAAGAATTTAAAAAATAAAGAAAGAATAAATTCGATATCTCAATATTGATCACAAAATCAATACATAAAACAACTATATTAAACTTAACTGCATGAAAATGTAATGTATACTCTATTAATATGTATATACACTAACAAAAGGCAAAAAAAAATAAAATAAGTGAAGTTCACCATCTGTCCCCTTAACGAACTCCAATACTTCCTTTGAAAGCGGGAGCAATATATGGAAGTAATCGATTTTATGCACTTCTTCCTTTCCCCGATTTTCCTTACCCTACGCATGTAAAAAACATTTAGATACATAACTAAATGTTGAAAAGAAAAATATTTCACAAGGCTCAGCATCAAATCCTACTGGCTGCCACTATAAACCTAGGTGCAACAGCTTGCAAGCCACACAATAGCAATTAACTTATGCCTCAACAAGAGATGACTCTTCTAGCCAAGACACAACACGCCATATACTCAATGAGATTTGAACCTTCGTCTCATGGGTTTCACCCAACGAAACTTACCGTTAAACCACATATCACTGTATGTAATACATAGATTTTAACAATTAAAAAGTTGTTGGGGGCCAAAGGCACTTATTAGTCGATTATTATGTTGGTTGTAGAATCGTAAATATCTGAATTTTTGTAGAAAAACCATGTTTTTTTTTTTTTCAAAACGAAAAAACGCTATCTTGTATCAATTTTCTTGAATATTAACTTATTACAATCCGAAGGGGCCATTAAGTTACTAAAATGGTGATGGACCATTATTATCTTTTTTGAGTTATTAATAATTAGATGATTGCTGTGGGGAAAATAATTTTAAAATAAATTAATGATTTAGTAAGGATTAATATATAATTTATCATATTTTAATATTTTTTAGTAGAAAATTATAAGAATTGGTTTGTAAGGCTTAGTCTGGTTTGTATTTAAATTTTTTCAAAGCCAAATTGAGTTATCAAATGACATTTTTTGGGGTTAATTTTTTCTAGACATAGTTCTTATACTCTTGACATTGTTTTAGAAATTGAAAACTTTTTGATGGTATGAAAATCACATCAATCGGAATTTATATGATAAGTTAAGTTTCTAGTAAGTTATCTTACTCTGTTGAACATCATGGTACCAAGTGGATGTCACATTAGCTCCATGACTCACAGATTTGGATTCTCAAGAATATTCCATAATGTGCAAAATCCTAACACTAATTGAGGGTTGAGACATGAAAAATCCCTAATTGTAACCCTAGATAATAATCATGCTATGTTAAATGTTGGGTTGCTAGGAAGAGAAGAGGTTCCATTTTTTTGTATTATTATTCTGCCATAGTTGAGTAGAGAATCTAAAAGTGGGATATTGATGCATAATAGAGGAGATATAAGATTCTATAGTAGCCATTCAAGCCACAGAGTTAGTGACAACTCCATGGAGAGTGTCTTTTTCTTTGTACTTGCATTTCATAAACAAGAAAGTGTTAACAAGTATAGGATTGGCCTTTTAGCATGGTTTTCTTTTGTATTGGGTTTTCCAAATCACGTCTTATGTTCATTTGTATGGATGTGTGTTCATTGGCTTATTCTTTCATTTTAGTTCTAGTTATTTCTATAAATTTGAGCACTAATGTAGTAATAATAATTTGAAATCTAAGGTAATAAGCTACACAAAAAAAGATTTCATAATATTGTAAGATCTATTGGGATGAACTAGTTTATATAATATCCATGGAAATTTAGGGATCAATTAAGATTGAAAGTGAATGTTAATAGTTTTTAAGCTTATTATTCTTTTGCTAATTTAGTTTGAAAGAAATATTGCAGTTGATTAGAGGAAAGAATTAATGGAATAATCATTCCTTGGTGAAGGGTTTTGGGCATTGGTATCTTATTTAATTATTTAATTATTTTTCCTTAGGAGGCCACTTTTAGGCTGAAATTTTCTCTAATATGATTTTCTAAGCTCTTATCCTAGAATTTACTTTTTGGTTTGATATGGTTTTTGGAGCCATTATGAAGTCAAATTGAATTCTTGAAGAATCATCATGACCAATATTCTATTGTGATCAATTTAGGGGGCATGAAGAGCCTTAATGCTATGTTTTTGAGGTCCAAAACCTATAATATCTCTTTTGGGATGCTTCAAAGTTTATGAACAAGTTGCAACAATTGGTGTATGTATGGCCAAATCAGGATTAGGGAAAGGTTTTGTGGTACTAGATTGATGAAGATATTGTTGTGTTGAGCTAAGCAAGTTATGAATAGGTTATGACAACATTTTCAAAAGAGTAGCATGATTGGTTTTTGAAGACCTATATTGTTTGAGGGATATGTAGATCCCGTTTTAAATATTATGAAAAGTGTTCCACACAAAGTTGAAGACGGAGGTGGGTGCCTCCACTGAGGTTGGTGCCTCAATTAGGTTGAAGTCTATAGCAAGTTGAATCTTTCACATGTTCAAGGTTGGTGCCTCAATCAGGTTGTAGCCTATTGCAAGTGGGTGTTTTCACATTTTCAAGGTCGGTGCCTCAATCAGGTTGTAGCCTATTGCAAATAGTTTCTTGCATATCTTGGGGTTTGGTGCCTCCATCAGGTTGGTGCCTGCAAATATATGTAAATGAATTGAAGAAGAAGATAAAAAGAATTTTTGGTTTTCTCCCACAAGGTTTCCATGATGTAAAAGCTTTTGTCCTCATATGTTGACGTGATTATAGCTTCTTTATGCATAGTTTCATTCAGTTTTATGATGCAAATTGTTATGATAAACTGCTACATGTTTAATTATTGATGAAGTGTTTTGAAATGCTAAGTTTTCCATTACACTGATTCAACCCCTCCCCCCTCGCAGTGTGATCTTTGTTCTAACAATTCCCAAGTTCACACTTTGGATGCCCTTTCTTTATAATTACAAATAGTCAAATAAAGTTTAGTGTATGTAACAAATATTAAATGATAGAAATTTTTATGGATACAAACAATAAAAAAGCATATTACGAATAACTTGCCAAGGGACAATATTTATACCCCTCTTAAGAATGTCTAAATTGTCTACAACGTCTTTCAATTATTGTTATTAGAAGTCTTCTTATATTCAAGTCATGCTTTGTGTGCAAGGGAAATAACATTTCCTATCACCCTTTGCATTCAACACCCCAAATAACATTTAAAACCTCCTTTCATTTTCTTTTGGAGAAATATCATATGACATTATAATTAACTATTACAACAAAATCAAATGAAGCAACATAGGTATAATATAGGAATATATTTAACCAATTTCACACATGTAAATGCATTTTTATAGGCCATAAAACATAACACGCATAATATAGAGGAAGAGGAGCCATGACCCCATGACAAAGGAAGAGGAAAGGGGAACAATTTTACAGTTGTCATTTCATCAAATAATTGGGGAACATGCTTTCAACATTTGTAAGCATTTTTTTTAAGTGGTTGGCATGCATCTTCCCACCTTTCACACTATGTCAAAATCCATTTTTGTAATTAGGTAAAGGAGAAAACCTTGAGAAATAAAAAAACCATAAGTTATTTTATTGTTAGCTTTATGTTCTCGAACTTCTCCCTTAGTTATGATATATTCGTCATATCCCTATAGGCGTAAAAGTGGTTATTAAAATGATTGAATGCTAATAAAAGTTAGTAAACTTGTTGGCTAGTAATCATAGTAAGTTCACCATATTGAAAAGGAAACATTATGAAAAAATAATATTTCCAAATAAAGCTAGCAAAAAGATATGGCAACCAAACTATACATAGCTTGATCATTGTGACCTAGATAATAATTTCCTAAATCCTTCATAAGATATCATGTATCCACGGTCAAGGTAGCAGTCATGATAGGTATATGAATATTTGTCCCAATTCAGAATACGGTTGAGCTACTGCATAATTATATGTAAAGAAGATACAATCATAAAGTGTCATGTAGGCTTACCACTTATTTTTTACTCAAACATATTGCAAAACATATGAGAATGGTGGTGGATATGTGTATAATTTAACTTCAAGTAACTTTGAAAGTATTTCAAAGTTATAATTGTAACAATACATATTTCATGCATTTAATCCTGAACCAATGGATACTTCAACCCTTTACTAAATTTAGGGCACAAATAATCCTAATATATAGTTGTTAGGGTTTACAACATATCCATAGTCTTATAACTTGTAACTTGTAATTACCAACATCATGCATGAAATTTTCTTCCTAGGGCATAAATTTTTCATCATGCTTTATCTTCATGCATTTTATGCATTTATGAGGAATATTTGAGCCTTTATGCATAATCGAGGGTTTTTGGTTTCCAAATGCACAACTAAATCTATCAAAACATGTAAATGATAAAATATGAAGTCCACAATTTGAATCATTCAATTTGGACATCATATGAGTCTTATGCACAAATTGTCTTAGGCACAAATTTTACAATAAGTAAGTCTTATCTCCATTTTACAAAGGCTTGGTTCAAGATAAATTTTTTTTTTTCATTTGAAAATGCACTCAGGATGATATAGATAGATTTATAATATTATTAACTGCACTCTAAAACTTAGAACACTAAATTTGGAGCTATATAAAAGCATGGTCATGCATTTCCATTTGGTCACATTCTATTATTTTGGCATCTCAATTTACAAGGTAGATTTTGCCTTGTTTACACAACAATCAATTTTATGTTTGCAAATGGAAAGTGAATTATGTAGGCATTTTTAAAATGATATAATAATACACTTTTATAAAGTTGAATAACTTGAATTGGAGATGTTTTTAGACCTATGCATACATTTTTGTGAAGCCTTGTATGCATTTTCCACAAGATATAAATTATAGCTTAAAAGCAAAGCATATATCTCTTAAGTTTAATATGCATTTTTAGATGTGGGGGTTCTAAAAATATTGAATGGGTGTTTTATGCAACAATAGAACACTAATATTATTGTTTTATGCATTTCTCATCATGCAAGCTTGCATGCATTTTTAGGTATTTACAAGATAGTTTTTAGCCTTTATACATAGTAAGGGTTTTTGGTTTCTAAACACACAATTAAATGTATGAACACATGTAAAATGATAAAATATAAAACCTACAATTGGAATCACTCAATTTAGAGGTCATATGAGTCCTAGGTGTGGATTTTACACTAAGACAATTTTACCCTCCATTTTACAAAAAGTCTTAAATCTTGGTTCAAGGTAGAAGTGATTTTAACCTCTCAATTTATAAGGAATATTTTTACTCTTTTACAGAACGACCACTTTAAGTTTTTCAAATGAAAATTTAGATATGTGTCAAATTATCTAATACTCCCTCAGAAACTTGAATCACTCAAATTGGAGGTGTTTAGAGACATGGGCATGCATATTTGTGAATCTTGACGTGCATTTTGCACAATGTCAAAAAATAATAGTTTAAAAGTAAAACATGTATTTATTAAGGGTGATTGTGCATTTTTATGTGGGTCCTCTAAAAATATTAAATTATGGTCTCATACACTAATATAAACCCTATTTGTATTGTTTTATGCAACAATAAAACTACATCAATATAGGACATAGTGTCAATATTTAAACCCGAAACATTCTACTGTGCATAAAAGCTAAAAATTGTCTTATAAATTAAAAACGTCAATTTGTTAAAACTAACCTTCTTAAAATGCATGACAACTTGAGGGAAATGTCTGATGATATTATGGATATCAAGAAAATGCATTCCTTAGGAAGAAAAATGCACACCTTAGGAAAAGTGCATGTCTTGAGTAGAGAATGCACATTTAATACATGGGATTGCATGTTTACATATAAGGATGAACATCCACACATTGTTAATAATAGACACATATCTCCATAATAAAAATGCATGACATTGGCATGTTTTGCAACCCTATGATGGCCTATACCCTAAATAGTTATTCCTTAGCCCATATGAATGGTTTTCATAGGAGGATGAATAAAAATGGATTGTTATCCATTATATATGATTGATGCTATTATGGCATATATTATAACAACCCGAAACCCATGTTTGACAAGTTTTTTGGAAACATACTTAGGTAGTTAACCTTGTATATTGGGTTGTTGCAACTTTTGGGAATCACATTGCTTGAAACCAGAAATCAGGGCAGTATGACTATGTTAGGTTTTTTATTATTAACCCTTAATGAAAAGGATTAAAGGCTATTTTACAATCTTATTTAATGATTAATACATAGGTATATTATATTCCTTTGATATTTGTAATTATTTTGTTTACAAGTATGCTCCAATGGTGGATCCTGCAACTACCTCATTATGGAAATAGGGTTTAAAATCAAGAGTAACCTAAGTCTTACAAAGTTGAAAGTTGGATAGTGAAATGAAAGCATAGGGAAAATTATCCATGCCCAAATTATAGAATCCCAAAAACTAGAAGTAGTTATAAGTATCCCACACCCATGAATAATTTCCAATTCATGCAAGATATATTTCTTAGCCATGTACTTTGAGATTGAATGTTTGTATTTGTATTAGAATCAACAAATTTTGTTATTTTTCTTTCAAAATTACTTTCAAGGCACAAGACAGGTAAACAACAAGGCTTGTAACCATTGCAGTAATATAATCATTATGAAATCAAACATGTCACTTATGATAGTTACACCTGGGTGGAAAGGGTAACAAAATTTATCCCAACCACTCAAGCTACGCCCAATTGGCACATGCATGCAATCATTGTTGACATTATTTTTCAAATTTAAATTATAACGCTTGATATTTAAAATGTTTAATTTTTTTTTTTGTAAGCTGAGTAGGACCTTTCATTCATTCATTCATTCATATTTAAAGCAGGTTACATCATAATGGATCTTCCTTGGCCTCAACCTATCCATTGGAAAACTAGATCTGTTGACCATTGGAAGGCATTATAAATAACCAAAATCAGAAGTCTTCGAGTCTATAAAATTTTCCCTGGTAGGCCTTAGTGCCTGAAAAGCACAAAATATTTCTCCTATTGACTATATGACTAGATATCGATGTGGACAACATAAAAAACTATACAAAAAATGAACTGACATAACAAAAAAAAAAAAAAAAACCTTAGTCCTCATAGGACTCAATCAGTGTAGGGTCTTTTGTGCTAGACCCTGCGATCTCAGAGTAATGAGGGCATCCGAGGTGCTGCTCAAATTGTCCAACCTGACATTCTACTGTTGGATTTGGAATTGGACTAGGTGGAAGCCTTTATGGATCTCCTACAAAGTAGGATCAATCTTCATGTATTCAGAGGTGTGTATGATGGCTTTGGCCACAATATTCTTCATCATGCAATATAGGTGGATGGTCTGTTTATCTTGAGAAACCTGGACACGGGTATTTCTTGGGTCTAGAACCATCAAATCAGAGTCTTATTCCTGTGCCTCCTCCTCGACTTGGAAAGTAAGCTCTGTCTCCCACTTAGTTCTTACCTGACAGACCTGTTTCGGTGTTCCCTTAACGTAAACGTACGTGACATCCCTGTTATGTTGAGAATGAGATTTTTGGCCTATCTTCTTAGGTTGATGTGAGGAGGATTACCCTCTCAAGACCCATGAACTCCTTTTCCAATTCTACCTGTGGCCTTCCACATCCAGTTCCCCTTTCACAGCTTTCGCTTAAGACATCTCTAACAAAGTTACCTAGAAAATAGTGAGGTATCTGAGCTAAAACCACGTCTGAGCAACCACCCACAACACTGCAAATGGGCCGCCTCGTGCGTAATTGGCACCTGATACAATACTTAATGAAAAAATAGAATAGATAAAACATTAGCCCCAGGGTGATAAATAACATCAAACTAAACAACCAACCTCCATCGACATTTCCCTCCCTGTGTTATCAACATCTCTAAAACCATTACACGAGGAGGCATAGTTCAGAGGCGAGTCATGGTGCACCCATCGGGAGAACCCTCGGCCACCAGCATAGGCCTCCCTCCAATTTGATACAGGAAAAATATATTAGAGACCCGAATATCAATTAGACATAACATATTCAACAACCACAAGGGCTTTGCATACAACCATCTAGACCTATGATAAATTCTTTCTAACCTGCCCAGACGAAACCAAAATATTCCCATTCTCTGGAGTAAGATTCCATACAGAACAGAGACTGACTCCAAAAGAAATAATTCAAAATAGAATGTATGCCTTCTAGCATTCTCGCTATGCAAAATAGAAACTAAGAAATACAAGCATATCCTTCCATATACAGAGACCATATACATATAGGAAATCTCCATATTTTATGGACTTCAGTAGGGATGAAGAAGAGGAAACATCACATACATGTTACCCTTCACCTGGGAGTTGACATAGGTGCCACCCTTCTGGTTGTAGCAGATTGCAGAGCATACACCCGGGGAGATTTCCACACGCTTACTATTGTGTAGGATGAAAATGAAAAACCATACCCATACCATTAACCAAGAACTCATCGTTGCCCTCTCAAATTTATTTTTTCGGACCAAGTTGTCGTCCTTCCAAATCATACCCACGCGGCCAAATATACCCTCGCACCTGCTCCAATTGTCGTAGTTCTGGTAGGGTCTCTTTCCATCATAAATCATATTATTTACCTTTATCACTGTCCTAGATGGGACTGATAGCTAGATCACACCCTGATCAGGGTTAAGGGTTTACAAACTTTATCAAGGATCCAAAGTTTTCATTAATTATCAAACATTTGAAGTCCGATGTTAAAAAATGATACGAATCTTTGTGATAATGCTTATAAAAATGCATGTCAAATTTTTTAAAAGTGTTATTTTTAATAAATTTTATCTTATATCTACATAGTAATTTAATTTTCTTAATAAAGGTTTTTTATAAAAAAATATACCAACATAATTGAAATCCATTAAGTATATATATATATATATATATATATATATATACATTTTCTTGGAAAGGGTTTTCTCTACATGCATTCCTCAACCTCATCATGCATTCCCCAATGTTAGCATGCATTCCTCAACATGCATTCCACAACATAAGTGTGTATTCAATGACTTCTTGTTCACAATTTCAGCTTTGAACCAAGACAATTATGGCTGCAGTTGAAACAATGGTGCCCTATACCATGGTCGTAACAGTTGAAAGAGGGGTTTTCCATGGATAAGTTTCATTGTTAAAAAATTTAAAGAATGTGTTGATGTATGGAGAGATAAAAACAATTGTTCAACATGTATGCTAGATATCCCAAGAAGAGTAGAAGTTTATAAATATATATTTGGATGGTTTAATTTCCAAATTGAGGAGATAGATGATGTCATAGCTAATTATGATGATATGGTTATGGAATTGAATGTATCTAAATATAGGGTTTACCTAGACCATGATTTGGTTGAAAGAGAAACAAATATAATATGTAGAGGGGGAGCAACATTTGACTCTAAAAAAAACCTCCATGGTAGAAAATATTGAGATGACCAATAAAATCTTTGGGAAAAAGGTATTTATTCCCGAGAGAAGTTAAAAAATGAAAGATGTTCTCCAGGGACTATAAAAATATTTAAGTCAAATTTTCCTTATGAAAATTATGAATTATCATAGACATGATATTTCTGGTGATTGCATGAGGTTGGTTTTTCACTGGGTTGAAGACATGGCCATAAATGTCCCTTATTTATTGGCTAAAAAATTATACTATGCCCTGCAAGAAAGTAAAAAGAAGAAGATTAAGTTTAGTTTCATGGATACATTATAGAAAATTATTGAAGTGTTCCTAATTTCCTTTTATAAAAGATATATTGGAAAAATAAAAAATGAAGAAAACTATTAAGTACGTAAACAAACTCCACATGATTATGTGTAAAATTTTGGTGATACTACAATTACCCACAATGAAGTTATTTTTGTTTGGGTTTTAACATAATTGCATGTATGGATGGATGAATTTGAGGAACGAGAAGGTTATATGGACAATTATATGGAAATAAGTAATGATGATATGGAAAAATGAATTCTTCTAAACAAATAAAACTTCAGTATAATGTTCCTGTTATGGAAGTTGATTCAACATCTCCAAGTTCAAATGTGCAGAATCCAATATAAAATTTTGATGATATATATAATTTTTTCATTATTTGATATAATGATGTTTTACAAACTAGCTGCAACAAAAGATTCTTTCTCTATATAGAGAAGAAAGGAAAAGTGACAACTAAAGGACATGAATATTTTAGAATGCATGAATTAGATTGCATTGTTGCAATCAACAATTGTGAACAAAATCAACAAGAACCATAAACAATAAGGATCATACAATTATTGGATTAAAAAGTGAGACATCCAAAATTGTAGACAATTATGTGAGTCAAATTGATATCATGAAGGAAAAGTTCTAAGAAATATAGGATAAAGCTTAAAACACCATTAGAAGCCTTCAAGAGGAGTGGAGAAGAAGACTACAGGTTGTGTATATACCTACATTGCAAACTATAAGTACTCCTTTAGATGAATTACATGAAAAGTTGAAGGAGAAAGATATAATAATTTAAAATTTAAAGGTTTAATTCGAAATTATATTAAAATAGGAACCACATAAGCATAAATCAAAATAAGAACATAAGGAAACAATCACTAAATTGAGGAGAGCATGTGCTAGGAAAGGTGATAATTTGAAAGACAGACAAGTAAGAGGGTAGCGTTGAGGATTAAAGGACTTGAAGAGGCCAAAAAATAATGGCACGATAAATTAGATAAAGGTGGTAAGGGTAAGGGTAAAGGTAAAATCCAAGGCAAGTCAACAAAAAAAAATCTTCAATTGACTTAGAGAAGTCCCTACAAACAAAAGATAAGAAGTTGTAGGAAGATATCATATCAGTGACTTCTTTAAGTGATCTCTAATATGCCTCATCACCAATGGTTGAATCATTGAAGGAAACGATAACTAAGAGAGAGGAAAATATTACATTACTTAAAAAAGAACTCTTGCAAAATTGAAAATCACAACATTTTGGATGTGACATGGAGATGAAAAAATTGAAATCCAAAATCATTGATTTTAAACAACACTTCTAAAGGGCCATAGTTGAGGTGATACCAATTTTTTTTACTAAAAATGAGAAACAATTAAGGGAAAACCAAATTGAGAATGAAGTACACAAATTTAGGGGTCAATTGGCTGAAATTCAATCGAAATTGAAAACTAAAAAGGAAGAATTTGAAAGGAATGAAAATTAATAGTTAAAAAGTATAAGAAGAATGTGAAATTTTCGAAAAATATATGGGAAGAATATAAATGAAAATTGCAATACCTATCGAAAAAGTATGGAAAAAAATCAAGAAATAGAGAAATAATTAAAACATGTGCCTATTGTAGCTATTGAACAATCAACACCCTCTACAAAAGGAATGAAGGACACTTTTTGAAAAAGAAAAATAGAAAGAAAGAGTGACGCTATTTATTTTTCTTCATCTTACGAGGAGGGCTTGTAGAAACCTCCCACTAGGCAACATAGAGTTATATATATATATATATATATATATACTTTGGTAGTTTAGACTAATCCTAAACCTACGGGTTTCGAATCGGTGACCTTGTAGACGGAGTGCCTTAACAATGCACCCCATCACCGACTGCTCTACACCACGTGGGCATGTAAATAAATTTTAAAGATGTAATATATATTAATATTTTGGCAGTTCATTGACAATGTATTTTATTTTATATGGTTAATGAATTCAGGATGATTTATAATGTTCATATTATTTTCTCTTAATGTCTATTTTATTGATAGAAAATTAAATCTACTCTATTGACAATTATCATTTTATTTGGTCTTAATGGATATATGTGATTGTTAATTAATAATTTTCCTTCGAAAAAAAAATATATTACTAAAAAATACATTTTAAAAATACATGTGAGCTAATAAAATAGTTGTTATGTAACCAGATCAAAAAACAAAAGAAAAGATAGATCAATGACTTTTAAGGCTCTTCAAGCATGTAACCTACTTTACATCACATAAATGAACAATTCTTGGATGATTCAAATGCCAAGACTTCCTTGGTACATAGAGTCTAAGGGGTCAAATTATTATTAGAGCTTACATAACAATAATAATCTAAGGGCACAACAATAACAATAATGGGATTCTATTGGGCACAACAATAATAATATGGGGGCTACACTAGTATTATAGGTAGCTAACATGCCCCTCTCCTTCAAAAAAATGTTGTGCTCAACACTTAAGTAGTTCTAGATATTTCTGAATAAAATACTCATCCTCCCATGCGGAGTCTTCAACAAGTAAGTTCTTCCACTTAATGAGATACTCTGAAATTGATATATTTCGTAGCTTCCAAATTCTTCTTTCTGTGATTTCTTCAAACTCCAATATTATTTTTCCTTCCTCATAAAGTTTTGGAAATATAATTTGAACTAGAAGCTTGTCACCTATAACCTTCTTTAAGCATGACACATGGAAATTTGAGTGTACTCACGAAGATGCAGGAAACTCCAATTTGTATGCCATAGTACTAATATTTTACAACATCTTGTAAGAGCCATAATAATTGGGTGAATATTTATTTTCCTTATGTTAACAATGTTGGACCTTCAAACATTCAGGGGATCCCCCCGATATGAAGTCCCAATTAGACCTCTCACCCTTTGGTGTAGGAGTCCCACCGAGAATATGGCCCAATTTCCAAATTCTTAAATATTTTCCTTGGATCTAACTATCAACAAGAGAGAGGGATGCAATGGTGCCTTATAAAAGCAAGAAGGTGTGCCTAGTGAGTATTCGGTTGTATATGTGTCCAAGTTCTTCTACTGTGTAGGGAGTAAGTAAAGTGAGCCTCTACTTCCCAAGAAGAGGCACACATCAACCAAAAGGATCTGTCTAACATCTAGCAGAATAGTTCACAAGAGATGTGACGATCATTACAACCAATGAATGAGAAAGATCTGTCTAATATCTAACGGAGTAGTCCACAAGGATGGGACAATAATAGAAACCATCATAGAACATTCTCAACAAGATAAGTCATAAAATAACTGAAATATTTCAACTACTTTAGCACATGTGAAAGAAAACATGAAATACAAATATCCATAGAATAGTCTTACAAAAATTCATAATCCATGCATGAATAACATGCTCACCTTGAAGCATTTTGTTATTAAGTAAAATTTCCAAGACACATGTATACAATGACCATCACTAGCTTCAGTAGTGGAACATTGGAGCCACTCCTTGCTCCCCAAAAGAACTAGCTTATCTCTCTAATTCTTTGCAGGAGGAGTCAAGGTGAAAAAATTTCATTTGCTCTTACAATGAGGGGATATATATAACAATGAGGAGGTGATGCTTCATCTTCATTGTGACTCTTCATATACCCTCATGAGTGTTTGAATTCCTATGACTTTTCAACTTTACATGACTCTTCATATTCCACACATGTCGTTTGGACTTTCACTTGAAAATACATTTCTGAGACATATTTTACATCATTAGCCACAATGGTGTATCATATGACCACTCATGATAAGACATAATATGAAACTGCTGACATAGATTTCTTGATGATATGGAAATGTCAAGCCATTTTTGTCGTAGTGTGCTAAGTGTCTTCTTTAGAATGCTTCTATTTTCATCTCTGCATGGCTTGGTGATAAGGAATCTTCAGTGATCGCAAACTGGTGTCCCTTTACTTTCTCTTAATTGATCATCTTGAAAAATAAGCTACAAGAGTGTCTTTTAACATGATTCCCTCTTCATCTCCATATTCATCATCTCGCCATGGAATGATAAAGTACTTGCTTTTACAATTCACTCATGACGAGATGACATCAGTCCGAAAACCCCCTAGTCTAAGATTGTGTATATTGATTCATTTCCTGAGCCAAAATCATATGGAGAGTTGGGGAAGGGGCTCAGTGACTCCACAGTTTTGCAGTTCAAGTAGCCAAGGGGGAGCCTTGAACCTTGATATTGTGAAATGTGCAGTTCAAGTTGGGCTGAGGGAAAAAAATGCGCAGTTCTGGGAGCTAGTGAGACAGGCTGAGGGGATGGGTACTGAATGAACACACTAGAAAGTTATAGGAGACAAGGGAGGCTGGTCCATTGTGAATTCCAGAGGCTCAAGGAATGAGCTTGAGTCTAGTGACTATGTAGTGCGTAGTTAGGGCCAAAATTTGAGGATGAATTTCCCAATTCTAGGAGTTAAGGTCGGGATTTAAGCACATAAAATATGTAATAAAACAGTCCTGAGGCAGGAACTGCGCATTTTATAGTTCCCAGAGGAAAGGTCATAGCTAGAGGAATGAGACTACACATTGCATAGTTCTGGGAGGTAGGTTGAAGCTAGTTTTCTTGGTCGGGAAGCTTTTCCAAAAAATGGCTAAATGTGGGATCGGTGAGACTTATGCGAGTAGTGATAAGACTTTGAATGTGATCACACACTTAGAATACTTAATGACACAAAAACATATATCATCCATGACACATGAACAATTCATTTCCCTCCATGTGATTGCTTTACGACAAGTTACAACAAGTGCGACACTTAGGATACAATTTTCGATGACCGTGAAGACACTTGTGGGATACTGCTTAAAACTTCATAAATGAGTCCAACGAGTGTTTACATGGTTATAAAAACTCATTTACACAAATATGACCTCTTGAACCACTAGATCATGCTTATATACATGATGTGAAAACTATAATGTGAAAATATGACATTTTGCGTAACTTGCAAAAGGGACCAAACACTTCAAGAAAACACATGAAATCAATTCCAAAGTTTGCAAGGATAATGTAAAAAACCAAGGAAGTCTATGAAATTTTGCGTAGGCCAAAATTTTGGAGGGTGTTGTAGAAGTGACAACACTCGGCGACACACTAGTAGAATTACAACTTCTCTTCCTTGGTTAACTATTTCGCGCAGGGCCTTGGTTCTTCAGGGAGTATTGATTCGTCATGTATATTAATTTGGTCTCCCCACTTAACCCATGAATACACATGGTCCCCTTCATACCTTCTTGGTTGAAACACAACATAGAATTCAACAATATGACAGAATTTCGAGTTGTGAGGGGTAGTGAAGTTCGGGAGCTTAATATTTTCAGAGTATAATTTTTCATCTCAGGTGTTTCTATGCTCCCAGCAGGCCTAGAAAATACCTCGATAAGTCACTATGGAATAAAAACATTACTCCACTACCAGCGAGCCTAGTCAATATCCCCGATAGAGTTTCTTGCTTTAGATCTCTCTGCAAGAAGCCTTTCTCTTATTTCACCTTTATTTTTATTTTTTCTATAGGACTGTGCATTGGAACTTATTAATTTTGGGTGGAAGAGGGATCCAAACTTATTGAGAGAAGAAGAGGTTGTTCCTTCAGAGAAGCACATAGATACCTATGATTTAGGTTTTCTTGTTTATATTTTTCCCCTACTCCTCTTCTACTAATTGGATAAACATGAAAACGCCAAAACATAAAGAACCAAATGTAGGCATAAGGTTTCCTGAATAGACATGGAGTTCATGTTTTAACCATAACTCTCCTCACAGAAGGACCATATTTTCCGTCTGAACTTCATTGACTAAGAGATATAACCAACACAAGGAAGAAGGACCGAAGGTTTAGCCAAATCTTGAAGTGTCACAAGATTCTTTAGACGTCAGCCACACACATGTTAAGAATACATAAAATGTTCATGCACAACACTTATTCACATGATGAAAGAAAAACATAAATCAAACAACAAGAAAGACTATGCACATAGTGTAGGACATAGACCTAGATCATTATTGAAAGTAGTGCTTTAAGTCTTGGTCATTGACAGGGAGAGAGTCAATCTGCTTGTCAAGTGATTGAAGACGATAAGTGTGTTGGCCAATATTTTCGTGGACTGTGAATGGCCCAATCCACAGGGATTGAAACTTGGCATGTTTTCATTTTTCCTCGTGGGACTTATCCCACTTTAATACTAACTCACCTACATAAAATTTGTTCTTCGCTATATACTTCTTGTCGAACTGCATCTTGGTACGATTCTGATGAAGCAAAAACATTTCTTTTTTCTTTCAACCTTTTTTCTTGTAAGTTGTGAAGGGTGTCCATCCTATGCTGCACTAATAAGCATGCCTTGCCTTGGGATTCTTGTGAAATCTGGAGATCATGAAAGTATATGTTGGGAGGGAGGATGGCTTCTTTTCCATATACCAGGAATTAAGGGGAGGTGTTCAGAGATGGATTTGGCATGACTCGGTCAACCCATAAATCATTTACCAAAGTGGAGTTTCAGTTCGTCTGTTCAGAGAATATGGTATTTTTTATGATACATATGAGGTTCTTATTTGTGGACTCAATAATACCATTCCTCTGTGGATAATAATTAGCTAAGTGTTTCAGTAAAATTCCATTTTTGATCCAGATTTATGCAGGAATGAAATAAAATACAGAAATAGACATAAACATAGAGATGCAATGGAAACAATACTTCATTGCATTAATATTAAAGAACTGAAATATGCTTACAGACATAATGGAAATAGAATAGCTAGGGTGATGGTAGCGTATCTCTGAGAAGAGATGTGGCGGCTATAGTTCTCTGAACTGTGTTACAATGAGGCTTGAGGGCCTATTTATTATTGAGAAACAATGGAAAAACTAAAACGTCCAAAAACCTAACCCTAAGAGATGAAGCACCAAAATTGTGGGTCTCGTTTGGGTAAATTGATTTTTCAACTTCTCGGGGACGTAACTTTGGAATCAGATCTCCATTTGACGTGCTCAATAGCTCGTTAGAAATATCTATCCGAGTATTACAACTCTTGTTGCTCCTGGTTTTCCCAAAAAACGTCATTTAGGGCCTCAAAATGGCTCCGGAAGTTTAGGACCCGAAAATACGCTAAAAATAGTAAGTTGTGTTGCAACTTAAAAACTGAACGAACTGATGGTGGGGGTTCAAATGGAATAGGTGGGTGACCACTAATATCCACCTGGATCATTAAGGCCCCAAAATGGCTCCGGGAGTGCAGGACCCAAAAACTTGCTAAAAATAGTAAGTTGTGCTAAATGTGAAAAGCTGCAAGAATTGATGGTGCCAGTCCAAATGGAATAGGTGGGTGGCCACCGATATCCACTTGGATCAATTTTCTAATGAAAAATCGTAGAGTATTAACGATGAAAAATAAGTTGCATTATCGAAAGCAAGTGAAGTAGGAATGTCCAACCTAGAAATGATATTATGCTAAAGGAAGTGAATGACTTCCTGATCATTCACTTGTTTATGCGAAACGGCTTATGTCCACTGCATAAAGTAGTCTGTGGTAGTGAGAATATAGCGGTGCTGCTTTGACGAATGCCGAAATATTTCACCAATAACATCCAAGCCCCAATGTTGAAAGGTTTATTACATTGCGATAAGTTTCAATCATGGAGGCTTCACTCAATAAAACTCTAACATATCACTTGTGATTCTAGCATATTAAAAAATACCCTTAATTTGAGTACATATTGGAAAATACCTCTAAAAATCACATTATTTAACCCCCTTACCAATATAAACCGAACACACTTTCCCAATTTAAAAATCCCCTACTTTCACTATATATTGTACGTATCCATTTTGTCATTAACTTTATTTATACCCCTTTATATTTTTTCATTAACTTTGAGCTCCATTTTTTATACTTGCAAATATAAAACCCCTTTACCCCCAATTTATCCCCCAATATATTATGTCATTTTTTTCTCATTATATATCCCATAAAATGAACCCACGTGCTATGGTATTGATCCTACAGTAAAGCCCCCGTAGCTGTAATGGGGCGGCTGACTTCTTGTTTTGGCTGACACACCTTTGATAGATCAGAAATTTGTGTGTGTAAGCATGATAATAATATAGGCCAATAGAAATTGGCTCGCTTGATTTTATGTGCAGTCATGTTGCCCGCAAAATTCCCCCCAACTGGTCCGTTGTGGATATCACACAATACCTTATATGAATCGTGCGCTTCCAAGCTCCTGAGAAATACTCCATTTTGGTTCTTTCTAAAAAGTACCCCATGCACCAACTAGTAAGATAATGATTTGAGCCTAAGTTCCCTCTTCTGTCATGCAGATAAATGGGAGGGAACGATGTCTTGCTCAAGGTATTGGTGCACAGCTGCATACCAAGAGTCTGTGATAATATTGGGAGGCATTTGATATAAATTATAAATTTCAATTTCCCACTCCCAACTAGAGGGATCTTCTTCTTCCTTTGCATCCATTGCTTCTGCTTCTAGTCGGCATAGACCATAGCTCTTGATTGTGTGAACTACTTTGAACTCTAAGTCATACTCCTGTAAACCAGTCATCCAGTTTGCTCTTCTCTCACCCAAATCTTGTTGAACAAACAATGATCTAACTTCTAGGTGTGGAACAAAGATAATACAATGATTTTTCAAGAGATAAGGATGGAAGTGCTTCATCGGATTGTATATTGCATATGCTTGCTTATCAGTGGTGGGATAGTTAATTTTAGGTCCTTGAAGATTGGTGCTCCTAAAATATATTGGTTTCTCTTTGTTCTGGTCATCCTTTTGTGTAAGCACGATGGCGAATGAATCATCAGAAGCAAAAGTGTAGAGCAACAAATATTTACTAAAATCTAGGTTGTATAGAGCGGGTGCTTCTGCGATAAATTACTTGATACAAGAAAACAAATCCTTTTACATTTTATCCCATCTATAAAATACATATTTCTTTACCATGTCCTATATTGGCTTGACAATCTGAGTTTTATTAGAGATGAACTTACGGAGAAAGTTGATTTTCCCCAAAAGGACTGCATAGCTTTCTTGTTCACTGGGAAGGGAATTTGCGTAATTGATTTGAACCTCTCCGCGTCTACTTTAATCCCACTTTTAGCAATGATGTGTCCCAATAAATTAAGCTCATATACTACAAAAATAATCTTTTTGGGATTAAGGGATATCCTATACTTACAACATCGCTCAACATTTTTCCTCAAATGGTGTATGTGGTCGAACCTCTTCTTAGAAAACATTGTGACATCATCGAGGTAGACCACCACACTTTTTCCAATAAATAAAAGGAATGTGATTTCCATGGCATGTTGAAATGTCGCACCAACGTTAATAAACCCAAATGACATTCTTTTGAATGTGAACATACCCCACTTTTTACGAAATGTTGTTTTGAGTTTGTTAGGATCTGAGACTAGAACCTGGTTATATCCTGAATACCCATCCAATAAGGAAAACATATATTACCTTGATAGTGTTTGAAGTATATTTTCTATAGACGACATAGGGTAGTTATCCTTGTCGAGGCATGGTTCAGATTATAGAAATCACACATAAGCGGATTTCCTCGGACTTCTTCCTTACTGGGACCAAGTTTGATACCAAGGTAGAATGTCACACTTTATATATGATCCGAGCTTCCAACAACTTCATTAACTCCTTTTGAATGAGAAGCTCAAGAATTGGATGTACCTTTCACAATTTTTTTTGAAATGGCTTGGCCCCTTCTTTGATTGGGATCACATGCTCGATAATTCGTGTGTCATAATTTTTGAGATTGTCATACGTCCACATGAATACATCCCTATATTTCTTGAATAAGAGGATAAAATATTTTTGCTCCAGTGGTGTGCTGTACGAGTACCAATATTGAAAAAAATGAATATTTTTATGTCCCCAAATTGATCTACTCATGTGGAAATGTTGAGCTATGTGTCTTAGAATTGACTAGCCTTCAGGAGCGGTTCTGCAAGTCATACAACTTTTATAATGATACCACACCTTTTGGTATGAGGTTTCCTTTGCTTGTGTTAGCTGCATCATGTAATGCCTTATCTTGCTTATCTTCATCAATAGTTGCATCTTTGAATACATCAAAGTTCGCCATAAAGTGCAGTATCTATTAGTCATCATTGAAAACATGTAAATTATTAATATTATCAGGGACATATGGATTATAAAGAATTTCTATAGAAAAACCATCCCTAAGCTGTGATAACCTAGCAACAACATTTTCCAATGCATCAGCAGTTGCGTTGCTCATTCCAGGAACTGAAATAATGTTAAAATCTTGGAAATGCGAAATCAAACGCCATACCTCTTGTTGGTAACTTTTTATATGTGGTGACACACAATTTACGGTATCACATACCTGTCGTACAACAATTTATGAGTCACCCATTACCTTGAGAAACACAATGTTGAGGTAAACGACACTTTACAAACCCAAGATGAGTGCCTCGTATTCTATAGTTGTTTGTGCACTTGAATTCCAAGTGGCTAGAGATCAGATGTTTTCTCTATTGATGGTCTATTAAAACACTACCAGCTCTAGAGCCCTCCTGTATTTTGGAACCATCAAAGTACAATGTCCACATATCATATGTACAAGGACTACATACTACACTAGTATTGTTATTATTATTACTACTAAGTGTACATACATAATTTTCACCAGTTGGACTAGGAAGGAGCTCCAACTATGTATGTGGTGGGACTGGGGATGACAAAACAAGATAACACCCCATCTTAGTTTCTAATAAATAATTTCCAAATATAAGATTTTCAAAATCTATTGACTCATTCTTTCCATCCAAGGGAGTAAACGTGTGTTTAATATATCGCTCTGAGTTCACTCAGATTTGATTGTTTCTTCCCTTGTGCATAAGACATAAATGTGACCAGTCTGTAGAAAAATACCCTTGTAGCTCGCTGGAGCAACCTTTTCTTAAAAATACCCCATATGCTTCCAGAATGTCAACAATTACTATGTTTATACATTGGTTAACTCCTTCATCGAACGATAAATGGATAAGCACATTCGTGAGTTCACCAATCACATGGACAAGAGTCTTGTCGAACTGAATAATTTGTGTATATATTTTATCCCATTTTTTGTTTATTTTATTTACGACAGATAATGGAATTAAATTTATCGATGCACTGGAATCAACAAAGCAATTGTGCACATTGTAATTGAAAATTTTGAAAGTTAAAAAAAAAATGGAGGGCAATGTATTTGCATCAATTGTTAAGGCATTAAGTATGGATTTGAGGGAACCAAAGGACATAGAAGATACCTTGCATGAATAATCATTGTTACTTGAGGTGAACTATCCAAGTGTGCGTAAAAACATGTCCCTCTGGATCGATATCTTTTTTAGTCGAACATTGAGATATTCACACGAACCTTTTTCATCTCTTAAACTATGTTGTATTCCAAAGCGGGAGAGATTGTCGAAGTGTCTGCGGGAATAACATGGTTTGTGACTTCCAGAATGGTGGTATTTCTCTTATTGCTCACAGAAGTACTTTTCTCTACTACCACATTCTCGGATTTTCTCCAAGTTTTTTGTTCTGATTTGACGGGTGGACTGATATTTCTCAACAAATGTTCCTTGAATTTTTTTGTTGTCAACTATGGTTCAATGGTTGGCCCTTGGCTTCTCCCACCATACTGATTAATATGCTTCTAGGGTTGGCCATCACTTGGAGGATGTTTCTCAGAAACAATATTTTCAACTGCAAGTATGAAACTGAATGTGTTCATTGCATCTCCTGTAGTAAGATTTTCCTCGGTTGCGACAATTTATTCCTTTTCTTCCATAGGCTCACTCTTCTCATCAGAAAGTACTGTATCAATGAAGTGTGTAACAAGAGCATTCATGTTATGGTTCCATTGTGGGCATGTTTTTTCTGAATGATATTATTGATGAAATGAACAATATTGATCCATGCCCATACTCTCAATGTTCAACACAACGTTCGAGCTTTGCACAGACTTGGTCGGTTGGTTACTACTGCTATCGAAATTGGCAGTCCTTTATGAAAAGGTTGAACTTGGGAGGCTTGCTACTCACAATGGTATTGCTTGACCTTTTGTTTCATCTCTTCCAAATTATTTGACAAAGTCTTGATGGTGTGGGTCAAGCTTTCAATATCAAGAGTTTCTTTCTCTTTAGTCTTTCTTACAAAGGCCCGAGACCTATTTCTTTTGTCTTTGGAGTCTTTTCTTGGTTCATCATCTACAATGACCCCAATTGCATATGACCAATCATGATAAAACATGACATGACACTGATAAAATAGAATTCTTGATGATATGGAAATGTGAAGACACTACTGCTATAGTGTTTTGAGTGTCTTCTTGAAAATGATTCTCTTTTCACATTTTCATGGGTTGGTGATAAGGAATCTTCAATGGTCTCGTGTATTGAATGGTGATAGCAAATTGGTGTCCATTTTCTTTCTCTTGATTGATAAACTTGCAAACTCAGCTACAAGAGTGTTCCAACATTCTTCCCTCCTTCATCTAATTCTTCATCACCTCACCTTGGCATGATAAAGTACATGTTTCTGCAATTCACTCATGACGAGACGACATCAGTCAGAAAACCAACTAGTCTAAGATTATGAATATTGATCCATTTCCTGAGTCAAAACCAGATGGAGAGCTGGGAAAGGGGCTCAGTGACTACGTAGTTGCACAGTTCAAGTAGGAAAGGGGGATCCTTTAGCCTTGAGACTGCGCAATGTGAAATTCAAGCTAGGGAGAGGGAGAAAATTGCGTAGATTCAGGAACCAGTGAGACAGGCTGAGGGGATGGGAACTAAATGAGCACACTGTGCAGTTCCGAGAGATAAGGGAGGCTGGGAAATTGCATAGTTCAGAGTCTCAAGGAATGAGCTTGAGGCTAGTGACTACGCAATTCACAGTTAGGGCCAAACTGGGAGGAGGAATTGCGCAATTATGGGAGTCAAGGTCAGGATTTGAGCATAGAAAGTATGCAATGCAGTAGTCCCAAGAGGTAGGAAATATGCATTGCGCAGTGCCAAGAGGCAAGGTCACAACTAGAGGACTGTTACTACACAACGCATAGGTTTGGGAGGCAGGGCGAAGTTATGTTTCTTGGTCGGGAAGCTTTTCTAAAAAATGGCTAAGTGTGGGATCGGTGAGACTGATGTGAACAATGATAAGACTTTGACTATGATCACACACTTATAATACTTGATGACACAACAAAATAGATCATCCATTACAAATGAACAATGCATTTTCCTCCCTGTGACTTCTTTACAACAATTTACGATGAGCGTGACACTTAGGATACACTTTGCGATGACCGTGACGACACTTGTGCGACAGTTCTTAAAACTTCAGAAATGTGTGTGAAAGGTGTTTACATGGTTAGAAAAAATGATTTACATAAATATGACCTATTGAAACCGCCAAAATAGGCATATATACATGATGCGACAACTAACATGTGAAAATACAACAATTTTCCTAACTTGTAAAAGGGACCAAAACACTTCAAGAAACTTACGTGAAATGAGTTCCAAAGTTTGCAAAGGCAATGCACAAAACCAAGGAAGGCTCTTGAATTGAGTGTAGGCGAAAATTATGGAAGGTTTTGTAGCAGTGAGAACACCTTCTTAGCTTGCTTAAGGGACATATGTTTGAATGTTTGTATTCGTAAAAATACCCAATTGCCCACATCAAAACTTCTTTCAGTATGATATTGATATGACTGTTGTTTGATTTGATTCTGCGCCAGATTCATGCTATCCTTTAAGAGTTGGAGAACTTATTGTTTGTACTCTATGTGACGTTCCACTGCTTGAACCTTATAATTGTCTCTTAAAGAGGTTGTGATGGACGTTGGATGATATCCACAAAGCGACATAATTGGGGTCATTTTTGCTGCGATATGGAAGAAAGTGTTATACCACCATTCTGGTAGGGGTAACCACTTGATCCATTATGTTTATTTATTAGATACAAAGAAACAAAGATATCATTCCAAACATTTATTCACTATCTCAGTTTACCCATAAGATTGAGGATGATAAGATGAGTTATGAGTTAAATATTGAGTACCGAGACGAGAAAATATTTTTGTCCAAAAATTTCTAGTGAATATTTTGAATTATTTCCATAAATGTAGAAGTGACTGTACTAGATTTGAAAGGATGAGATAGTGCAAAAATTTATGTATATTTGGTAAGTTTACCAACTACCACCATGATGACACTATTTATGTAAAAATTGGCTAAAACTGTGATAAAATACATTGATACCTCTTACCAACGCTGACTTGGAATAACTAATGGTTGTAAAAGACCCAAGGTATTAATTGTATCAACTTTATTTTGTTGGGAAACTAAGAATTCCGCCACAAAATTCTGAATATCAGATTTAAGTCCATCCCAAAAAAATCGTTTTTGACCCATGTGGTAAGTTTTAAAAATCCCAAGTGCCATCATGTATGAGAGGTGTGCAATTCCAAAATAACATTTTGTTTAAATTGGGAGTTCTTACGTAGAAATAAGTGATCTTTGTACTACGATGAATCATTTTTCTAAATAAATGAATCAAATGCATCGATATCTTGCTATAAATTTTGAATGAGTGTCCATACATCTTCATCATTATTCTGCTCATCCCTTACTTCAGTTATCCAATCAGGTTGGATAATATAATGGAACAAAGAAATGATTCCACATCCTCATACCTTTTTGAGAGTGTATCTACAACACCGTTTTTCTTCCCTTTTTGTAGATAATTTCAAATTCATAATCCAACATCTTTGTAACCCATTTTATTTATCTTTTGGAGATAATATTTTTTCCACGGAGTATTTAAGACTATCGTGATATGTTTTTACCTTGAAGTGTCTTCTCATTAAGTAAGGGCACCATTTCTTCAGTGCATGTAGTATTGCCAACATTTCCTTCTCATAAATAGGTTCTTGTAAATACTTTCCCTTAATTGGATGACTTTCAAAGTCAATGGGTCTTCCTTCTTGCATAAAAAAAACACCAATTCCATTTCCGGAGGCATCACATTCCATAATAAAGGTTTTTGTGAAGTTTGGTGTAGCTAATACTAAAGCTCAACACATTTCCTATTTAAGATGTTCAAAGGCCTTAGTTGCTTATGGATTCCAAAAAAAATGCATATTTATTCAGTAATGTTGTTAGAGGTGCTGCTATCTTCCCATAATTCTTAACACATTTGCAATAATACCATATCAACCTGAGAGATCCTCGAATATGCCTTAAGTTTGTGGGAATTTTCCATTTCTTGATGGCTTTAATTTCATTAGGGTCTGACTTAACAACCTAATGGGATACAATGTGACCCAAATATTCCACTTCCTATACTCCAAAGAAGCATTTGGAGGATTTTTCATATAATTGTTTCTCCTCCAATAGTTTTAGCACCCTGTCAACATTTTGAACATGATATTTCCAAGACTTGCTATAGATTAGTATACCATCAAAAAATACTAAGACAATTTTTCTAAGGGTGGGTTTGAAAATAGAATTCATTAAGCCTTGAAATGTAGAAGGTGGATTAGTAAGGTCAAAAGGCATGACCAAAAATTCATAAAGACCTTCACGAGTTCTAAATTTTGTTTTCAGAATCCCTTTTGTCTTCATTCTAATTTGATGATATTATGAATGAAGATCTAGCTCTGTGAAGTAAATTTCTCCATGTATTTCATCTAAAAATTCATCAATGACAAGATTGGGAAACATATATTTAATAGTGATTTTGTTGAGCTCTCTATAATCCTGACACATACGCCATGATCCATCCCTCTTGTGCATCAATACTACTAGAGAAGACAAACAAATTTGGCTAGGTTGAATTATACCTGCCTCTAGCATTTTTGAAACCATACGTTCAATTTCACTCTTCTAGGCACAAGGATATCTATAAGGTATAATGTTTGGAGGAATAATTCCTAGAATCAAGCGAATAACATGATCATGAATATGAATAGGCAGTATACCTTTGGGAGTCTCAAATACCTTGGAATGATTTCCAAGGACTCTAAAGATATAGAGAAATGGATGAATTAGATGTTTAAACATCTAGTGAACATAATTGTGCAATTACCCCCCTTTTTCCTTCTTCAAAATATTTTTCATGACATTAGAGCTAATTATATTTCCAACTTTCCCTATGATACCCCTTAGTTCAATTTCCATTCCCTCTGAGAAAAATTTCAAGAAAAAATGTTGAAAATTAAAAGCTATCATTCCCAAATATTGTAATGATTGGACTCATAATACAACAACCACACCACCCATCAGAATGGAAAGTGTTAGCCACCTATAATATTTTGTCAAAGAAAACAGGTGGCTAAATAGGTTTTTGAGCCTTCAAGAGAAACATTTTCTTTGAAAATGTTTGATTCTTGAAACCTCCATGTGTCTTCTATCCTTCAAAGAATCTTCACTGCTGTTTCCATTGATGAGCCTTACTGTTTTGTGAAAGAAGCTGTTCTAAAAAAGGCCTCCATTTTCTCTATGTCACTCCTACAAAATCCTCATTTTTTCACCCATATTCCCTCTACAAAAATCCTCTATAATCCTTCATTTGACCTCTAAGTCATCCTAAATCACTTTTAGACCTTATTTTTCCCCTTTGTTCGGTCTAAAAATCCTTTCTTTTTCCTATCGGAACCCCTCCTTTGGCCTAAAAATCCCTGTTTTTGGCCTAAAACACCCTTTTTTCACTATGAAGGCCTTAAGCCCCCTAGGGCTTATATCCATTAGCCCCTTTCCTCATATAGCCTTAGCCCTGTAGTCAGGCGCTAAAACATCCAAGAAACCCCAATTAAAACCCTTTTCTCTTTGGTTTTTCCATTCTCCCGACGTTATGATTTGAAAGGACGAGAACCATTGATCTCTACAGATCAATGGCCTTCGGGAAATCATCATTCCACCTATTTCTCCTGCCTCCCCTAACATTAAAGTTTTTAAACAAATCTGGACCGTTGAATCCACAAGAACCAATGGCCCTGATTTCGTCGCACTCTGCCCATCCATCTAACACCTCTTTCCCTTTCAAAACATTGTCGCTCTATCCTTCAATCTCGACCGTCCATCTGAGAAATCTAACAGTCAGGATGCAACCCGACAGCCCAAGGTTTTCTACTGCGCGCCAGGTCTGCGCATGTCACTGTCGATCCCACCAGAACCCTTCGCTCATGCAGATTTCCCATTGCAATGTTTCCGCACTGTCGGATCTGCAGCCGATGCACGATTTCGCAAAAAATTTGCGCTTGAGGTTTAACACCAGAAAATTTTGCGAAAAGAGCGGTTTTAGGAAGGACAGGTGTCGAATGTTGTATGGTATCGCATTATTTTTGGCAATACCGCCCCGCCCCATTTCATTTTGCGAAAACCACTCATGTTTCCTCCATACCACCCTCCGCAACATCATTCCCATTTCAATCACAGCCGTAGATCATCTTGATCTAACGACCCACGCTATATCGTGATATCGTTTCATTTTTCCTCATCTGTTCTCCCAAGCAACTCCATCTGCAGATCTCCACCGTCGATTATTCTAATCGAACAACCCACATTTAATCTCGACCCCGTTCACTTACTTTTTCATCCATCCTCCAAACGACCTTATATAAGGATCTCGACCGTAGATCATTGTTGGTTGATCTAATCCAACGGTCCATAACTCACCTCACCCTCAACCTTCATCTGCACCTGTTTAGCTGCTCTGCCAGGTTTTTCGCCCATCTTTCTGCTGCAACCACCATTTTCCATCGTTGCGCCACCATTCCCATGAGCCTCCGAAGTAGCTATCCTCACCCCTACAGGTTTTTATAATGTGTTTATTGGGTTTTGCAGGTTTTATAGGTGGTGAATTCATTTTGTCTCCACCGTCACAGTCATGGTAATTTAGAGCGCAGAAATATTATCATAGAGCCAAAGATAGCAGAGGAAGACATCCTTGAGAGGTTTAAAGGCATGTTTCATTATAGATCAAGGATATTAACTTGACAAAAACCCTCTAGAGCCTCTGTAACCTGTGTATTCACTCAAATAGGGCAGCAGAAAGTTTAAGGTGTATCAGAAAGGGATTAAAGGGTTAGAACCATGATATTGAAGACTATGAAGGCTTAATCCACAGTTACAGACATACAGGACAAAAATAAAGACCCGAAGATGATCAAAGAGGCATAATGAGGCCTAAACACATAAACAAGTCATATCAGTGTTCAAAGAAGTTATATCAAGTGATTCGACATCAGCAGAACATTATTTCGACTGAAGACAAGACAAAATTCCTACCTACCATTCTCCATTCTCCATCAAGCACCAGAACGGTTTTCACACTGACAAGGAGTCCTAAAAGAAACTGTCAGTGCATTAGTTACAAGTATGGAAGACCTGAAAGCCATCTATCTGCTTTACTTGTCACAAAGGATTAAACAGAGTACTACAGCCAGAGAGTACTTCAGGAACATGCCCTTGGAGTTATTATCAAACTGACGAAGACCCCTAATTCATCTAAAGAGTACTGAAAGTTAATGTAAAGATATTAAAATAGAATGGGCTTCAAAAACACTTGTCCATCTATTTTAATGGATCATTTAAAGCCTTATCTACCCCTACTACCACTCTTTCACCTATAAGAACTCATGAGAAATACATTGCAAATGTTGGTTGGGTGGTTGACTAATTGTAAGTTGTTCTACTGAGTTAGAGTTCTGTGAGCAGTGGTTGTAAATAGGTTGGGAGATGATTTCTGGATGATATAAAGCTATTGGACAAGGATGTATGTGACCGGTTTTGCTCTTCTAATATGACAAGCATGTTCATTGGATCCTGATCTAAATCAGTGGTGATGTGTTCTTTCTTTGTTATTGTTTACCCTTTGTTTTACATCATGTTTCATTTTCTCTGATAAGAATCAGTAATTTTAACTTAGGAAATATTGTTGCAAGTACCCTAATGTTTCCTGCACTTATTATCTTTTATGTTTTCTGCTAATTGTGTATCTAAGAACAAATTCAACATAATTTAACCAGTATAGAAGTTGGTTTATCCATAATTACTGATGTATGAATTTAGAGTTTGTTTCCTAGATGTTCTTGTTTGGTTTTAGCTGAAAGAATTAGGAAACAAAAAGATTTAGTGTTAGCCCTGTCCCCTAGGTTCCTTTTCCAACAGTTAGCCATTCTAAGATCCATTTGAGTTGAATGTCAAAAGCAGAGAAGGTTAAAAGTCTTTCTATGATCTTAGGCTTCACTCTGTGTCAAACTTAAATGTTTTCTATTGTCTGAAAGTAGTTAGGAGGACTGCTAAATTGTTGTATTCAAAGTTATCCTCATTAGGAGTTTTGATCATAGAGGTTAAGGCATGCCCCATCCCTAGACTTACTCCGAAGTGGTCACCTTGGAAGGTTTCCTTGTCATTCCATTCATTTCCTTATTGTTTCATACCATACTATCATCTTGAGAGATCATCTGTGTTAGATGACTAGCCCTTTGAAAGCCTTGGATATTTGAATTGCAAGTAAACCCTTTTATGACCCCATTACCCAATGGACTTATATTCTCTTTGAATTATCTCCCCATTGCCAAAAATCCTTCTCTACTCATTCATTTACCTCACATTGGCCCTTCTTTCATGTTTCCCAACCAAACAAACAAAATCACAAAACCTTGTGCCCTATAACTAGCCTAACACCTTAAATTGAACTTCAAAGACATATTATTCTTTGCTTTTATAGAGAGATCCCTCTCTGGATCTAGGAGGGCTAGATCCTGAGATCCCAAAGTGGTTTGATGTTGTCTTTTCATTTGGTATTGCCAAATCGGCCAAATCACAGGAACCACAACATAATGGCGACTTCGCTGGGGAAAAAATCTGAGTAGACAATTATTTTAGACATCTTTGAGAGCTTATAGGACCTATTAGCCTTGATTTGGTATAGATTGATGATGGTGGACAACAGCTTGCTTCAAAAACATCTTAAACCCTCCACCTGGCGACTCCACAGTTCTTAAATGACCAAAAGACTCCACTGGTGATCTGTAGGCCTGCTGATTATCTTTGTTTTCACAAGACTCCACAGGGAGACCAGTTTCATCACAACATCATCCATATTAAGGAAACACATAGGATTAAGCTTCTTTTTTTAAAGGTAGTTTTCCTATTAAAGATTGTTATACCTGGCTAACTTTCTTCATTGAGTCTGAGGACTTAACATACTGGCTTCAAGAACAATCCATACCAGAGCTTATCCTAATCCAAATCCTCCTGAAATAGTTGACAATCCAGAAAGAATTCTTCGGAGGTCTTTCACATCTAGGGATCCAACTATCATTAGACCCATTTATAGAGCTAACTCAACACCTGAAAACTTTGCAGCTCTATCAAATACTCAATTTGACTTAGATTTACCAAGAACTGAGTCCTTAAATGGTATAGATCAGACAGACTTTGAGCCTTCAAGTTCACCACCACAAAGTGATCAACTCATTGGTAATAGAGAAACCCCTCCATCCACACCTCCCGATATACATTTCATTCATAACTTGGGTCTCTCTCACCCTAAATCTGGTCAACAGTTTGTTGCTGGTCCAAGTATTTCTGTCATCCATATACCTGCTGTCCAAAGCACTCTTTTTCCCCTACAAAACACTATCATGGCAGCCTGGTATGCTCCCTTAGTGTTGCCCCAGCATCTGGTCCCCTTACCAAATGACTATCAGTCTAAGATTCCCCATTTCACTTTAAAAGAGTCTACCACAACTCAACAACATGTAGATAGGATGGAAGATGCTTTTGATTACATGGAAATAGAAGATGAAACCATTAAAATGAGAATATTTGCTCAAAGTTTAGGAGGAGAAGTAAAGAAGTGGTTTAAAGGCTTAACTCTTAATAGCATCAATGACCTTCCCTCTTTACATCAAAATTTCATAAACAAATGGGAAATCAAAAGTAACCCTCTCCAAATATTAGCAGAATATAAGAATCTTAAAAGAAATCAGGGAGAGACTGTTCATGATTACTCTACCAGGTTTAACAGTGTCTATATTGCTCTTCCACCACACATGAAACCTCCCCAAGGTTTGGCCTTAGTGAAATACCTTGAAGGCTTCGATGCTGATATGGCCTATCAACTAAGGGAGAGGGATTATTCGACTTTGGAAGACATGTAGAAAGGAGCTCTGAGTGTAGAAGTTAATCTGATTGAAAAAAGAGTCGGGATGAGGGCTGAAAAGAAGGTGACCTATAGGGAAGACACCACAGTTTCTACATCTGATCCCAAATTTGATAATCTAGCCAAAAAAAATGGATAGGCTAGAGAGAATGATGGAGAAGATGGTTTTCCAAGTCAGTAACCAGAATAGAAATCAATCTCAAAACCAAAACCAAAAATTTAGGAGAAACACTACTCCTAATAGATAGAGGGATTCTGACCAACAAGTCATACCTCCATTCCAAGAAAATTTCCTTGACGAGGATGAGGGATTAATAGAAGAGTTAGAGGGGACTATTATAAACATGGTGGAAGTGGATAACCAAGATCACACCTTTTCCTCAGAAGATAATCAGACCTCATACACACATTGGTATGAGGAAGGGTTAGAATCTAAAGACTATAGGTTAGGATTCGAGAATGCCATCATGCAGGTCCGAGAATAATATGATCTCTAAAGTAAAAAGAAACCAGAAGCTTCCAAACCAAAAAGCTTTGAAATCACCATTAAGAAAAGGCTAGAAAATACTGCTAAAGAGGTTGTTGAAAGCAACAAAACAACAACAGAGAGTTTTGGAAAAAACAAGGAAAAAGACATCCAAAACATTGACAAACCAAGTCACGAAACCAGTAGCACTAGTATTGCAGCTAATGCTCCCGAAAAAGCAGCTTCAAACAATGTACATAGTGAAAATCAGCAAGTTGATTCTGCCAATAAAACAGTGACCAACAAAATATAATTGAACCTTTCAAAGAGTCAGTCTCCTTTCAATCTAGAGAGTGAGATTGCCAAAATAAAGATTTATGTCCCTCTCACTGAGTTGGCCACCCAAGATGCATATAAATGTCAAATCTTGAAAGCTTTGAACTTAGGAGAAAACAGTGACTCTGTCAACTTAAATGATGATAAACCAACTCTCTTGTTTGATCCAAAAATTGAAGGGAAATTTCAGGAAGGAGTAGTGCCTCCTTTCTATGTCAGTCTAAATATCCATGACAAGATCCTACATAATGCTATGCATGACTCAGGGGCTTCACACAATCTCATGCCCAAAGTGATCATGGAAAAATTAGGCCTAGAGATAACCAGACCTTATAAGGATTTATATTCTTTTGACTCCAGCAGAGTGAAGTGTTTGGGCCTAATCAAATATCTCTGTGTAAATTTAACCCAAATCCCAACCAAATGCATGGTAATGGATGTTGTAGTGGCTGATGTACCTCCCAAGTATGGCATGTTGCTATCAAGATCATGGGGTGCCAAGCTGCAGGGTACTATGCAAATGGACATGACATATGCCACTATCCCTGTTTTCAGCCAGCTTAGAAGACTATACAGGGAAGAACACATGAAATTTATGGTAAGCAGCCCAAAGAAACCAGAAAATTCCCCTCTTTACTCTGTCCACATAGACCTAGACTCTTTTATCCTTTATAATGATGAGTTTATAGATGAGCAAGAGCTAGAGAATACAATCTCAAACAACAGAGTAGAGGTCACAAATCTAAACATAATGGCAGCTCTGGATGCAAAAGAAAACAAAGAAGAAACATTTGAACAATCTGTAGAGTTAGAAAATCAGAACCAAGACTGTAGAGAGCAGATTACCCATCAGCCTGCTAACCTCAAGAAACAAGAAGACATTAAGGGTGAAACTGATAACAAATTTGCGAATAGTCCTTTATGGAGCATGAGCTTTGATGGATCTCACACTAAAAGGAATGTAGGAGTTGGGGTATGGTTGCACAACACTGAAAACAATTATGCTGAGAGTCATGCCTTCAAGCTAAACTTTAAATGCACAAACAACATAGCAGAATATGAAGCTCTCCTTTTAGGGCTGCATCTATTAAGAAAACTAGGAGCTAAAAGGATAGTTGTTCATGGAGACTCAGAACTGGTCATCAAACAAGTAGATGGAGAATACATTACCAAACATCCTAGATTAAGGGCATATAGAAATGATGCCATGGATTTGTTGAAAACATTTGTAGAATATGAGCTTGTGTTTCATCCATAGAAGTTAAAACATACTTGCAAATGGATTGGCCTGTGCTGCTAGTTCATATTAGAGACCACTTAATGACAAACAAATCATTGTCCAAACAAAATACATACTAGCAATACTAGACAGTGAAAAATATTGGCAGGTCTTTGAGGGTGACAAACAGATAGAGGATTTCCTACTTTCCAGGAATGACTTTGAATTACCTGATTCAAGCTTTAAACTCAGTGAATACAGGTCAGATAAAGAGCCCCCTGATGAAGAAAAACCGTTCCCTATTGCAGAAATAAACATGCTGGCCAAAGCGTTTGAGCATAAAAAAGGAGAGGAAGACATAGAGATAATGCAGTCCAAAGATAAAATCATACCTAGAGGACTAGCACCCCTAGAAGACCTCTTTGATTTTAATGATGTGGCAAAGAAACGAATGATAGAACCCACTGAATCTGATATTGAAGGATGCATTATAGGCAGCAAAGACAAGCCTAAAATGATCAAATTATCTAAAACTCTGCCAGCACGTATCAAATAGAAATACATTGATTTATTTAAAGAGTTTGTTGATGTTTTTTATTGGAGTTATGAAGATTTGAAAGTCTATGGCACAGAGATCATCCAACATAAGATTCCATTGAAAGAAAACCAAAAAACTTTTAGGCAAAAGCTGCGCAGAATAAACCCTGTACAATTACCCCTGGTAGAAAAAGAAATTAAGAAAATGTATTAGGCTGGAATCATAGTCCCTGTGAGGTTTTCAAACTGGGTATCTAACCTTGTGGCTGTAAGGAAAAAGACAAGAGAAATAAGGTTGTGCATTGATTTCAGAAACTTAAATAGAGCCTCCTTAAAGGACAATTACCCTTTACCCAAAATGGAACACATCCTGCAAAAGGTGGTTGGTTCTAGGAGGATTTCTCTGTTATATGGCTTTTCAGGATACAACCAGGTCTTAGTACTCCCAGAGGATCAACTTAAAATAGCCTTCACCTCTCCTTAGGGCACTTTCATGTATGTGAAAATGCCTTTTGGACTGATGAATGCTGGTGCTACTTTTCAAAGAGCCATGGACATTGCATTCTTAGAAGAAATAGGCCACTTCATTGTAATTTACCTTGATGACATTACAGTTTATTCCTAAACTGATGAAGAGAACCTTAAACATTTGAGAAAGTTCTTTGAGAAATGTAGAATATTTGGGCTATCTTTAAATCCCAAAAAGATAGTGTTTGGTCTCCAAGAAGGTAAGCTTCTTGGTCATATTATATCTGAAAAGGGGATTAAAATAGACCCAAAAAGGGTTGAGGGAATATTGCAAATTAGCCACCTAAGAAACATCAAGGAATTTCAGTCCTTTATTGGAAAGATTAATTTCTTGAGGAGGTTTATACCCAACCTAGCAGAAATCCTTAGAAGTATGACTAATATGCTTAAGAAAGAAGTAGGAGTTAAATGGACTCTAGAAGCCAAAAAATCTTTTGAATTGGTAAAACATGCACTCACCTGGGCACCAGTCCTCATCAGCCCTGATTTTACTAAATATTTCCTCATCTTCTCATTTGCATCAGAACATACTGTGGCTGTTGTATTGTTGCAGAAAAACCCAGAGGGACAAGAGCAGCCAATTGCTTTTTTCAGCAAGGCTTTAAGAGATGCACCTCTGAAATATAATATCATGGAAAAACAGTTTTATGCTTTGGTGAAGGCCTTGAAAGACTTCAGAGTGCACATTTTACATTCTCATATTATTGCCTTTGTGCCTAATATAGTGGTGAAAGACATTTTGTCACAAGACCCAGATGGCAAAAGAGGCAAGTGGATTGCTGTGATACTAGAATATGATTTGGAAATCAAACCCACTAAACTCATCGAGGGTCAAGGCTTAGCACAATTAATGGCTGAATCTAACTTACAAGCCCTTGACATTAATATGGTATATGCTTTGGATGAACAAGAAGGATTACCAGCTCCCATTGTTGAAGAACAGTTCCAAAACTCACCTTGGTATGCTGATATCTTGTATGTGCTCATAAATCTTAATGCTCCTCCTGATTTATCTAAGACAAAGGCAAGGTTTTTAAAGTTGAAAGCTAGAAATTATTGCATTTTAAATGAATGTTTGTATTGGAAAAATGCCAATGGTTTATTTCTTAAATGTTTTCCTGAAGTTGATGCAGACAGGATCAAGCATGAGTTTCATGAAGGAGAGTGTGGAGGCCACCTCTATTGGAAAACCACTGCCCACCCTATTACTGGCCCACCCTATTCCAAGATGTCCACAAAATGATAGTTTCCTGCCACAAATGCCAAATATTTGAGGGCAAAAGACAATTCCTTCCTCTACCTTTACAACCAATCACTGTTGAAGCTCCTTTTCAACAATGGGGCCTAGACTTCATAGGGGAAATCCATCCTGCTTCATCTGCCCAACATAGATGGATACTCACTACCGCTGACTATTTCACTAAATGGATAGAGGCCATCCCTTCTAGGAATGCCACAGACTCAGTTATCATTAAATTCCTTGAAGACCATATCCTATCTAGATTTGGCTGCCCTAGGAAAATTATCACTGACAATGCTGCTGCATTTGGTTCCAAGAATATGATTTATTTTCCACAGGTATCAGATTACACTTGGTCATCTACGGCTTATTACCCTCAGGGTAATGGGTTAGCAGAATCATCAAATAAGAGTTTGGTGACCATCATCAAGAAGATGCTTGAAGATAATAAAAAGTCATGGCATAATAAGTTGGTGCATGCTTTGTGGGCAGACAGATTGACAACAAAGAAATCCATTGGAATGTCTCCCTATCAGCTTGTTTATAGAGCATATGCAGTTTTCCCTACCAGTTTATGGGTGCCAGTGATAAAATTGGTCCAAGAAATATAGTCAGAGGAAGATAGCATGGTAAGGAGGATCAATCAGACCATACATCTCCAGCAAACAAGAGAAGAAGTCTACAACAGAGCTCAGAAAGTGCAAGAGAACATAAAAAAGTTGTTTGATAAAAGGATAAAGGCCTGTGATTTCAAAATTGGGGACAAGGTACTCAAATGGGATTCTAGGAGAGAAGATAAGGGTAAGCATGGCAAGTTTGACAATTTATGGCAAGGCCCTTACATTATTCAATCTGCAATTGGTCCCAATGCATTTTTTTTGCAAGAATTGGATGGTACAGATCTGTTTGGGGGTCCTGTCAATGGCAGGATGCTCAAGCATTATTTCTGCTAAAGTTCAGTTTAAAGTTTCCACTTCCATTGTAAATACCATTGCTTTGTCCTATTTGAAAAATAAATTGAAAAATATATAACAAAAAAAAGAGAAAAGAAAGGTTTGGACAAGCTCAAATCTTGAACCTATGAAGTGCTAAAAGGAATGGCTCAAATCAGATCAAAACCTAAGCCAGGGAAAGTGAAAGGCTACTTCTAACATGCTCAAAAATTGAACCAGCAAAGAAAAGAAGAAAACAGCTCTAACAGGGTCAAAATCAGAAGCTAAAATGAAGAAAAAGGTGACTCTAATAAGCTCAAAACCTGAGTCACAAGAAGGAAGGATGCTATAAAGTTTCAGAATTTCAAGCATCCACAATTTTGCCTCAATTTTTTGCAAAGTTTCAGTTCATGTGCGGCTTGTCTTTATGCCATGGACCCACAAAAAATCAGACAGTTTAATCCTGGTTTGTCTGTATTTAAATTTCTGTTTTAGAATGTAGAGAATGAAATATGTCAGACAGTTTAATCCTGGCAGATATTAGTTTAGGTAGAGATGCTATGAGCCCAACTGTTTAATCTGGTCTCATGGAGGAATAAGGGTAGAATTAGATTAGGTTTTCTTTCAATAAAAAAAATGATGAAGAAGGTCTGCAAGTCTAAATGCACCTTGAAGAAAAATGTTAGGACAATAGGATGGGTAGGTAGTTGTTTGAGGAAGTATTGCTACTGATATATTACTTTTCACTCATGTAACAGCTGATCAAAGAAGAAAAAGTGGGCAAAGTACCAGGCATCTGGCCTACTTCCAAAGATTACATCTGAGATTCTTGACACCTTCAAGAAGGTGCCATCCCCATGTGGGGCCACTGTTAGCCACCTATAATATTTTTTCAAAGCAAACAGGTGGCTAAATAGGTTTTTGAGCCTTCAAGAGAAACATTTTCTTTGAAAATGTTTCATTCTTGAAACCTCCATGTGTCTTCTATCCTTCAAAGAATCTTCACTGTTGTTTTCATTGATGAGCCTTACTGTTTTGTGAAATAAGCTGTTCTAAAAAAGGCCTCCATTTTCTCTATGTCACTCCTACAAAATCCTCATTTTTTCACCCATATTCCCTCCACAAAAATCCTCTATAATCCTTCATTTTAACTCTAAGTCATCCTAAATCACTTTTATACCTTATATTTCCCCTTTTGTTCGGTCTAAAAATCCCTTCTTTTGCCTATCAGAACCCCTCCTTTGGCCTAAAAATCCCTGTTTTTGGCCTAAAATACCCTTTTTGCACTATGAAGGCCTTAAGCCCCCTAGGGCTTATATCCATTAGCCCCTTTCCTCATATAGCCTTAGCCCCATAGTCAGGCGCTAAAACAGGTAAGAAACCCTAATTAAAACCCTTTTCCCTTTGGTTTTTCCATTCTCCCGATGTTATGATTTGAAAGGATGAGAACCGTCGATTTCCACAGATCAACGACCTTCGGGAAATCATCATTCCACCTATTTCTCTTGCCTCCCCAAACATTAAAGTTTTTAAACGAATCTGGACCGTTAAATCCACAAGAACCAACGACCCCGATTTCGTCGCACTCCACCCATCCATCTAGCACCTCTTTCCCTTTCAAAACATTGCCGCTCTGTCCTTCAATCTCGACCGTCCATCTAAGAAATGTAACGGTCAGGATGCAACCCGACAACCCGAGGTTTTCCATTGCGCGCTAGGTCTGCACACGTCACTGTCGGTCCCACCAAAACCCTCCGCTCGCGCAGCTTTCCCATCGCAATTTTCTGCATTGTCAGATCTACAGCTAATGATCCGACGACCGATGCACGATTTCGCAAAATTTTTGCGCCCGAGGTTTAACACCAGAAAATTTTGTGAAAAGAGCGGTTTTAGGAAGGGTAGGTGTTGAATGCTGTATGTTATTGCATTATTTTTGGCAATACCGCCCCGCCCCATTTCATTTTGCGAAAACCACTCCTGTTTCCTCCATACCACCCTCCGCAACATCATTCCCATTTCAATCACAGACGTTATATCGTGATATAATTTCATTGTTCCTCATCTGTTCTCCCAAAAGACTCCATCTGTAGATCTTCGCCGTCGATTATTCTAATCGAACGACCCACATTTAATCCTAACCCCGTTCACTTAATTTTTCATCCATCCTCCAAACAACCTTCTCTAAGGATCTCGACCGTAGATCATCTTTGGTTGATCTAATCCAACGGTCCATAACTCACCTCTTCCTCAACCTTCATCTGCACCTGGTTAGCTACTCTACCAGGTTTTTCGCCCATTTTTCTGCTGCAACCACTATTTTCCATCGCTCCGCCACCATCCCCACGAGCCTCCGAAGCAACTATCCTCACCCCCACATGTTTTTATAATGTGTTTATCGTGTTTTGCAGGGTTTACAGGTGGTGAATTCATTTTTTCTCCACCGTCACAGTCATGGTGATTTAGAGCGCAGAAATATTATCATAGAGCCAAATATAGTAGAGGAAGACATCCCTGAGAGGTTTAAAAGCATGTTTCATTAAAGATCAAGGCTATTAACCTGACAGAAACCCTCCAGAGCCTTTGTAACCTGTGTATTCACTCAAACAGGGCAGCAGAAAGTTTAAGGTGTATCAGAAAGGGATTAAAGGGTTAAAACCATGATATTGAATCCTAAGAAGGCTTAATCCACAGTTACATACATACAGGACCCAAATAAAGACCCGAAGATGATCAAGGAGGCCTAATGAGGCCTAAGTACATAAAGAAGTCATATCAGTGTTCAAAAAAGTTATATCAAGTGATTCGACATCAGCAAAACATTCTTTCGACTGAAGACAGGACCAAATTCCTACCTACCATTCTCCATAAAGCACCAGAACGGTTATCACACTGACAAGGAGTCCTAAAAGAAACTGTCAGTGCATTAGTTACAAGTATGGAAGACCTGAAAGCCATCTATTTTCTTTACTTGTCACAAAGGATTAAACAAAGTACTATAGCTAGAGAGTACTTCAGGAACATGCCCTTGGAGTTATTATCAAATAGACGAAGACCCCTAATTCATCTAAAGAGTACTGGAAGTTAATGTAAAGATATTAAAACATAATGGGCTTCTAAAACACTTCTCCATCTGTTTTAATGGATCATTTAAAGCCTTATCTACCCCTACTACCACTCTTTCACCTATAAGAACTCATGAGAAATACATTGTAAATGTTGGTTGGTTGGTTGACTTATTGTAAGCTGTTCTACTGAGTTAGAGTTCTGTGAGCAGTAGTTGTAAATAGGCTGGGAGATGATTTCTAGATGATATCAAGCTATTGGACAAGGATGTATGTGACTAGTTTTTCTCTTCTAATATGACAAGCATGTTCATTGGACCCTAATGTAAATCAGTGGTGATGTGTTTCTTTGTTATTGTTTCCCCTCTGTTTTACATCATGTTTCATTTTCTCTGATAAGAATCAGTAATTTTAACTTAGGACATACTGCTGCAAGTACCCTAATGTTTCCTGCACTTATTATTTTTTATGTTTTATGCTAATTGTGTATCTAAGAAAAAATTCAACATAATTTAACCAGTATAGAAGTCGGTTTATCCATGCTTACTGATGTATGAATTTAGAGTTTGTTTCCTAGATGTTCTTGTCTGGTTTTAGCTGAAAGAATTAGGAAACAGGGAGATTTAGAGTTAGCCTTGTCCCCTAGGTTCCTTTTCCAACAGTTAGCCTTTCTAAGATCCCTTTGAGTTGAATGTCAAAAGCAGAGAAGGTTAAAAGTCTTTCTCTGATCTTAGGCTTCACTCTGTGTCAAACTTAAATGTTTTCTATTGTCTGAAAGTAGTCAGGAGGATTGCTGGATTGTTGTCTTCAGAGTTAGCCTCATTAGGAGTTTTGATCATAGAGGTTAAGGCATGCCCCGTCCCTAGACTTACTCCGAAGTGGTCACCTTGGAAGGTTTCCTTGTCATTGCATTAATTTCCTTATTGTTTCATCCCATACTATCATCTTGAGAGATCCTTTGTGTTAGATGACTAGCCCTTTGAAAGCCTTGGATATTTGAATTGCAAGTAAACTCTTTTATGACCCCATTGCCCAATGGACTTATATTCTCTTTGAATTATCTTCCCATTGCCAAAAAATTCTTCTCTACTCATTCCTTTACCTCACATTGACCCTTCTTTCATGTTTCCCAACCATACAAACAAAATCACAAAACCTTGTGCCCTATAACTGGCCTAACACCTTAAATTGAACTTCAAAGACATATTATTCTTTGCTTTTATAGAGAGATCCCTCTCTGGATCCAGGAGGGCTAGATCCTGAGATCCCAAAGTGGTTTGATGTTGTCTTGTCATTTTGTATTTCCAAATCTTCCAAATCATAGGAACCACAACATAATGGCGAATCCATTGGGGAAAAAATATGAGTAGACAATTATTTTAGACATATTTGAGAGCTCAGAGGACCTATTAGCCTTGATTTGGTATAGATTGCTGATGGTGGACAACAACCTTCTTCAAAAACATCTTAAACCCTCCACCTGGCGACTCCACATTTCCTAAATGACCAAAAGAATCCATTGGTGATCAGTAGGCCTGCTGATTATATTTGTTTTCACAAGACTCCACTGGGAGACTAGTTTCTTCACAACATCATCCATATTAAGGAAACACATAGGATTAAGCTTCTTTGTTTAAAGGTAGTTTGCCTCTTAAATATTGTTATACCTGGCTAACTTTCTTCATTGAGTCCGAGGACTTAACATACTGGCTTCAAGAACAATCCATACCAGAGCTTATCCTAATCCAAATGCTCCTAAAATATTTGACAATCCAGAAAGAATTCTTTAGGGTTCTTTCACATATAGGGATCCAACTATCATCAGACCCATTTATAGAGCTAACTCAGCACCTGAAAACTTTGCAGCTCTATCAAATAATCAATTTGACTTAGATTTACCAAGTGATTTACCGAGAACTAAGTCCTTAAATGGTATAGATCAAACAGACTTTGAGCCTTCAAGTTCACCACCACAGAGTGATCAACTCATTGGTAACAGAGAAACCCCTCCATCCACACGTCCTGATATACATTTCATTCATAACTTGGGTCTCTCTCACCCTAAATCTGCTTAATAGTTTGTTGCTGGTCCAAGTATTTCTGTCACCCACATACCTGTTGTCCAAACCACTCTTTTTCCCCTACAAAACACTATCATGGTAGCCTGGTATGCTCCCCTAGTGTTGCCCCAGCCTCTGGTCCCCTTACCAAATGACTATCAGTCTAAGATGACGTAGTCCAAGAAAAAAAATGCAGTCCAAGTAGAGTAAAAAAATAATGCAGTCCAAGAAAAAAAAATGCACTATAGGGGAAAATAAATAAGTGGACTGATGCAAAATGCTACAATAAGGCTCAAGGGCCTTCCTTACTATCCTCCCAATGGAAAGGAACCCTCCTCCACTGAAAATAAGCATTGAAGTGACCCAATTATGTTCTCCACTACTGCAACCTGTAACACAACACAACCCTAAACATGATCTGCACTGTAAATGAAAGATGAAGCTTGGCATAAATCCTAAATGTGGAAGTATAATGAAAAATATTCCTAGAGGCCTCTCAATGAAAGAGGTGGGATTCCCGATTAGGAACACCCTATGCTAAACAACACTGCAATATTAGCTAAACAACTGAAGAAGTCTATATGTATAAACAGACCATATATTCAGAAATATCATATACCAATTAATATTAAGGAGATTTATGGATCTCCATTATCCTCTTATTCATTAAACAAGAAAGAAAAAACAAAATTTAATATTTGAACTATCTCATGGCTAATTGGGACTATTACAGTCCTCCCCTCCCAAATGTTTCTTCTCAAGCAACTTACAAGGTGAGTGCTGCAAATATTCTCCTCCATCATTGGTGACACCTTCATGTGATAAGCTTCCCTCATAAGCTAAGTGTCTCCCAATCCATCCCTCCATGAAATTCTTCTCCCAAGTTCTCATGAGAGGCAAATGACTCATCCCACAAGGAAGCAATAGATCCAATGAAACAATCATAGTTTGTCCAATGTCCTCCCTGAAACATGTATCATAATGAACATGGAGAATATCTCTCCCAAAGGGCACATCCAATCCTTCCATCCTCCCTCCAATAATTCCCATAAAAATAATAAGAACATCATCAATGTATGGGATCAAAACCAAGTACATATAAATAGAAATATGCAAAGATGGAGCTAGGTCATAGTCCCACATGTGGAACCAACGCAGTATATCTCCTGACTGCATCAGATAATGATATGGTAAGGGGATTCCCCACCACTTACTTGCTTCCAAAGTTTTCTCACAAGTTTTGAGAAGGTGAGAAATGTTTGGTGCCTTTGGAGTGCACCGAGAATGGTAAATCATCTCCCTATATCCTCCTAGGGAGTGGCCATGTTCAACAATGTTTATGGCCCAAAGTTGGCCATGAAGTTTATATGGAAGAATGCTCCTTCTTGGAGCAATGGCCTGCATATACATGGTAAAGGAGTGCAAATAACCATCAAGTAAAACATTATGCACATAGACATGTTCCTTACCATAATTTCTGCTCATACAAATGGAGTGGTCCATAGATAGATCCCCTCTCATTCCAAAAGAGGAAAGTGGTGGCTGTGATAACTCCTCCATAGAGTAATGTATCTCTCCCATATCCACATGGTCCATGCATCTTTTCAAATGCTGATATATCTCCTCTTCAAATCCTTCCCAAGTATAACATTCCATGATGGAGTGGTATGCTCTCATAGAATAAGTATGGCTGAAGAGAAAATCTTCATGTGCTCTTTGTAGTAACTTCTCCTTGAGCTTGGAAGCTCTAGATAAGAATATCCTACCATGATAATAGATGAATTCATCTTGGAATGAATATCCCTCCTCTTGAAGCTGGTTAGCAAGTATATTGCATGTAAAAATATCCTTGGAATAATCCACCAACAGCTGGGATTTCCAATATTGATCTATCCCCCAGAGTGACAGCACTGATGATCTATCACAAAGAACATCTGTCATATGGCTATCCTTCTCTTTGAAATATCCCATGCAAAATGTACATACTGGGATGCTACGATCCCCTCCCTGTGTTGGAAATGTTGTCATTGATGGCAAAGGAGATGGCAAAGGAGGAACACCTGAAACAGAAATAACAAAAGAGGCAGCAAGATGTAGAGAGAGTCGAGCAGCAGAGACAGGGCCATTTAAAGAAGCAGGGCAGCAAAAAGAAGCAGCCCAGGTTACAGAGGCAACAGAGAGGTAGCAGAGGCAACAAAAGGAGAATTAAGGAGTAGCATCAGTCAAGGAGCAGATGAAACAAAGAGAGAAGCAAAAGTAGCAGAGAAGTAAGGAGAAGCATTAGTCAAGGAGCAGAGGAAGCAATGTATTGAAGTAGAAACAAGAAGTGAATCAGTGGGCGCAGACCAGCATAGAGCTGCATAGACCTGGGGAAGAATTAGGGACAGATTAATGTAGCAGAAGGCCATCAGATTGAAGATCTGGCCAGCTAGAAGTTTTGAAGTGAGCGCATGAAGAACCTGTATGGTTAAATCCATGTTAAGGACTTAATAGATGAATGTGTGTGAACCTACGCTCTCCACGTATAATTCGAAGGTGCTTAGTCTGTATGAGAATCTGAGGAAGGTCGATTTATAGTTGATGGTTATAATACAGGGAAGGATTGTTATATGCCCCTGTGTAGAATTAAATTAATTGTGTTCATATTCTCTATTGAAAGCGTATGATACCCTGTGTTAAGGAACTATGAATAGAAATGAGTCGTTGGTAGTTGCAGTATGGACCAAGAGACTGTGTTGAGGAATTGCACATGAAAGGCAGAGGTCGAGCAGCAGAGGGAGAGGCAGAGGTAGCGAATATAGAGGCAGAGCCGTTATCGCAAAAAGACAGAGGCAGAGGCAGAGCCGTTATCGCAAAAAGACAGAGGTAGGGGCAGAGCAGAAAATTTCGAGAATCGCTATTCCGGCAAAGTATATATATACAAACAAATTCCGAGAATCACCTCCCCCGCTGGAAGATACACTAAATATTGGAGCAGCAAAGTATACATATATATAAATCTCATTCCGGGAATCGTTACCCACGCTGGAGTATATATGTAGTGCATTACATATATTGCGCCTTATGCATAAAGGTCCAAAGCATACATATATTTATATGGAGCACTTTGTAAACAAAGAACCAAAGGCAACAAAGCCTTATATGGTGGGATCCTTTCCTAATCACGCCATCGCACCATCGCAACATCGCAACATCGCGCCATCGCACCATCGCAACATCGCAACATCACGCCATCGCACCATCGCAACATCGCGCCATCGCGCCATCGCAACATCGCAACATCGCACCATCACACCATCGCACCATCGCGAAATCACAATATCGTACCATCGCAACATCGCACATCACAAATGTTACATTGCGGGATTTTTTGTTTGATCCGCCGATCACCGATGCGACGTGTTGTCCGCTGTCAGATGTGGGGCCCGACCCTTTCATATATTAGAGGTTGTGATTCGATTTATTGGATTGTAATATAAGACCAAAGGCTTAAGGTGGAGGGCGATTGTTTATATAAAATTATTGCTGTGGTATATGTCCATTCTGCTTGCAGAACTCGCCACATCAACAAGACACGTACTATGTACAGAGCGTTCGAATTTGTCCATATTTACAGTCAGTTCGTATAAAAAGCTCAGTTATGTGTATGCAGTAGCTACACCACAGCAGAGGACAGAAAAGAAAACAGAGTCGAAAGGGACAAAGACACAGTCACAGAAAAGATAGACACAATCAAAGAAAAGACAAATGCACAGTGAGCCAAAAGACTAAATGAGTTGAGCTAGAATTCTCATTGTAATTGAATGTAAATGTTTTAATTGATTTTTATTGTTTGTGATGCATTGGCAAGTCTCCGGAAGAGAGCAAATATCCCACTGTAATACTAAAATTGGTACCTACAGTTATGTTTTCTGAATGAGCGGATAAAAGAGATGAGAAGGCAGAAGGAAAAGAGACATGGCTATCCATTTCGAATTCCCAGTAGAATACAAATAGCCATGAAGCTAGGTTGTATAAAATAGGATAATATCCAAGGGGAAAATGGTGGATGAAAACAGAATGAGAAAAGGAGAGAGTGTGCAGCATAATTGAAGAAAGTTGAAGAAAATAAGAAAGTTGCAAGAGGTCAGAGAGTGTGAATATAGAGAATGCAGAGTATAAATAATTGAGGAGAAAAGACATGAAGAAGGAGGAGCTGAGCAGAGAAGAAGGAGGGGCTAAGCAGAGATGATGCAGGGCTGATATGAGGACTGATGAATAGCAGAAGAGAAGGTATAGAACAGAGCTGATATCCAAGGTAAATCAGCAAGTGTTTTTATTTTGAAAGAGTAAGGAAGTTGGAGCTTCCCTATCAAGTTGTAGCTTGATAGATGTCAGTTGTAGCTGACTGAGGTAGGAGCCTCCTGTAGGTTGGTGCCTGCAAAAAATAGATGGAAGTTGGTGCTTCCACATCAAGTTGTAGCTTGATAGAATGGCAGTTGTAGCTGACTGAGGTTGGAGCCTCCTGTAGGTTGGTGCCTGCAGAAAATTGATGGGAGTTGGAGCTTCCTTGCAAGTTGTAGCTTGCAGAATTGAGGTAGGAGCCTCCTGTAGGTTGGTGCCTACAGAAAATCAGTGGTGAGAGGGAGTTGGAGCTTGTCTTTGCATCACAACAATAATAAGATGTGGTTTTCTCCCTTTATGGGTTTCCACTTATATCTGGTGTCTCTGTGCATGATGTTTATGTGTTGATGTGGTTTATCTCATATGCTTAATACTTGCTGCTCTCATATTAAATCTATTGTTACATTATATTAATACTTGCTGCTCACATTCTAAGACTACTCACATATTAAGTTGAACATGAAATGAAGGTGTAAATAAGTTTTAATGAAAAAGTTTTAAAAGTCCATGAATGTGTTAAATTGATTCACCCCCCCCCCCCTCTCAGTTTAACTAAGGGTTCAACAATTGGTATCAGAGTGGGTTCCTTTGTTGTAAGCTTAATAGCTTGAAGGAGATCTGGTTGAGTCATGGACTATCAAAATGTACTTGTGCTAAATACAACAAACTTTCCTAAATGGAGAGATAAGGTTAAGACATGATTATTGGCTTATGAACCTGAGGTATGGAAGCTTGTATGTGATGGTTACTGCACAGACTCCCCCACGGTGAAAAAACAACATATGAATGCCAAGGAAAAATGTGTGATACTCAATAGTCTTCATAATAAGGATCTTGAGTTAATAATGGATTTAACCTCTGCAAAAGAAATCTGGGATAGATTGCACTTCATGCATGGAGTAGACACGAAGGACTGCACTAAAAAGAAGGATAAGAAAATTAAGAAAAAGAGAAATTCATGTCAAAAAGAAAATGTTCAATCAAATGAGGTAGTTGCTAGTGTGAATGGTAGTAAGAGCCATGAAGAAATTGCAGCTGAAGAAAAAGCCAAACTTGACACAGCTCTGACTGAAATAGAAAAATTGAAGAATGAAAACAAAGACCTTAAGAGATTGGTACAAATATGTGATGAAAAATAATATGAAGATAGGAAAGAAATTATTGGCCTGAAGACACATCTTGAAGAGGCAAAGAAAGTAAAAGACACTCTGCTGCAACAAATGAAAGAGAAAAATATGGAATGTGAGAGACTGGAAGAAGAAGTAGTGAGCACAAGAAATAAATTAGAAAAGGCCCTAAGAGATTTATTAATGAATACTCCTCAAATGAAAAGCTCTGAACAGTTGGACCAGATTCTAAATGCACAAAGGTCACCTCTCATAAATAGTCCAAGGTTGAAGATAAAAAGAATGTCATTTTTGTGAAAGCTGTTAAAGACAGTGAAGCAGCTTAGCAAATTCCCACAGAAGAAGAAGCCTACAAGAACAAGATTTGTAAGGAAACAAACAGAATCAAGCATCAACATGAAAAAACAGAGAATGAGAGGGTGAAACAATCAGCTGCTAAAGGCTCACATGCTCCTAAAGATGAAGTGAATAAATTTGGAAGTTGTCAAAGGAGGTTCTTTCCTCCTATGAAAATAGCACATGTTTCTCTTGTCATAAACCAGAACATAATGCAACATAATTTAAGATAAGGCCTATCAGCTGCAACCAGCAAAAGATGCAGCAAAAGAGAAGAACCCCTCAAGAAAGCAAATGGAAAGGACAATCTTTCACCTGGTACACAAATCATTTCCATGGCTATTGTTATGCATGCAATAATTTTGGACATAAATCTGTTGAATGTAAAATGTATTCAAGAAGGGGAACAAATTATTATACATCAGCTCAAATGTACTTTGACAAAATAAGATGTTATGTATGCCTCAAGCTTGGCCACAAAGCAAAGGACTGTAAACTGCCATATATACTAAAGAACTCTAGACAGATGATGGAAACAAAGCAAATCAAACAAAACTATGAATTTAAAAGAAGTGCAGACATTATGAAGAACCCCAATAAAGTATGGAAAGAAAAGAAAAAGGGGGAGCCTATTATCTCAATAACATAATGAATCCTCCATAGTCTCAGGGGGAGCTACTCTAGAAAACAAAGCAAATATCCAACCAGTGACAAATATGAAGCAACATCTCAGGGGGAGAGCAATTCATAAATAGTCCCCTCAAAAGTAGTTTAAGAAGAGCTCCTTGGAATAAGGACAGCTATAAGATCAAGAATGCATAGGACAATTTTCTCCAACAGAGAACTATATAGGAAGAAGAACACCTAAAGCACACAATAGCCAATAGGTTGATGGAAGGAGAGAAAGCAGCAAGAAACCCTGGGATTAGGGGAAACATTAGCAATGAACATGTAAGCTAAGAAGACTTCAGCACATTAAAGTGATGATCACACTGTGCCTCTTACTACTAGAATTAACAATTAATCACATTAAGAAGAATGAGTATGAAAATAGTCTATTATCTTTATGTCAGTACATCAGTGATCTATGAAAAGTCCCCTTGAAGGAATGAAGTCAAATGAGTGACAAATCTCTGAGTAATCAGCCCATGAAGATTCAGAATAGAGAAATTGAAGATGTCTACCCAAAGATCATTATCTTAAGATAGTTGAATTATACTTAAAGCAACAATGATTCTGGTGCAATCTTAGAAAGTAAAATGCAATGACATTCCCTTTAATAGAATGACAAAATAAGCAAATGGTTAAAGATGCCAAGATTAAATTTCAGGATATTGATGACTATCGGTATGAATAGTGGAAAGCTCAGTAGTAGAACTCATGAAGGATGCCTTAACATTGGGTTTGTGAACAAGCTGAAGTGAAAGAAGTATTAATTGGTACTTGGTACAAACAACATGCCTATCAACAGAATATCAAGTGTTATCATGGAACAACAATGTGGTACAGGTCCTTAGGATCAAAGGTTATGGCAAGAGTACATCCAGCATAAAAGGGTCAATGAAAAGGATAAAGGATCAATATTTTGTTTACTCTTGAAACATGATATTGAGCATTGAAACAATATTTCTTTTGGATGCCTTCCTGAAGTCAGTACATATACATATCAGGCCTCTTCTCTCAAGATCATTCATAACACCGTGTGAAATATGTTTTCTATTAAAACATCTTGAATATTTTTTATAGAAAGTTAAAGTATCAAAATTATGAAGGACTAATTGGGTCAGTTGAAGTTCAAAACTCTGTCTTTGATTCATCAAGAACATACTTCAGCAGAAAGAATTTGCTGACATCTTACCATTGAAAAGAGGTTGATCACTGACATACATACCCCCGTATGTCATAAAGAAAAGTGCATGGTTGATAAGTGAGAACGACCAATACATTGAATGCATCCTACCTCAAAGTTTTTGTTGTGAAAGTTCATTATGCAAGCAATAAAGGCATTTGATTTCTTAGATCAAATTCTAGCTAATTCATTGATCACATCAGTAACAAGGACCTGCAGCTATTAAGTGTAATATCATTATCAGCATCCTAGCTCATATCATCATCAACAGGCAAGAAAAGTGAACCAAATTTATAAAAGACATATTGGCATCATCACAATTGAACAGATGTTGTACTACAAAAGAAGACAGACTCCAACTACAACCTTCCTCAATAAATATGCATCGCAGATGAAGATTATAATATAGACGGAAGTATAGCTGAAGCAAGCTTGATAGGTCACATGGAGTATTTACAATCTTTAAGTTTTGATCCAATGACACATTTGTGATTAGAAAAGGTTGATACAATATGTTCCATGAAGAGTCATTGTCGTCACTTTCAGCCTTATACTAGTAAAAGGAGACTGTGCTTTGGATTGTGTCAATTTACAATAATCCGCAAAGTGTTCCCTCAACAAATCTTGTACACCTGTATAG